>JAYRCH010000486.1:600000-1017362 GCA_037179445.1 Phengaris alcon alcon | reverse complement strand
CGATACCCCACACGATGAGGTAGAATGAAAAAATATTTTTCATCCCCACTTCACATGTATGGAGAGCTACCCCTAAAATATAAAATTATTATTTTTTATGATGCCAAAATTGAGATCTGTATACAGTCTATAGCTTTACCAAATTTCATCCATTTATATTCATAATAACAGAAGCTAGAAGCGCGGACAGGCAGACAGACAGACAGACGGACGGACCGAGCGAAACTATAAGGTTCCGTAATACACAATATAAATATATATTGTGTACACATTGCACAATATAAATATATATTGTGTATTACGGAACCCTAAAAAGTAACACAGAAAGAAACAATGCCTATAACTCATCATCATTGGCCTTTTTATCCATCACGGAGATTCAAGTAGGGTGCAATTCCAAACACTTCTTTTGGTGACTGTGAAGACCGATTCCAGACCGACACGACCGCCCGCAATTTGAGCACAAAAATAAAGTGTTTGATGAATTGGGTGGCAATTTGACGCTTGTGCTACCTTTGGTCCTCCTTTCAGTTAGCTTGTCAAACCATGTGCGATCATGGTAACGGACACCTTGGGCTATACTCTGTCTCCACAGGTCTCTATCTTCAGCTAGCTTTTCCCACATATTGTGCTTGATGTTAAATGAGACGAGGTCACGCTTGACACAATCCTAAAAATGGAGCTTCGGGCGCTCAATACTCCTCTTGGCATCCGCTACCGCCCCCAACATTATCTGTCTCGGCAGCCTGTAAGGCGGCATGCGATGCACGTGTTCCAACCACTTAGTAGCGCGTAGTCTTTGCTGTTTTATTATTGTATAGCCGCTACACTAGACAACTATGGTTTTGCAAGGACTGCTTCATTTGTAACTCTATCTTCCCACCGAGTCGAAGGCCTTGTTAAGGTCCACGAAAGCTATAAAAACAGGGGTCTGTTGCTCTCTACATTTCTCCTAAAATCAAAGCAAAATAAATAAAACAAAGCTAATGAGCTGTTTAAGACAACAGCTTATGTATTAAATCTAACAAATGTTAGAAAATAATTATAAGTTTGACGTGTTTGTCTACCTGTCTCTCTCTCTCTCTCTCTGTCTGTCTGCAGTTGCTACCATCTGCATTGTAGCTCCCAAACGGATGACGCGATTTTGATTTAGTTTTTCTTGTTTCGGATCGTCCTGACTCCCACAGTGCGCGCTCGTATCCAGCTGTTCCGTACCGCCTACGTTGAGCCGTTGTTCCTAGCCTACGTTGAGCCCTGCTACGTGCCGTAACGTGCCGATCCCGTGTTAAGTGCAGTGTTAATAAGCTTCATATAGCGTTCTTCAATACAAACTTTATTCGTAAGAATAAGGTTTGAATTGTCGACAGGCTGAGGAGTTGCCCTGCCTTTGGCCTCCCGTTGGAACTCGTTTCCAACGTTGGGTCACGGGGAGCCAGCGCTCAAAGTTTTAACCGTGCAAGTACGTACACTATTGTGACTACTTAGACACTAAATACGTGTTTTTTGTTTAGTTTTACCGTGTTGTTGTGTGAGTACTTTATAATTAACTTTTACTTTTTATATTCATGTTTTGTGTCTGTATGTATGAACATATTGTGACTATTTGTGACATGTCCACGTACTCAGTACATACTCAGTACATAGTGCTATTACCATGGACGACCGTGGTTCGCGGCCGCATAGCCGCGACCGCCACAGCCATTCTCGCGCCACCTCTGGAGCGTCCCGAAGCTCCACCTCTTCGAGGTCCAGCTCGCGCACGTCTGAACGCGCATACCTGACCCCCACCGAGCCCAGATTCAGCGGTACGGACACCGCTCGCCCCGGGCCGTCCTCGGCATTCTCGCGGGGGCTTACTGATACCCCCCGCCCCAATGCCTTCCGACGGCGACCCGCAGCGAGTCCGGGCCACCGCCCCGCTCAGCCGATAAGGGTTCGGCCTCACCGCCGCGCCCCGCGTGCGGAGGTGTGCACCCCCCGCCACCCTCCAACAACTACATCAGTGAGTAAGCTTACTTTTACTGCCTCGCCGGCCTCACCGCCGCAAGAGGAACGCCGTGCGGTAAGTGTTACTGCTCCGAGGGCCCCCGCACCGGCCCCCTCGTCAAGCATCATGCCCCCGCCCCCTGCCCCTCCCGTGAAGGTCACCAAACGGCAGCGACAGGAGGTGTCATCCGACGTCTCGCTGCCTGCCAAACGCGCCGACCGCCCGGCCACGTACGCCGCAGCGACTACTGCTGCCCCGACCGGATCTCCATCGGCCTCGACTTCGAGGGCCACATCGCCGATGGACACCACCACGGCAACTACCGCGACACATGCACGGAACGTGTCTTAGCCGCCGCCGCCCGCCGCCCCCCGCTGCCCGCCACTCATCGTGGAAAAGCTGGAGGACTGGGTAAGGCATTTTATCAACCTCGCGGAGCTCCTTGGCCACCCTCCCAACGCGAAGCCGCTGGGCCAAGGGGTCAAATTCACCCCGAAAGGAGAGAAGGAGTATCGCATCGTCCAAAAATATTTGGACGAGCTAAGCAAGACCGAGCGCGTTAGTTGGTTCTCCTACGCGCTCCCGCAGGACCGTGGACTCAAGGTAGGTATCCACGGCCTGCCGGTCAATACACCCACTGACGCAATAGCCGCCACACTTAATAGGAAGAGCTTTGAAGTAGAGCACGTGTCCCGGATCCTAGCCAGGAAGGATCGCCATCGTGTTCTTAATTCGTGCTGCTGAAGCGCACCCCGGACCTGGTCCCCGGGATTTACCAGATGACGGAACTGCTCAATATGCCAGGCATTAGAGTGGAAGCCTGGCGCGGTAAGGACGGCCCCGCCCAATGTCATCGCTGCCAGCAGTTCCGGCATTCCAGCCGGAACTGCCACCGTAGGCTGGCGTGCGTCAGGTGTGGCGAAGAGCATTTCGCAACTGACTACGGCCACATCTCTTATGGCCGAGGCTAATGACCCCACCCCTCGTCCCTCATCCTCCACTGTCCCCGCCCCCTTAGTGCGGAAACAGAGAACGAGAAAGAGAACGAAGAAGAAGGGCCCCAAGTCCGGAGCCACTTCTACGGCAGCAACGGACTCCGAATTTGAGCGCCTTGCACTCCCGCTCCCAAGTGTCGAAGCCGTTCTGTCGCCCCCCCCCCCCCTCCTTACCCCAGCGCACCCCGTGCCCCCCACGCACTTCACGTGCATCGCGCAAGGTCCCGTCGGCCACTACAAGTACCGAAGTGGCTGAGGTTGCCGAGCCTGCTAATCCAGCAGCAGCTGCCGCCACTTTGCCAGCAATCGCTCCACCTCTTCATCTCAGCGTCGTTCTAGGAGGGAGGCCCCCGAGGCCCCCGAATCCACCGCTGAGCTGATATATGCTCTCTTCTCCCTGGCCATGGATATTTTCTCCAAAATCCAGGCCGGGGAAGACATTTTTAAAACCCTTTTGTCGGCTCTCCCTGAAGGGGCCTCCCTCGCCACAAAACTGATTTCTAAATGGCTTCCCACGCCCCAACCACATTAAAAATCGTTCATTGGAACTTCCGAGGGTTTCGTAGAAAAGTGGCCCCGATCCGTCATCTCCTTAGGGAGTACGAGATTGACATCGCTCTCCTAAGCGAAACCCATCTGTCCCCCTCGGACCGTTTTCATGTCCCTGGATACCTGACATACAGGCAGGACTACCTAGGAGGAGCACAAGCGTGCAGAGGCCTCGCTGTCTTGGCCGGCAGGAGGCTCCTCCACCAACTCCTCCGAACCCCCTCGGTGTCATCCCTTTATGCGCTGGGCATCGAAGTGGCACTCGGCACCCGCCGCACTCGCATATTCGCGTGTTACAAGCCCCCGGGGTCACATTTAGATATCTCCGACATCCACAGGCTCATATCAGATGAGCCGACTGTGATTGCCGGAGATCTAAATTGTAAGCACCCCGATTGTAGCTCCCGTACGCCTAATGCGGACGGCAGACATTTGCTCACCGACTCCGAGTAAGTAGGGTATACGGTGGTGGGAACATACACCCCCACCCATTACCCCGAGAATCCTTCATACTTGCCAGACGTCCTAGATGTTGCAATTACCTATCGCGTCGCAGGCGACTTTCATCAGGAGGTACTGGACATGGCCCATGGCTCGGACCATCTACCGGTCTTGGCCATCGTCCGAGCTTCCCCGGTAAGCATACCCCCTCTCCCCTCCTACTCAGTCCGTGACTGGGACGCCTTCTCCTTGCAGCTGCACGAAAATACGCCAAATTTCCCGGTGAACTCTGCAGAAACCGTCGAATCCATGACGGTGCAGCTCACCGGGGCGATTGCAGCTGCAATGGACGCGGCTACCCAGCCGCCCACCCGCCGCCAACACAAACGGCCCCCCCTACCTTACCACATAGCCGACCTGATCGCCGACAAGAAGCGCCTGCGACGACGATGGCAGCTCACTCGATGCCCAGCAATAAAGACGCAGCTCAACCGCCTCACCGCAGAGGTAAGATCTCATTTAGAGCTCCTCAATGCGGAAAACTGGACCCGACGCATCCAGGAGGCGGGAGAGGTCTGGCCCTCTCTACACCGCTTTTGTCGCAGCCTTACCAGAGCCACTGCCCCCGTTTACCTCCTGCTCCACCCCGATGGTAACTTAAGGTACCGTGCAGAGGACAGAGCAGAAATTCATGCTGAATACCTCGAGCACCAATTCGCGCCGCTGACAACGACCGTAACGGACCACCTTACCCGCCTGTATAATGGAATCGTAAGGACCGGCCACTTCCCCGCCCCCTGGAAGTTGGAGTTAATTACAAACATCCCAAAACCCCATAAAAACCTGAGAAGGGCAGAGGGCTACCGCCCTGTAACCCTCCTCTCAACCCTCTCGAAAACTTTTGAACTCCTCCTCCTTAAACACCTTGCTCCCCCCCTCCCTCCTCGTGAGGACCAATTCGGGTTTAGGTCGGAGCTCAGCACCACTCTCCAACTGGTAAGAGTTATACACCATCTCTCCGTTGCGGCGAACAAGAAGGAAGCTTCGGTCGCAGTCTTTCTCGATATGGAGAAGGCGTTTGACTGTGTTTGGCATGAAAGTCTGCTCTTCAAGCTCATCCGAGCCTACGTCGTCCCATCCCCCCTGGTAAGGCTGGTGGCATCTTACCTCTCCGGTCGCACCTTGAAGGTACGTGTAGACGGAGTCTACTCTCTCTCTCTCCGGGGCTGTATAATTTTTATGCCAGTGACGTCCCCAAAGACCGTGACACCACCGCAGTGTTATACGCCGACGACATGGCGTTCATAGCCAGTTCGCTGACCCCCGATCACGCCGCTATAAAGCTTCAGAGGACGCTGGACCTTCTCCCTGACTGGCTGAGCGATTGGCGACTATCCGTTAACGCAGGTAAGTCCCAAGCGCTCGCCGTCACCGCGAGAAGGGGGTTCCCAGCTCCTCTGAAGATCGGAGACGCCGAAACACCATGGGGGAGAAGGGGCGAAGTATTTAGAAGTCGTCATAGACCGCCGTCTCTCCATGGTCGCCCAGCGTCAGTCGGCCGTGGCAAAGGCCAAATCGGCTACTGCGCAATTACGCCCCGCCTTCTCATCTCCTCAGATCCCCCTCAACATGCGGACGGCCTTGTTCAAGACGTACATTAGGCCTCACCTACGCAGCACCTGCGTGGCACCATTTGCTCTCTGCACTCCAGAAAAGGTCGTTGCAGAGAGCCCAGAACTGGGTGCTGTGCTACATCGCGGGCGCAACTCCAATATTGAGAGGGATCTTAGGATGGAGAGTGTGGAGGCCTTTGTGGCCCGGCTCGCCACAAACATGTTCGCGCGAGCGGATGCCTCGCGCCTGGTCGAGTTGCCCGCCCGCCCGACCGCCACATCCTGCCGAGAGACGCTGTCCCTCCGGCAGACACAGCGGAGCCCCGCCGCCCGCCTCACCGCCCCCGAAGAGGAGGAGCTCAGGCGCAATGATGTGCCACCGCGCCCTCGAAGAGGAGGAGTCCAGGCGCAATGACGCGCTACCCCGCCCTCGAAGAGGAGGAGTCCTGGCGCAATGATGTACGCCCCGCCGAGGCGCATGTCATAGCGCTACATCCACCGCTGGATTGCATCCCCCCCTCCTTCCCCTGCACCGGTAGAAGACTAAAATCTACCGGTGCAATCTTCTAACACTCGCCTGGGGTCTGTCGGAGTGGCAGCCCTCTTGCCACCCCGTCGCCTCCTTGGCGCACCTTAGGCGCACCCGACACAAAAATTCGGGGCCCGGAAATATATTCCCTATCCTTATCCTTTCCCCAGATCGCTGGTGTCCACGGTCCGGCAAACGCGGCGCGTAAGGGAGTGGACTCAAACACGTTTCTCGGCCTCCGGGTCGGGACCCCCACGCGCCGTTTGGAGCCGACCGCCGGTCCTGGTCGTGCCTGGTTTTGGCGATCGACACTCCCATTTGTTGACTTGCTCCCCCATGGGTTTCCCCCGCGTTCTGTCGCAGGGATTCTTCCCCTAAAACTGACGCAATGCGCCCAGTACTCGTATTGGGCGCGTCATCCCCACCCCAAATAGAAGGGCAATGTCCTTGGTTTTGGCTCTCCGTCCAAGGCCCTTTTCAGGGGCCTGGCGTGAGAAGACGTCTTTTTTTTCTTGTTTCGAAGCTGACGTGATTGAGAGTGTTCTTAGCTATAATTCATTATCATTAGCTCGCTTGCTGCTTGACAACAACGGAGACATAAAATAATCATTTCGTAACTAGTTATTATAATAAGCTTAATGTCTCGACATCGGTGCTATATCAAATCGGCTTGAGCTGAGTTTATGTGTATTATACAGTACCTAATAGGATTCAAAAGCAAATATACGTTATATAATTACTCGTATTACGCTGATGACGAATACACACAGTGAATCATAATTAATAGTAAATGCTCTTCGTTTGTTGTGTATCTGTATCGCTTACTGAGAATGTTTCGACAGAATAACATATTCAGTGGAGTGGGTACTAGGTGTTAAACTTTTATAATATCTCCCTACACCGATTCCGGTGACGGTGGCCGGTTTTATTGAAACCAGGCCAGCTAAGCAGGAGTTATTTCATAGTGCCCTGGTATGTGCGCAGTACACAAGAGCACTCTCTCTTCCTTTACTGTGATAAGGGACGGATAACCGATACGACTGGCGAGAGATCAGGCGTAGGTCCGACTTTTTACATGCCCATCCGACGCATGGATGATCTTTCTTGTCAGACAATCAGGTGATCAGCCTGCATTATCCTAACCAAACTTGGAAAACGAACTTGTTCCAACGCGGGAATCGAACCCACGACCTCCGAGGCGAGAGCCATGCTCTAAAGCACTGGACGGAGGCTTTAACTTTAATAAATAAGTTGTGTCTGCAACTTACCGTTTGGTTTTAATTAATACTTTTAAAAAGATAAAAAATATAACCCGACTACGCATATCATAATTATAGCCTATGTTACCCGGGCTATTATTACGAATATATTGACACCTCATTCATTAAAACCAGTAGTTAAGGCGCTACGATGGAACAAACATATATACATAGGTACATATATACATACATAGGCTGCCAAAATCATTACTCTTTCTAAAGGCTTCGCCGTAGTCGGGTAACTACGTACCTTCGACACGTACTTCAATGATCACGTCACGTAAATGTCTACATTGTCTCAACGATCCTTGGCTATCCGTTTACATGATTATGATTAACTAAAGGTCGTCCTGTGGTCGAAATTAAAATAGTTTTTAAGTTTGAAATTTGTAAGGGTCTCTTTGCCTCTTAGATAGGAAAAAAGATATAAATATTTTGACACATCGACAAATGAAGTCAACGTGTAACAAAATTGTATTTATCAAGTTCTTGTAAATTATGATAAGTTGAAGAAAAATTTGGCGCTCGCATAGTTTAGTGCGAAGTGAAATTATAGCGTAATTGTATGACATTATATTACGAAACTAGAATATTATTGTATCTACTACCTACAGGTCGTCTTGTGGTCGAAATTCGCCCATAGTTACTTATACAATTTTTAACTTTGTATTTTACAAGGGTTCTTTTGTCTCTAAGATAGACAAAAGATGTGCGAATGTTGTGACACATTGACACATCAACTTAACACAATTGTTACAAACAAACGCGCGGTGTGTGTTCATAATATGAGTTGTATTATTTTTGTTATTATTTTTATGTATGCATTATTTAAAAAAAAATAGCTTTCTGCACACTTATCTCCACATAAATTTTAACTTTGGTAAAAATGTTACTCCTTAATGCTAAATTTCCACGCTAGGCATGTGGCTTCACAAGCGAGCACCTTCACCACCACTTGGATCCGTTCTTATCTAGCGTATGCGAGCGCTGTTAAATGCAAATTAAAAATAATAATAAAAAAAATGTGTTTTTTGCACGTATCATAGACGCAGAAATTTGACTTACAGTAGAAATACAGTATCACAACACCACACAAAATATTCAGAAACAATTTAATAAATTAAATCATGCGTAGTAATAAAATAAATGTAATATGCATATTAATGATGCTAACAGCCGCATTAGTACAAAACTCCTCTTATATCACGTATTAAGTTGCACTTCAGAAAATAAAAACGTAATTTCCCGTATCGTTTTAATTCAGCTCAATAATCACATACTCGGGCGAGAACGTGAGCGCGCCTAATCTGCCCAATTACAAGCTAGACTCAGCTCTGTAGTCTGACGTCACGTGTCTCATGCTACAAGTCCTGGGTATGCTGTGGTTAATTACGCAGGAAGTTGGAGGAATATGATCTTTTCAAACATAATGTAGAGGATAGAGCCCGTACACAAAACAAATAATAGCTGCGACCCCAAAATTTTCTATGCATGACAACTCTAGTATTATATTCTCTTATAATATCTAAAGTAAGCTAATATTATTACGATGTACAATCCACATCTCTGCTTCCTTTACAACCTCCAATATGATTGAAAGTCTTCGATAAAATAATAACCAAAGGGAAACGATAGACGAAAGCAAGAAATCGCACCTCACCTTTTCGGCGTTGCGAATTTGCATCGCGCCTTATTCGCAGTTCTGTGTTCTGTGTACCTACAAGCGTAACAAGGACTAATATTTATCGCGACAAAATGTACGGTCCGCGCTTCGTCGACACGCACGAAGTCGCGGCCAACACCATATAATAAAACTATGTTAACCTCTACTTAATGTTGCGGTTCCAGCGAGTTATCACACTTTTGGAAGATTACAAGGCACGTTAATTGAGGATAATAATGATCTAATTTTATTCAAAGTTAAACTTATATAAAAATATTATCATACTCAGAGTAAAAAATCATCTCATGCATCATAAAGGAAGACTTTTTTTTCGAGTATGTCAATAATTTTTCTGCATAAACATCCCTAAATGAGCAGTGGACCATGTGCCCAAAATATCCGTAGTCGATTTTACCGGACCTTATACCATATACCTTTTACCATGAAAATTCTTATTACATTCCAAACCTATAACTAACTCTCTTGCTTGCCTCTCAAGCCATCTGTTGAGACACGGAACACTTTGAGATAGTCTACACAATAATAATTAATTACTGTACTTATTTACTACCTAGTTCTAATATTGCAAGAACATAATATCCTGTCAAAACCATAATCACATCAAACCACTCAAAAACACGAGTGATTGCTATGAACAGAATTCTTAGAAAATCCTCGAATGTTGTGGCTTTCAATAGATAGGTATATTGTGAACAAGCTTCGACGATGGGCACAACTAAAAATATCTCACTTAAAGGTATTACTTTACGAGATGTAAATAAAACCATTACCAACCCCTTCAATATAAAATGATACTTCACAATCGTAACACAAATAAAGATTTACATATTAATTCCACTTTGGATTTACAAAAAAGCCCAGCTGTAAGTCAGTATTAAATATGCACTAGCAAAATTGGCTATTCATAAAAGGCGTTTTTTATTTTAAACTTGTACCAAATTAAAATTAAATATTTACCGAGATCGGAGCACTGATAATTCTGGAATCTGGTCTAGACACCAGCTTACAAAACTATTCAAAACGTTTTCCGAATCGATAACTTCTCGCACGGCACGCCAAGCGCGTTAAGGGTTTATTGGTAGACGTGTTCATTGCTTATTGGTTAGAGAGTTTAAGTCGCATGACGTTCCCGAGACGCTTGTGAATAGCCCCTCTCCGGCAGCCTGTTTCACGCTTCTGAATACGAAACTCAAACGAGTCGTAAAAATAAAATATTTAATGGAAAGTTTTTATCTCCGGAGCGGAGTCAGCAGTCGTGTAATTGAAGAGACGCTAATACTGGAGCACTTATTACGGCTTTGAGATTTACGTGCCGAGCCGAGCCGAGTTAATTGTGATGACTGTAGCACGGATTATTTAATTGCTGGACTAGAGTTTCGGCAAAGAATATTACGTTGAGTTGTTTGTCTGACTCTGATATTTCTTTTGAAACAAGAAAGAAACATCTTTAGACTAGTTTGGGTCTACCAATTTAAAGCTAGAAGTCTAGAAACTTTAGTTAGGTATATTTGAACATATTGTTTGCTAAATTTAATTCTGAACGTTTTATATGTGACCTATCACTGACATAATAAATACTGTCACGTACACACATGGAACTAAACTACGCCTTACCTTGTGAGGCAGTACCCGCAGTAAGTGTATTTTTATGTATGTAGTGCGTAGTTACACGAGCACTACATACATCAAAAACTCTGTTTTCTCTTTTTATTTGGTTTCAGCTTGCGTGCACAAAATAAACATACCTAAGTCATATGCGTCATTAAAAGTACGAAAAGGTTTCTCGGAATGAAACGCCAAGTACGCGTAATCTCATTATACTGTGGTATCAAGTTGGAGGGAGATTATACTGGAGTTATCATACACAGGCGGTGTTTATGACATAATATATTATGTTGCGGGCGGAACGGCGCAACTTACCACCAGATATCGGTTAATATGTATTACGTTTACTAATGCTCCTGTATTTGAAAATAAATATCCCACAAATACATTACCTAAATGAAAAAATCCATGTATTTCCTTTGTAAAAAGTTTGACATGTCGTAGAGACCAAGTGAAATTCAAGATAGTCCATTTAATTAGTTACTCATAAAAAATCCCTTAGGCCTAAAAGAAGAGTTACAAGTGCGTTCCCGATCTTTGAAACTACCAACCTCTGATGGTAATAAATTATAACTATTCCTTACCACCAAGCGATCGGTTTGCTCGTTTTCAAATTAATTAGTGAGAAATTATTACTAACGGTCCTATATATAACATATTCCATAGTTAAAACGTTTACTGCCGCACATGGACATCCGCAACACCAGAAGAGTTACAAGTGCGTTTGCGAGCTTTGCATGACGAATGAGGAAGTTCCCGGTGTCCCACTTTGGGACTTCATCATGCAGTGAGACACATCTCAAGTGCTATTTACCATCGGTTTTCTGTGAGGCTATCTTATTTATCCGGTCGAGTGGGCCCATTCGTCCCAAAGCATCTGCTGTAACTTAAAAAACCTACCACTTCTCTATTTATAAGATTTGTTATATAAATAACGATTACAAAGTTATCAGTGAACTTGTATTCATACATTTTGTTCCTGTGATTTTGTAAAATTAAAAATTCTAAAATTATTTACTATTATTTTTTTCTGAATTTTTACTTTTTCTATATTTTCCCTTTATATGTAGCCATTAACCTAGCCTGACAGCAAATTTGAAATTTCTAAGTCTGCTAGAAGTAGCTTTGAATTATGCTTATTCTCCCTACCTCCATACCTCCAATCTATCTATATCTTTAAAAATCGCGTTTTTTGCCCCTTAATATCTCCTAAACTATAAGCTCGATTTTTATGAAATTTAAAACATTAGCTTGCGCAGCTAACGACTTCTCTGCGACAAAAATTCAGACTACTAGCTCTGTTACAAACAAAAATATGGGGGCACGAAAAAGCCGCGAAATGCTTCGAGAAAAGATAGTTATATTTTTTAGCGGTTATGCATATATTATATATATATATATATATATATATATATATATATATATTAGGTTATTTCATATTAAATTGGCGTTTTGTAAAGGAGAAACATAAAGTCGATTTTTTTAAACATAATATTAAATAAATATATTATGTTGCTATCTATGCACTTTTGCCATCTCATATGTAGTTATTGATTCCTTTACTAAAAAAATCATTCGGACAGGAATCAATAAAATCATTGAAGGCGCTTTGGACTGCCCCATCGGAGTTGAATTTTTTCCAACTCCCCGTTATCCAAATTTCGAAAAAAATGGTAATAAGGTAAGGGAAGTACGGTGGATGTGTTAGACATTCCAATTGAAGCTCCTCTAATTTGGTAGCCGTCTATTGTGCAGTGTGTGGTCTAGCGTTGTCCTGAAGCAGTAGTGGCCTAGAGCGAATGATCAACCTCGGTTGTTTAGCAGCTAGCTTTTCCATCATGATTTGCAGTTGATCGCAATAGACATCTACCGTTATCGTCTGGCTAGATTTAAGAAAGCTGGAGTGAAATACACCGACACTAGTCCACCAAACGCTAACAAGTAACTTTTTTTGAGTCAATTTTCGCTTGAGGCAGGCTTTGGCTGGTTCGCCAGGGCTTAGCCATTGCGATGAACGTTTCCGATTATCATACAGGATCCACTTTTCATCACAGGTAATGATTCGATTTAAAATCCCTTCATTATTGTGCCGGTTGAGTAATGTAACGCAGCAGTCGACGCGCGTGTTTGCTGCACTCAATTCATAAGTTCAGGTACCCACCTTTCAAGCTTTTTCACCTACCCAAATTGCTTCAAGTGGATTAAAACATCAAAACAGTTTTATCACTAACACCGCAGCCTGCAGGTGCTCGGATGTGGTTTGCGATGGATCCGCTTCCAAAATATCCTTCAATTCTTTATTATCAACTTTGGTCTCCGGCCGTCCACGGGGCTTGTTCTGCAGGTCTAAATTTCTAGAATGAAAACGTTGGAACCAAAAACGCACTGTGTTTTCTTTTGCGACACCGCCGCCATATACATCATTAATCCTTCGAGCCGTTTCTGCAGCACTGGTGCTTTTCATTGTTATCATTCTTTTTTCTATGTAAAGAGTATAATGCCAAATTGGTCCCGTTTTCACCAAAGTGGTGATCTCATGATGGGATCCATGAGGAATTGAGGGAACTAGTCCAAATTTATATGGATACACATGATGATTTTGACTTTTTCTGAAGTAGTCTAAGCATATGCTACCAAAAAGTAAGATTTCGCAACTGGATCTAAAAGTACTAAGCAGAACTCCTGATTCCTTATAGATAAATGTTTGGGGATTTCGGCGTCGTTTAAAGAACTACAAGCATATGCCACTATGTCAATTACGGTAATCATCATCATCAACACCATCATCACACCATACACCATCACATCATAATGATATCATAGGTACTTCTCATAGTATTTTACACCGATTTCAAAATTATGAAGATTGAGTAGAGAAATAGTTAACATTTTAGACGAATTTAAAAGGGGAATTTTATTAGGGTAGTTTTATTAAGAAAATAAGTTTTATTTCATACTTTTTTGTGCATTTTACTTTGGAAGTCGGCTATAATTTTTTGTTTAAAAATAATAATTACATGCTCATCTGACGCATGGCATAGACACCTTCAATCTGCCATACAACTCGCCGGCTTTGAAGGTCTCGCACCCGCCGTGCAGTATGGGTTTTAGCTCATCGTTAAGTGTTTTGTAGGATAATCATCTTGTCAACATTTAAGGTCACATATTATACATAATATCTATCGAACGAGAAGTGATTACTGATCACGCTCCTTGAATATCTATTTTCGTTTTAAAAACATTCTGTATTATGAAAATATAACAAACGCTTTATCAAACAATCTCTGATCTTTACCGCATTACACACAATCGTTATTTCCCTAAATTGTCCCATCGGCGATTCAATATTCCGTTCCACATACACCAAAAATATACAAATACATTGCTGATGTTTCTTCCGATATCGTTTCTACCCTAATGGCCTCATGGGCCTAATATTATTGTATCATATTGTACGTCGATAAAAATGAATCCCACAAGTACTAAAGTAGCAGGCGTTTGTTTTACATTACCGGGGCTCGAAGGCTCGAAGCGAGCGCCTCTGAAGGCATTTGTTGTCGATATTATTGTATTTTATAATACTCGGTCCATACTAAGTATGGGAAAACATTGCAATGGATAGCGATTGTGAGTTGGAATATATCGCAAAAGGCTAACCAAAGTATTCTAGGTTCGAAATCGTTACAAAAACACAATTAAGATGGTTTGTGCCTTTATTATTTTGCGAGTATTTAATGAAATACATTTTGAATTTGTAAAGACATTTTGAACTGATTTTCGCTAGTTATAAAAACAATAAGCTTGCAAAACAGGCAAAATTAATTTGAAGTTCGTATAATATAATATTACTTTGAAATTACACTGTAAATCCTACCAACCTTGGGTCTTGTTTGTTGACACAAGTTTCCAAATTTTATTAAAAGCTTTGCTCCAGAGTTTGAAGGAAAGGTATTTAAAAAATAAAATTTAATTGATGTAGAACTAAATTATCGAGGTAGTTATTTTAAGACGTTGTCATTTTCTTAGAAGCAGTTCACACCGAGACGCAACACGGAGCTCAATTTTAAAGGTAGAGTTTCAAAATAGAATTTTATTTACAACACAAGAAGATACACGTTTTATTGCAAGAGCGGCGCCGCGCTAGTTATGCAATGCAGCTCGAAATTAGAACTTTTGCAATAAAACGTGTATCTTCTTGTGTAGTAGGTAAATAAAGTTCAATTTTAAATAGCTATCCAAAAAATGCAGCACCGTGTCGTGTACCAGTTGGAGCTGACGCTAAGTTTTTAAAACATAATATTCAGCTACTTCATCAATTTATGTATCAGTATTATATACCTACCAATAATTATTATAAGAAGATTATCCTAGAAATATCTCCAATCACGAAAGTGATATTGTAACTCGTCGTCCGGCATAACAAGCAATCAGAAACAATCACTACTAATTAATGTTTTGTTATCACCCAATTTGCAGCAGCCGGTCCTCGCCGCTGATGTATGATTGCTAGATCCACAACTAGAGGACAACTTCGCACATTATACCGCGCTCCACCAATAACACAATACAAATAATGTCGCTTGTCGCTGCATTAAACATCTAACGAGATTTAGTTAGTTGTTCCGCGACGCTTGCGTACTGTCAACGCCTTCTTAATTGAAGACGTACCAGACCTAGCGGTCCGCCCGGCCACGCTCAATCGTAGTAAAAATATCAAGGACACGGCCGAGTTCCGCTACTGTACATTACTTATATTGTGCCAGTAACGTCCACTGCTGGGGGACGAATCCCCAATGAGGTTCTACGATCAAAGGGCGAGGCCACAACATCGCATTGCGGCGACACATCGCCAAAACTGATGTCGCATTGCAATTTACAAGAATTGTACGGCGTCGTTTGTGCGGTGCGTCGTCTCAGACGGCAGCGCAATGTTATGGCCTCGCACATACGAGGGCTGATTGATAAGTTTCCGAAACGACAAAGAAAAACTTCAAAAATCTATTTAAAATAAATTTATTTCTCAACGTAGTTTCCTTCTACCTCGATGAATTTAGTCTAGCGCTTCTCCAATGCCGTTACACCAGTTTGATAAAATGTTTTCTCCAACCCCTCAAAATACTCGTCCACGGCAACAATGATTTCTTCATTTGATGAAAATCTCTGGCCACCTAACCATTTCTTCAGGTTTGGGAATAAGTGAAAGTCGCACGGGGCCAGATCCGTGGAATACGGTGGATGCGGTAGAAATTCAAACCGCAATTCATGGAGTTTGGCGACTGCAACCATTGACGTGTGTGCAGGTGCGTTGTCATGGTGGAACAAAATTTTTTTCTTGGCCAAATGTGGTCGTTTCTTCTGGATTTCTTCACTTAATTTTTGCAGCAAGCTTGCGTAGTACTCTCCATTTATTGTTTTTCCTTTTTGCAGATAATCCACTAAAATAATCCCTCGAACATCCCAAAAAACAGTCGCCATCACTTTGCCGGCCGACAAAACCGTTTTTGCTTTCTTCGGCGCAGGTTTTCCGCTTTCAGTCCACTGCTTAGATTGTTCTTTTGTCTCGGGAGTATAATGATGTATCCAGGTTTCATCGACTGTTACATAACACAGCAAAAACTCATTAGGATCTCGGTTAAACAGCGCCAAACACTCCGATGAATCGTCCACTCGACGTTGCTTTTGGTCTACAGTGAGCAAACGCGGCACCCATCGCGCGCAAAGCTTTTTCATTCCCAAAATATGTTGGTGCAAAATATTAAAAACGCGTTCAGATGAAATGCTCACCATCTCTGCTATCTCTCGCAACTTTAAGCGCCGATCATTCAATACAATTTTGTGAATTTTTTTGATCATGTCCGGATTCGTGACTTCATTTGGACGGCCAGACCTGTGGGCGTCTTCGCAGCTCTGTCTTCCATGTTTAAAATCAGTTATCCAGGTGTGAATTGTCCTCAATGCAGGAGCAGAATTACCTAAAACACTGTCTAGCTTGGTTTTAATCTGGGTTGCTGTTTTCTCTTTTAAAACGTAAAACTTTATCACCGCATGAATTTCGTTTCTTTCCATTGTTAAGAAAATTTACGACAGAGAAAGTTCTACGTCCTCTCAAACAAATTCCATCAGTTCGATTAAATTCAAATTTGGCGTTCTATTTTCAAAAAAGATGCCAGAATATAATGTAATATTCCTTTTTTGCGTATCATTTTTTTAAGTTCGTCGTTTCGGACAGTTATCAATCAGCCCAGGTATAAACGTCAATAATAAAATTAAGGACCAAATTAATGTGACATTGTATTCCTTTATCGCACTGCTCATAAGTTACATTAAAATTGGCAGCATTGTAGGGCGCTATTGCTTCTACATTTACATTTAGATTAAATTGAATTTGAACGGAGTAGAATAAGGCTCCACCAAGCGACAACGTCGACCATTGTCCACTGAGTTTGTACTGCTGGGGCACGAGCCTCGATGTGAGGAGGGTCCGGCTAAGGTCCACCATCTCTAACATGTTGAATAGTGATGTTTAATAACTAAGTACCTGGGAGACCGAGCTTTGCTCGATGTTTTAGTAGAACGATAAAATAATTAAATATAAATAAAAAATATAACAGAAAAAGAAATAAGAAGAATCACAAAAATATTTATCTTACCGGGATTCAAACCCACCACATTCCGAATTTCCAAACAATGTAAAAACTTTACGAAGGTACGCATACTAAGCTGCCAATCAGACTGACGTAAGAGAGTCGAAATTATTGATATATATTGTTGCAGGATAAAATAATAAAGCATATATTGCTTAAAAATGCGCAGTTTCTAAGGGATAAGACCTAGCTTGATCGATTTTTCTCCCCCGAAACTCCCTGTATACTAAATTTCATGGTAATACTTGTTGTCGAGATCAACATCATCTCGTAAAGTATAAGATATTACATTACTGGTGAAGCATTAGGTTCATGTGCGTTCATGTGCGTTCATGTGCGTTCATGTGCGTTTATCGGTCTCGGCGAAGAAGTTATTAACTACTAAAACCTTGTAGTAAAGGCTGGAACTGTATCATCCGGAATCCGGCGGGCCCGGGAAAATTCAGAGTGCTGAAAATAGTACTCTGCGTATTAGCGTAGAGTTCTATGTGCTCTGAATTTTACCCAGTCTTACAGATTCCGGATGATATAGTTCCAGTCTTTACTACAAGGTTTTAGTAGTTAATAAATAAAGGTATATTGTTAAAGTAGTGATCGAAGCCTTGGTTTATACGCACATAACAAAATAAATGTTAAACAACAAATTAAAACCGACTTCCAAAGTAAAAATGCACAAAAAAGTATGAAATAAAACTTATTTTCTAAATAATTCCCCTTTTAAAACACATTTTAAGAAAGTTATAAATACAAAAAAACCTCTGTTATTCTCACTCTCTCGGCAAAAAAAACTCTAGCGTTATTTGATGGCAGTTTTCTGAGAGGCCGTGGTATTTTCACAAATAAGCATTACCGATCTGTGGTCCTACTAAACCATCATATGTGATGATAATGATAAGATACTTTATTAATAAATAATTATTATTATCTATTGTTATAGTCGGCGGCAAAAATGTAGCAGTAAGCAATAAATATACTATAGTGATGATGATAATCATGAATATAATTTTGGCAATAGCAAAATTTCAAAGACTGATATCGGTGCACAAAACTCTGATGAGTAGTTAGTACCTATGTCATCATAATAATATGTTGGTGTTCGTGTTGAAGGTGGTTGTGATGATGATGATGATGATGATGATAATTACTGTAAGTTATATGATGGCATATGCTTGCAGTTCTTTAAACAACGCCGAAATCCCCAAACATGTATAAGGACTCAGGAGTTATGTCCAGTACTTTTGGATCCAGAGTATACCTAGGTGCAAAATCTTACTTTTTGGTAGCATATACTTAGACTATTTCAGACAAAGTCGAAATCACTATATGTGTCTTATTGACTCAGGCAACGCTTCCAGTTAGGTTCGGTGGCCTGGGTGTTCGAAAGCCCTCTGACATATCGCTTCCGGCTTTCTTGTCCTCAGTCCACGCAAACAATAGTCTTATCTCCAAAATACTACATCAACCGAGGCCAAGGACGCCTGGAGCGCAACTAGTGCTTGTAGCGAATTGCCTGACAATACTTTTTCCCAAAGGCTCTGGGACGAGCCACTCTGCAGACTGGTACGGAATAATCTTCTTAATTCGTCCTCCAGTCCTTTGGAGCAGGCTCGCCTGTTAGCTGCGGAGAAGTGGGAGTCGGGCCTTTGTCTACAAGCATTACCGTCACCCAATACGGGCACATTGCTGGATCGAACAGCTTTCCGGTTAGCCACTTCCCTGCGTCTTGGCACCCCCCACGTCGTCCCCCATCGCTGTGTTTGTGGCGCAAACGTGGACAGCCTCGGACACCACGGGCTGTCCTGTCAACGAAGCGCCGGCCGCATCTCCCGACATCACTGCCTGAACGATCTCATCCGTCGGGCTTTTGTCACCGCCGGAGTACTAGCTGTGCTGGAACCCTCTGGTTTGGCGCGCGACGATGGCAAGAGACCAGACGGTATGACCCTGGTCCCTTGGAGAGTGGGACGGGCTCTTGTATGGGACGCTACTTGCGTCGATACACTTGCTCCGTCCCATGTCCAGGGCACCTCGAGTTTTGCAGGTGCGGCCGCCAATCAGGCGGAAAACCTCAAGCGGCGCAAATATGAGAACCTTAGTGGGGATCTCATATTTGAACCGTTTGGGGTTGAAACCCTAGGTACATGGGGTCTGGGTGCGCACAAACTTTTCAGAGAAATCTCCAAAAAACTCATTGAGGCCACACGAGACCCCAGAGCCGGCACCTACCTGGCCCAGAGAATAAGTATTGCAATCCAGCGAGGAAACTCTTTGAGCCTTCTAGGTACTCTGCCTGGTGGGGACGACCTGGGAGATTTCTTTGTTTTGTAGCATTTTAAGTTTTGGAGTAGTTATTATTTTTTTTGTACTTACCTACTTTTATAGTTTGTAATTTTTTTTATTTCCTGTATTATAATTAAATTAAATTGTCACTTATTAAGATAAAAAAACTATATGTGTGCATATAAATTTCGAAGAGTTACCACTACTTATCATGGATCCCATCATCAGGTCACCACTTTGGTGACCAAGAGATAAATTTCGAATTATAGCCTTTAAAACAACAAAAGATTTTTGTAAATAGGTTCACATACGGCAAAGTATATAATATTCAAAGACATCCGTTTCGGTGTAAAGTACTATGAGAAGTACCTATTGTATCACCATAATGTGATGATGTTTGTTGTGATGATGATGGTGATGATGATGGTTACTGTAATTGAGATAGTGGCATATTCTTACAGTTCTTTAAACAACGCCGAAATCCCCAAACATGTATCTATAAGGACTCAGGAGTTCTGTTCAGTACTTTTGGAGCCAGGATATACCTTGGAGTAAAATCTTATTTTTTAGTAGCATATGCTTGGACTACTTCAGAAAAAGTCAAAATCACTGTCAGAACCACAGATCTCATTATCAGGTCACCACTTTGATGTCAAAAGGACCAATTTAGGATTATTATACCCTATACATTAATTTTTTTTTTTAAATAGGTCCACAGACGGCGGAGTAATCGTTGATCATATAAAATATATATACAGCCGAAGGTGTAACCGCCTCCTTTTTTTGGAAGTCGGTTCAAAATGAAATCCCGCCAAAACATACTCGCACTGTCAAAAAGTTATCACGGGAGGTTAAGGAAATTATTCGTAACGTTATCGAATAAGAATTGTGTGAAAATAATGACAGCGCCTACACAGATATCATTCGATGAAGTAAAAAAAAAAGGGAAAAACCTTATGTAGAGCTAGGGCCCTGACTCTACGTCATGCCCTAACAAACTACACCTTAGTCAAAATATTTGGTACATCGTGAACTCGACACACATGAGATGCGCGCTTAGAGAAACACTTACATACCCTCTGTACGTTATATCATTATTTACATTTCACACGAAGTGCAATTGTTGTACATACGTTGTACTTTCAACCCAGAGAAATTACATAATATGGTCGAATTATACCTTGAAATAATGACGTACAAAAAGAATATCCAGCGGCGGTCCCAGGTAGATCCTTTTTTTTAAACTATGATTGTTATAAAATTAACTATTTTTAATTACATAATTGTAAAAAAATACTAAAAATAAAAAATAAAGTTCATAAATAAAAAAATAAAATTTACAGACATGGTGAAAGTATAAATATATAATATACTTACGTGCACGGAACCGAACTGGCGTTTAATGTGGCTCCTAATAATTCTAATAGACCCATGAATAATCATTAATGAGTCTATTGCTGATGCTTTGATAAAAAGAAAAATATTAAAAATATTTATAAGGTGTACAATAAGACTTAGGCACCTCGGAATTTACCCGTGATATTTTCAACGCAAATAGTAATTTGTCTTGACGAAAATAATGTCTGTAATTTGCAAATTCAGTCAAGCTATTATCAGACTGCGTACACGGTTGAAATTTTGTGTTTGCTGGAACATTTTAAGCTCAAACTAGAGGATATGCCTTCGCAAGTCGCAATAACGCTATTATGGATTCTACTACCTATCCATACGAGTACAAACATAGTCTCATTGAAGGTTTTTGTATTAATAAAGCAACGGTTTTTTCACTTGTATAACAAATCATTATTTCATGAATGGGTGCTCATACAAGTGTGTCATTACATTTGACAGGTAATGTGCAGGGCTAATGAGATGGCAGAGTGACGATAAATCAAATAAAATTAAATGTACGGCGCAAATCCAAACGAACAATGTCTGGGATTTGAGACCCTCTTGAATAAATAACGGGCCTTTGATCAAGTTTACTTTCGTGATTTAAAATAGAAAAAAAGCTCTTAGCAAATTGTCGGCCCTTTCAACTATGTCTTTGTGAAAACATCGTCGTTAATAAGTGATTTGTTTAAGTGATTTCTCACGAAATTATATTTTAAAAAGGTCCTTCAATTTTTCCTTTTAATCAATCATACTCGTACATACCCTTTAATTGCATTATTTTAGTACAGACTTTGATGATTGAAATTCAAAACTACTCAAAAACGCTACGGTGGAACAAACAGACATATTGCTAGCATTATGGATGTTTTATCTTTGTTTACGTTTGGATTACATTAGATCTAACGGACGGAGTAATATACCAATGCTGTTTTGTCGACAGAGACATACGACGCATCAAAAATTCACTCGCGTATCATTGAACGTTGAACAATTGAAATAGTTATTATTTTTATTAATTTAAAACGTTCTGTTAAATAACCTCGTATTTTATTTACATTTACTAGGTGTCACTTAACCTAAGTTTCCAAAAATATGCACTATTCACTTTTCCCTACATTATCCGTCAATGATGTCCTCCTCCTCACGTTGCATTTCTTATTGCTGAGGGTCGTGATTCCCCCGCGGAATAATTTTGTTTTTGACTATTTTGCGCTATCTATAGCGATCCTTTTCAGTATCAGAGAGCGTCATGAAATCCAGTGTCGAGCGCAGTGCGTACGTGGTCCGACCGATTGGACTTCGACCTCTCGGGCGGCAACCGTCAACCTTGCCTGTAACCATGACCTGTTCTAGGTTCTGACCATCCTATCGTGCTATGTGGCCAAAGAATTCCAGAACTCGACGTAAGCATATCGATGATAGTCTGGTTTTAATTTGTAGCTCACGTAGAATGGATACGTTAGTACGCAAGGCGGTCCAAGGTATTTGTAACATTTTTCGCCAACATCACATCTCAAAGGCATCAATTTCCGTCTGTCGGTCCCATCTGCTTTTTTTAAAGTCCACGTTTATGCTCCGTAGGTAAATATGGAAGAAACGAGTGACTGGACTAGTTAATTTGTTTTCTGAGAGATGTTAAGGTATTATTTTTAATTGAGACATAGCACACTTCGCCATCCCTATACGCCTCCTGATTATTATTTTATTTACATTCATTAGCTGTCACGTAACCTACGTTTCCCAAAATATGCAATATTTGCTTTGCCTCAAATTATCCGTCAAAGATCCAGATCAGGTACATCCAAAAAAGATGACAATCAAAATGAATAACGATTTTTTTTTACTCTTGACTACTTGGAATGCTACTACTACGTGCAGGCACTACGCAGCGTCTACATCTACAGTACAAAAATAGATAAGTGAATCCCATTCATTTTTGAAGCGGCGGCATACTTCAGCAGCGTTGTGAGTGAAATTTTAAGGTTACGTCACAAAACGATTTTACATATAGTGCCATCTGTCGGAAGCTACTTATACTTCTTACATTGCAACTTAACTTTCTAAAGTATGGCTCAATACACAGATGGCGCTAGGTATACAAATTAAATTTTTTCTATAATTTTTTGAAGTGATGTATTTTAGGCTCGTTGAGAGTATTTTTGGTTTAAATTTTGAATGAAGTTTAACTTCTGCCATGTGTAGTACACGTGATGTTATTTTTTAATTATAGAGCTACTTAACTTAAAACGATAGTAATTTTCGAAGAAACCACCATTTCTAATAAATTTAGCTCGTTAATCGTTACAGCTCAAGCTTATTCGTATTCTAAACCTCTAAGTAATGGTAATACTATAATAGTTAGACGCTCAGCTCTCGACGACCCGACGAAGTTACCAAAGCCTTGTGTATGTGGATTATGAAGTACCAACTTACTACATTCGAAATCTTACCGCAGTAAGTATCTTAAGCCAGCTATACACGATTTAGTAGAACAGCTTTAAACTGGTGGCTCATAGAGAAACACGAAATTTTGTATCACATGTCGTACAATTTGATCACGCATCCTACCATACCCAATCATACACGCACAATATTGCGACGCATGACTGTTTTAAAAACAATAAACAGCCAAATTGCTTCGAAGTTTCTTAAGGCTGTAACAAAATAGAATAAATGCTAAGTTATTTCAACAGTATTTTTTTAATAAAATAATTCTCACTAAAAACAACATATTAAAATATATAGAGAGGCGAGACAGACAAACAGCTAATTAAAAACATACGTGTCTATCAAATCTCATGCACTAGATCGCGAGAACAAGAAATTGTTCGACGCACTGTATAGTGTATTCAGAATGCACTGGTTATTAATTAAACTGATTGCTCTGACGGATAACCATTACTCGCTAACGAGTTCATTTTATTTTGTTTTTTAATAAATAAATAAATAGAAAGTTGATTTGCAGCTAAGTACTAAGTATTAGTACATCAACATTTAAATACTTATACTATTATAAATTAATGTGAATGTTTGTGAGGATGGATGGTTGGATGGATTTTTGTTACCTTTTCACATAAAAAGTACAGATAGAATTTGATGAAAATTTGTATGGAAGTTTTTTAAGCTCTTAAGGCTACTTTTTATACCGAAAAAGTACAGTGTTATGTGGTTATGCGGATGGAGCCGCGGGCAAAATATATTAATAGAAATAACGGAAGCAAACTAAACTAAATTTAATAAGAAGCTGTAAATTGGCTCAAGCTCGGCAATGCTGGCACACCCAGACCTAAGGCATACTCAGCGCCGATTTTCCGCTAGAGCCGTTTTGTGATCTCACAAGCGCTAGATCAGCTAAGCTAATGACGACACATTCCAGATAGGTAACAAGAATAATATAAAATAAACACATTATACTTAGTTATAATAATATTTAGTTATTATCTAAATCACAAAGAGAAGAACAAATAAAACCGAATGAGTTAAGTTAAACATATTTACGACAACTTTCCCGGTGCGACAGTCGCGCGCAACATAATCACTGACAACTCGTAACCAACAAGTATGTAGGGTAGAGGAAAGGAGGACTATCTCTCTAAGGCAGAAAAGCTAAAAAGTGTCCGACAAAAATAGTTAAATAATAGTTCCAAAACTGGCCGTAATGGCGCTAGAGTTACAAGAGGGTGTGATATCTGTTTAGCAATAAGAGATGGAGTGAAGTTAATTGAGTTTAGATATTTAAATCTTTTTACCGAATATAGTAGACTTTAATAGTTCATTCAGAAAATCATGAAAATTCTAATTACTCGCGTAATCAAAAATATATTTATGAATATAACCGAAGAAGATGATAATATTTAATTCTCCGTTTAAATTTTGCCGCTTTATCCTCTTGCGAAAGTAGCGCCACCCGTATTTAACACTTTTTTACGGATACTTTTTCATGTATGGAAATAGTCCTCCTTTCCTCTACCCTCCGTACCAACAAGTTAAGCCAACTGTCAACACTGTCAAAGCTGTCAAAACTCAAGAGCCTACACGAGCCATTTTGGAAAAAGAAATGAATTTTCTAAAAATACAGATTTGTAAGCATACAAAATCTGGGCCTACAAATTAAATACTAAATTAAACTAAAAATACGAACTCAACACCCTTAATATTATTAATTTACTAACAAGGATGCCAACTGACTCATATAATCGTGACAAAAGTGTCGAAAAAATTATTATACCTAATACATACCTGTATTTCTGTGATAAATCTTTAACGTACAGTAAAATCCATACCGTGCGCGCTCGGTGCCGCTCGATACCGCTCAGATCCGCTCAGCACTGCTAGGGGCGGCTCGGGGTGGCTCAGCACAGTTCAGGGCGGCTTGGCACGGCTCGGGGAGACTCGGCACGGCTCGGGGCGACTCGGGGCGACTAGGCACGGCTCGGGGCTCGGGGTGACTCGGCACAGCTCGAGGCGGTTCGTCACAGCTCGGGGCGGCTCGGCACACCTCAAGACAGCTCGGCACACCTCAAGGCAGCTAGGCACCGCTCAGGGGGGTGGGGGTTAATTAAACTAACGTCAGTATACGGTTATTCAGTGTAGGTTCTATTGTATACGGTTAGTAAGTCTTATTGGTTGGACACACCACAACCCGGGATCGAATCTGCACGATCACGCATGTAACTCAAGGGGTCTATTCACTAGGTGATGGACGCTCTTTTAATAAAGCATGACATCTCCTAGATCATGAAATATTTACTTACCTATTATAATATAGTAACTTCCACACCGTTTTCGGTGACAATGGCCGGTTTCATTGCCCAAGTGTGTGCGCAGTACACAAGAGCACTCTCTCTTCCTTTACTCTCATAAAACCTAAAGTCCAAACCGCAACTGCACAATACCGTCAATGCTTCCTAGGACCACTTTTGTACAATAACGCTAACAAGGAGATAGAGAAACTTACCTCTTGCAATAACAGAGACGCCAAGTTAGCAGTTACCTGTTGGCTATCTGTATCATTATAATTAAGTCTGCTTGACTTAATTATAATGATACAGATAATTTAATAGAGATAGCAAAATAAATAATAAAATGCACTAACATACGCTGTGCGTGTGGCACACACATACACTCAATTAACTAATGTATAGTAATTATTATAAAAAGTAAATAATAATATTACCCTTCTTTTATTGGTGTTTGTCGATGTCTGTCACCACTAGCATGTACACTAAGAACAGTCAACCCCTACAGCACAGGAACTCTTAGTGTAGGGGTCGCGCACATGCATATGTTAAATTTTACAATTCTTGTGTTTTACCCAAATGTATACATATTATTTACATGAGGAATGATGAACCCATCCGTTCCGGATAACCGATACGACTGGCGAGAGATCAGCAGGTCCTTTTTACTTGCCCGCCCATCCGCCGCATGATTCATCTTTCTTGTCAGACAATCAGGTGATCAGCCTGCATTGTCCTAATCAAACTTGAAAACAACATTTTTTTGTTGTTCCAATGCGGGAATCGAACCCACGACCTCCAAGTCGAGAGCCAAGCTTTATCCACTGGACCACGGAGGCTGTTACTTACTATGGAAGCTGTGACTTACCTATTATTATCCTTAGAATAGGTATAATAAGATATATTTTTCTTTATTTTACTATTTTGCTAGAATATAGAATAAATGGTGTTACAATCATTATAATATCGCAAACATATTCTGCCACATATGGCTGTTGGCGTGCAAATATTTGAAAAATAAGTTTAAGTTAAAATACGTAATATGTTGTAGGAGGCATAAGTTCATATTATCATTGTACTAAAATATTCATAGCATCACATACGATCGTCAATAAATTATTATTTACTATATTATTTCATTAGAATGTCATAGTTTATCTGCTAAGAAATGTCGAATACTATAATAACATTTATAAAATAGCATATCATATAATCGATTTTTAAATAATGTCGAAGGTAAATGTATAAGATAAATAATAAAATCTTATAATACATATACAATAAAAACATTTCTTGAATATCTAATCTATCTATCTTAGGTAGGCGCAGTCTATCTTTATGTCAGGATCGGATATAAATATCGCTAAACGTTTCAAAATATTGCGGGTGCTTCTTTACAAATGTGGTTCGCTGCTATCTAAGATGTAAGCGCCACATAGTGCTCTAACACATTTTTTCTGAGCTGTGAAATCTCTATCTCCCTCAACCGAATTACCCCAGATAATTATGCCATATCTCAATATTGATGATATGTAAGCATGGTAGGCTAACAATGCGGTATGTATATTAACAATTTGCCTAATTCTCCTTTAAACATGGACCTAAAACATACACACACAATACATAACCACTTTTTTGTTTGATATTATTTGTATTTAATATTATAATATTATAAAGTTTTAACATTCATTGGACACAAATTTATATTAAAAATTATTATTTGTCATCGTGACAACCAACAACACATCACAATTATTTTCAATATCACATGACATGAAAACTCAAACACGAAATTTGATTTAGCCGTCCCTTTGACAGCGCACAATCTAAACCGGATTTTTGACTCTATTGCCGTGTACGCGATAGGAGAATTGTGGACACGTCGTATACTTGTAGTAGTGCTATTTAATTGAAAGTTCACTATGTAGATGTTTATCTGGTCCTGAGTCTTTAATCTGCGGTACATCCGTCCGTCCGTCCGTCGGGGATGCTTGGGAAGGTTCAGCGTGATTTGGGGCGTTATTAACCGAGTTGTCTTAACAGCGGGCTAAGCCAATTTATATTTACAGTGGCAATTAGGGACGAAACCTTTCTTAATTGCCAAGTTTGTTTTAAAATCTCTCCTCAAATCCTCTTGGCCTTTGCTCGAAGGTTTTTGATGTAAATTGGTTTACAATTTAAATGTCCTTTTCATTATAGCCTTCGAGAGCTTAATTAACGCGATGATTTTATAACGCAGCCCTATTACTTAACTAATAATAAATATTGGGTGTACGAATTCCTTTAAATGTTTAATTTAGGCAATAAACACTTCAGTTATAGGGAAGTTGAATGTACGAATGCCTCGCGATTTTAATATTTTGGTAACTAAAACACCACTTATCGAAACTAAGTAACCGCCGCATTTTGATGAAAATTTAGTCCAAGTTTGATAAATAATACGCTATCTAATAGTTTCTAGTTTTTTTTCGAAACATTATTTATCTGAAATCTGCCGTCCACTAACTAAAAGGCAGCTAAGTCCAAAAAGTATTTTTCGAGAAAACGCCAAAATAAGTGGGAATTAATGTCTCTTGAAAAGTATGCTACTTAGGAACAAGGTTGCAAGTTATATATATATATAGGCATAGTATTTGTGCACTATATGTGATATATTTCATTCATATATATTTATTACATTTTATTTTATTTCATTTTCTAACTGCAAGCTAATGTAAGCATATTGTAGAATAAATCGTACTATGTCATAATTTATTCTGATGATTTTATTAATAATAATTTTAAATCTTATGTTTATTTCTTACTGTTATGAATATAAGTTAATTGCAAAGTGTGAAAATAAAATGTCAACTAGTTTTGATTTCCTGAAGGTTGATTTAAGTGATTTAACTGATTAACTGAGTATCCATATCCGTTGAGTGGTGTGGTTAAGTGGGGAGAGTAGGAGTGAGAGCTTGGCAGAACGGAGGGAAGGCAGTTGGAAATCAACCTTCAAGAAATACACTCGTCATAAAGTGTTGTGAAGTGTATAAATGATAAAATAATAAAGTGTTTTAAGTGAGTGTTGAATTATTTCCAATATCTTCAGAAGTGGGATTCACTACGACGCCCTTAGCAAGGAGAACGTAAGTAAATCTTATTTAAATGCGTTTTATTCTTTTCTTTTTTTTTTTTTTTTCACCTGTATAATATGAAATATATTACAAAATACTCGCATAAAGAAATTAGTATTTCAAAATGTTTTATTATTTCAAAATATTCATTCTATTTGCGACATGAATTCTTATATCCAATCCAATAGCTTTTTCATTTTAGATTACGCCATTTCTTAGTCATTACCCGTTATAATGGCTTTACTGTATTGTTTTATTAAGCTTTTGGTAAACATAAAAACTATTCTTAGCGCTACTAATTATATTATTATAATTTATAGATTTTCCCAAGATGATAAAGTATAATATCATAAAAACAAAAATAAAAAGCATTGTAGGGAAAATATTATTTTTGAACTGTTGTTTTGTTGTTGGGGTTTATATTTTTTTTGTAAACACATGACTAAGAAAATATTATGACAGCAAGATAATGAAAAAGAATTTATTCATCATCTCATAATGAAGGGTTCATTTCCGAACCCAATATGCATTTTTATGTTTAATTTATTTGCTATTGAATAATAATATAAAATATTCACAATCATTGTAGGGCATTTAATACAGTAAAGTAATGCAATTTAATACTGAGAACTATTAAATGTTGAGCAGTTGATCTTTTAAAAAAAAAAATCTAAAATATTTTACCACAGTTGTATTATGTGATAGTTGGTACCTATACATTACATGTTTTAAGTAATTTAATGAACTTAACTATAATTTTAACAAAATCTAACCGACACTCGTGATATTTACTTGTTAATTTTTGATTGTTTAGATTTGTCAGAACAAATATATTATAAACAAAATATACTTTTTATTTAATTCTGATTTCTGCATGTAGCAATCAAAATAATGAATGGTATCATCATAACATTGTATTTTTGATTAAAATACGATAGATAAAAATTTATTTGACCTCACACAAATAATTACAAGCTTCAGATGGATCGTGATGAGCCTGGCTGCAGTTCGCGGCGAGCGTCCGCATCGAGGACGAGAGGGACGAGTGCGCGTTCTCGAGAGCGATCGAGAAGTCCAAGTGTTACGCTGCCTGGCCTTTGGGAACACAGACCACGTACTTCACGCGCACCGAAAGAAGTTCGACGCAGTCGTGATCGTGAGTCTAACCGAAGGTCTTTACGTACACCCACCCCTAATGACGATGAGCTTGAGCAACGTCTTAGGGATAATTTGATTAGGGATACGAGACGTAGAGGTAGAGTTTCGGACGGTGAGCTTGAGCGACGGCCGATCTCTACACCTACCACGAGATATCATCACCCGAACGATGAGCTTGAGCGACGTTCGATGAGTGACAATCGCGACCGGTCGCAACTGGGACGTAATGAATATAGAGATCGTGAGTTGGTGATCCGACCTGTCAGTTCCAATTCGAGAACACCGAGGTGCCGACCAAACGAGCACCAAGCTTCGATTTCTCGACATATGTCGGACCACGGCGGTGATTTTGTACATGATAATAGACAATCTAATGAATTGTTTAGTCAGTTTTTAGATGCTTTAAAATGTCTTAGTAGGGGTGGAAATAAACTTCGTTCTGTCAATAACGTAATCCCGGAATTCGACCCTATGAATAAAACTCAGACCATGACTAACTGGATAGGGAAGGTAGATGAATGCTCGGAAATTTATGAATGGAGCGAGCGCGAAACTATACATTATGCTATACCAAAACTAGTGGGTTTAGCCAAGTCATGGTATGAGAGTCTTCCTAGTGTCAAGTTCTCTTGGAGTGAATGGAAAATTAAGCTTACTGAGTCATTTCCATGTAGCGATAGTTATGCGGAATTGTTGACAGAAATGCTAGCCTTAAGAGTTAAGTACGGCGAACCTTTAGAACAGTATTACTTTTCAAAGCTGAACCTCCTTAACCGATGTCAGATAACTGGGAAGAAAGCAGTAGAGTGTATTTTGCATGGTATTGAGGATAGAGCTATAAAAGTAGGAGCTCAAGCTGTTCAATTTAAGACACCAGAAGAAGTGTTAAAGTACTTCAAATCGGTTAAGGTGGGCCAGTTAAAAGGTACAATTAGTACTAATTCTAGAACAAGAAATGACAGACGACCATTGCCGACTTACCCTAATAAATCTATCCAAATGAATACTGACAAGCCCCCTTTAAAATGTTTTAACTGTAACGTAGAAGGACACGTTAGTTTTAAATGTCCAAAACCCTTAATTAAGTGTAACAACTGTCATAAATTGGGTCACAATGTTGTAACGTGTCCAAGTTTGTCTAAAAGCCAAAATAAGTCTAATGATGAGAAAACTGTACTGAAATTAGATTTATGTAATCAAAATAAGGAAGATTACACTAAATCTGCAAAAACTAAAGAAAATAATACCTACAGAGAAATGACTGATTCACCCAATGACAAATATATTGTAACAATTAAATTAAACAATAATCCATTAAAGTGTTATGTAGATCTTGGTAGTGAGTGTTCCCTAATACGACGTTCTAATGCTGAAGAATTAAAATTGCCGGTCGCCTTAAACAACTTGCCATTAATGAGAGGGTTAGGTGGGAATTTGGTTGCGCCAATAGGAAAAAGTAATGCTTTAATTGAGGTACAAGGAATAGCCGTTCCTTCTATTGACATTTTTCTAGTTGATGACAATGTACTGAAATATCCCGTATTACTTGGACACTCCTTTACTGAGCAGCCCGGTATCTTTATTACAAAAACATCAACCCGTTTAATTTTTGAAAGTATAAAAGAAGATAAGATATTCCTTACACTTCAATCTGAAATTTGCGTTGAACCTTTAAGCATTAAGGCAATACCTGTTAATACAGATCGTAATTTTACCGGCAGTATTTATGTGAACGGTTCTGTTAGGAGGCTTGTTGCTAGTCAATATTATTTGCTTCCTGGAGAATATTTGATTGCAGAAGGAACTGGTAATGTTCTTATTCAAAATCTTACAACAAATCGATTAAGATTAGCTCAAGATTCGTTATTGACTCGAGCAGTGCCCTCCGACAGGACTGTTGACGTAAACAGAATTACTACGATTAACAACCCAGTAGATGCTTACGAAATAAGACACTGTGATGACATTACTCCTATACAAAAAATAAAGTTAGAGAATTTGCTAGAAGAATTTAAATATTGTTTTTCTACAAGTCTTAAAGATCTAGATTTTACGACGGTGACTGAAATGGAGATTAAACTGACGGACTCAGACCCAGTAGTATATAGACCGTATCGTTTGTCTTTGGCTGAACGTAATCAGGTTCAAGGTATGATTCAGGAAATGCTTGATGCTAAAATCATTCAGGAATCTACATCGCCTTATGCAAGTCCTATTGTATTGGTACAAAAGAAGACTGGGGACAAACGATTATGTGTCGACTATAGAGCCCTAAACAGGAAAACTGTCAAAGAACATTACCCAATTCCACGAGTAGAAGATCAACTTGATCTCCTTGCGGGTAACGAGTATTTTATATCGTTAGATCTCGCGTCAGGGTATTACCAAATACCAATCACGGAAGAGTCACGCCACAAAACGGCTTTTGTCACACCCGAAGGACAATTTGAGTACCTTCGAATGCCATTTGGTTTAGTTAACGCCCCATCAGTTTTTCAGCGTACAATCAATAAAATATTGTCAGAAGCAAAAATTAAATATGCGGTCGTATACATGGACGATATTCTCATTCCAGCGCATAACTTTGAAGAAGGACTTTTTAGATTGAGGGAGGTACTCGAATTGCTCAAAAACGGCGGTTTGACGCTTAAACTAAGCAAATGCAATTTTTTTTTTAAAACCATCGATTTTCTGGGGTTTGAGGTGAGCTCTGCGGGCATTCGTCCCGGCAGTAGAAAAACTGACGCAGTAGCAAAATTCCCAATCCCCAAGAACCAACACGAGGTGCGACAGTTCATGGGTCTTGCTAGTTTTTTTAGAAGATTCGTTAAGGATTTTGCTGTTATCGCTGGGCCTTTAACGGATCTTCTGCGTAAGAATTGTGATTGGAAATGGACAGAGTCACAAGCTACCGCTTTTAATTCTATTAAAGAAAAGTTAACAGAGCGTCCAATTATAGCTCTTTATGATCCACACGCAGTAACTGAGCTGCATACCGACGCAAGTAAGTTAGGTGTAGCTGGCATACTTTTACAAAAAAATAAAGATGGTATTTTGCGTCCCGTTTCATACTATAGTCGAAAAACTACCATAGATGAACAAAAAATGCACTCCTACGAGTTGGAAACGCTAGCCGTTATAGCTTCGCTTAATAGGTTTCGGGTATATCCTTTAGGAATACCATTTAAAATTTACACAGACTGTAATGCTCTACGAGCTACTCTCATAAAAAGAGATCTTGTCCCAAGAATAGCGCGCTGGTGGATTCAGTTACAGGAATTTGACTGCGAGATAGAATATAGGCCCGGTGATAAAATGGCTCACGTTGACGCGCTTAGTAGACATCCTATTAGCTCGGAAGTAATAGAAACGCATGTTTTAGACGTATTAAATATAGAGTCCGATAGTAACTGGTTAAGCACAGTCCAATCAGTAGATGAAGAAGTTCAATCAATTAAAAATATTTTAAGTAATCCAGATAGCAAAAATGTTATAGAAATAATAAATAATTATGAAATTAAAAATGGCATGGTTTATCGGAAAACTGAGTCTGGTCCAAAATGGTTAGTCCCAAAACCTATGCGGTGGCAAATTCTAAAAAAAAACCATGATGAAATAGGTCATTTCGGTTTCGACAAAACTTTAGCTCGAGTAAAATACTCTTTTTGGTTTGCAAAAATGCGTCGATTCATAAAAAAATATGTAGGTGCTTGCTTAGAGTGTGCCCACCACAAAACATCAGGAGGGCCTCGTGAAGGATTTCTTCACCCCATACCCAAAATCGACAGACCCTTTCACACGATTCATGCTGACTATCTGGGCCCCTTTATAAAAAGCAAACGCGGTAACTGCTATCTTTTGGTTATAGTAGACAGTTTCACAAAATACGTTAATATAAAGCCCGTTAAAAATGTAAAAACCTCTACAACTATTCGAGTTATCAAAGATCATATAAGTTATTTTGGAGTTCCAACTAGGTTAATTACTGACAGAGGCTCTTGTTTTACCAGTAACTCTTTTAAAACATTTATAAAAGAAACCGGGATTAAACATATTCTTAATGCCGTCGCCACACCGCGTGCAAATGGACAGGTCGAGCGTTTCAATAGGACGATATTAGATGCCTTGTCAACAAAAACTCATGGGAAAAGTGACAGATCTTGGGACGAATTTGTACAGGATATACAAATTGGTCTTAATACATCAATACATGAAACGACACAAAAAAGTTCTTCCGAACTGTTATTTGGTTTTAGAACAACTAGTACTACAGAAGGAATGCTACATGATGTTATTAATGAAACGATTAAAGTAACCCCTTCTGAACAATTGAGTGAAATGAGAGAAAAGGCGGGGGAACTGATTAAACAGCAACAAGAAAAAGATAGTGAAAGGTTTAATAGAAAAAGGAAAATGGGTAATGTTTATAAGATCGGTGATCTCATACGAGTTGATCGTGAAATTTGTTCTAACGATGGCAAATCAAAAAAACTTTTGCCTAAATTTCAAGGACCTTACCGCATTATAAAACTTTTACCTAATGACAGATTTTTGATAGAAGATACACCTTTAACACAGAAAACTAAACGACGTTACGAATCTATAGTAGCTTTAGATAAAATACGCCCTTGGCTTAATCTCACAACTGACTTAAATAGTTCTACGGAAAATGACGATGACAGTGACAACGACAAATGAATTTAACTACCTAAAACATATAGTTGTTCGACAACGTGATTAAGATCTATATAATTTAATCTAATTATAAGTAATTAGCAAATAAATTTGTTTTTTTCGCAAATTGATTCTTATAGTTTAATTGAATTTAATGTAGTTAACAGTAGAGTTAAATCAATGTCTTGTTATGAAATATTTGATGGCAGTTTCTATAAATCATAACAATAACATTTTTAAGTTGTATGAAATTATTATTGAATATTATGATGTTTTTAAGTTGATATTTATTTTGCTTAAAAATAATTTCATATTGATAGGCACGGGGACGTTCCCTTCACCAGATGGCCGAGTTGTAAGCATATTGTAGAATAAATCGTACTATGTCATAATTTATTCTGATGATTTTATTAATAATAATGTTAAATCTTATGTTTATTTCTTACTGTTATGAATATAAGTTAATTGCAAAGTGTGAAAATAAAATGTCAACTAGTTTTGATTTCCTGAAGGTTGATTTTAGTGATTTAACTGATTAACTGAGTATCCATATCCGTTGAGTGGTGTGGTTAAGTGGGGAGAGTAGGAGTGAGAGCTTGGCAGAACGGAGGGAAGGCAGTTGGAAATCAACCTTCAAGAAATACACTCGTCATAAAGTGTTGTGAAGTGTATAAATGATAAAATAATAAAGTGTTTTAAGTGAGTGTTGAATTATTTCCAATACTAAGCAATGTTTTTCATTTTTACATAATATCCTGCACTATAAGGCCGTTAACCTTACCTTAACTGCTTTATAGCAAAGCAATTTCTTGTGGCTGCCACGTCATGTACTTATAGTTAAAGTTGACAAAATACAATTAGCTATAAAGCAGTTAAAGTATTTTAACAGTCTTTTAGCCTAGGTAGCTAGGCTTTGGAAGAGTAACTTTGCTTACATAAAAAGCAGTTACGGGATTTTAAATGCTTTTAAGCTCGGTAATGTAAAACATATTTTTATACTGGTTCTCCTAGTGCTTAACTAGAAGGCAGTTAAAGACATCTCACTCGCAATTAACTGCCTTTTAAGTAAGCACTTCCGGGTAAAAAGTTGAGAAGTTAAGAGAAGTTAATAAAGTTCTGATTTTCCTAAGATAGTTTATCTTAGGAAAATCAGAACTTTATTTATTAAAAAAGAACATCTATTAAAACTTATCAAATAGCTTATTATTAACCAAACAATATACTTATATAGAAAAATAAACAAGTTTTATCAAACTTTTACAAATCTTATTCAGTAATGAGATCACCATGATTATGGGACAAAATATTATATTAAAATTATTTTATAAAATTACTCAAACCATGTCAGTATCGTTTTTGAAAGCTCAAATTCTTAATGCATTTATTAACTAAATATCACAATCAGAGATCAATAATTACAAAATATGTCAGAATCAATTAAATTACCAGACTTTGTCTTAAAATTATAAATATGGCCATTTTTATACTTAAATACTAATTAAAAACTTTAACAATTAAACTATTAAATCAAATACCTATACTTAGTAACATTCTTGTATAATTATCAAAAATAATAAAGTAAACAAAAATACTATCCTAATAAAATTATATAAAAGACAACATAATAAAGGCACTTTTTCAGTCTTAATGTTTATAAAGTAACGTTTCTTTTGTTTTTGTTCTGATTCAATTCAGAAATATTATTTCCTTCAATGATCGGTAAATTTTTCCAAAATACCATCTTATGTTTAGGTATAATTGGTGATAACTTTGTTATAAGATTAAGCTTTCTCTCCTCATCTATTCCTTTTGGTTGCGTACGAAACTCTAAAACAAAATGCGGTTTCTTCAAGTATTTATCGTTTAAAAATTTAAGAGACACAAATTCCTCATCAAAATTTTCCTTATAATGGAGATCAAAGCTTCCTCGTTTAAAACACACTTGAGACATATTTTTAAGATATGCTCTGGGACTTGAATTTTGTATGCGTCGATCTGATACGTTACCTACGTAGTTTACAAAATCTTGAGGCTGCATGGATTTAACCAGAACTTTACCATTATTTGCTGAGGCCACTGCATTTTCAAAGTCTGTGAAATCATATATGGTCTTTTTCCGCTTCATTGATAATTCAACTTGATGGTGAAATTGATCACAGCTCATAAATGTGTGACCCGGTTCAAAATAAAACAGGTTGATAGTTTCTGTGGCTATTAAGTCACTATTGATAAGGTCGGTTAGCATAGAAAACAATAACCAGTTTTTATTCTGAGATGTACAATTATCAAGTCACAAATTCATTATTGGACATCTCGAAATTGAAGGAAAAAGCTGTAATAAGCACTCATGATATCATCCTGCTTACGGCCTGCTATACCATCATGCCATACGGCAGCTAAAGGTTTCACATCCTTTGTGATTTTTCCTACTGGCGCGAATGTCTGGTTATATACTGTAAGTCTAGGACAAAAAATTACAGATTTAAACGTATCCATTCGTGGTAACATTATTACTTTTTCTAAGTCACAGCTAAAATATATCTGAAGAGTATTTTGTTCTAAAGTCTTGTGTAAATCATATAATTCTCTTGCCTTTTTATACTTGTCATGGTGTTTTGCCCATGTTGAACATGCGTTACAATCAGGTATAGCTTGAGGGCGAACATTATGGTTTGTATCAAGACTATGCAATCTGTAAGATTCGCATATTTCGCATTCCTCATTTCCTAGTCGAGCGAACGATATGTTTAGACTCTTTAAGTGTGATCGGTATAACTCATAGCCAACCTTATGTTCTGGATATTTCGAACAAAAGTCAAAAAGTCAATACATAAACGTAATATTAATTTCACTAGGCAAATAACGACGATTAGGAGCATGTTCACGACGATAGTGCGGTGCAGCTGGTTTGAAAGATTCGATATGTTCCGTAATAATATCTCTATTAAAAGCTGGAGTCTTTACATGCTTGCCTCGTTTATCAATATCTTTGTCAGGATTTAGAGAATTAAGCAATTTTTTTTTTTTTTTTTGCAATAACCTTAAGTAGTTAAGAAAAATACTTTGCATACCTTTATTAAAATTCCATCACTCTTTTGTAAAGTAAAAGCTCTTTTTGCATTCCTCTTTGGCTCTTGAACACATTTTCTCTTAGGAACTGCTACCGTCTAATTACTTCTTATAAATAATCTCCTTTCAGAATGACGTGTCATATTCCAATACTGGTTGTTAATATACAAACGTTCCTCAGGAGTAAATATAGTTGAACAACGTTTTGTACACTTCATATCACAGCCTGTTTTTACATTGTACTTGCTTCTGCGTTCCTTTTCCTTCTCAACCAATCTATCTTTCAAGTAACGAGCACCCGAAGTGAAAAGGAAGTATAAACTGCAGTTCAAACGCGAACGAAAATCACAAGCGTTTTACTGCTATTTAGTCTAGCATTGTCGCTTAGCTGCTATCTAGTGATTGATACTTAGCTAATACTAATTTCAATCCCTAACTTAAAAGCAGTAATTGGCATATAACTGCTTTCTAGTGTAGTTTTTCTTTATGACTGCTTTATAGTTAAGGTACGATGTTCAGATGGTAATTTGTATGATAGTAGCACATGAAGGTAGTTAAAGACGCTTGGCTGCTTTTTAGCCAAGATTGACTAGATAACGTAGTTTTAGTTAAGTAAATTAAGAAAAATTAATATATATCAATTTGTCTTACAGTATCTTAACGTCTTTCTAGAGAAGTATTGTGGCTTAGCTGCTTTTTAATTAAGGAAGTAACGAAATTTATGTGTTATAACTGCTCAGCAATCTTCTGTATCTCTAAAACTATTAATCGTAGAAAAATGATTCTTAAACCAAAAGATAGAGCATCGAAAGTTGTACAAGACCACATTAAAAAGTGAAAAATGGCCAACTGTGGCTTAACGGCCTTTTAGTTAGTGGACGGCAGAAATGTAAAATAACCTAACCAAGAGCATGTCAGGACATGTCTAAGGAGGGTTCAATAACAATCAACGCGCAATAGATTTTCTTTGAATTACTTTAAAAGTTATTGTCCGACTTCGCTCAAAATAAATTTCCTAAAGAGTTTTTAGATTGATCTATCAGCATAGAAACTTACAAGTGTCTATCTCCTATAGTTTAGAAATGCCAGCGCCCCCAGGGCCGGGACCTACTTCTAAACCACTTTGGAGGCCGATTACTCGAAAATGGTTGACTTTGACAAAAGTATACCCTACACGATGGGGTAGAATTAAAAAACATTTTTCATCCCCACTTCGCATGTATTTTATTTATATTGTATTGTACCCCTAAAAAGTAAAATAGTACCCTTATTTTCAAATTTTTGAAAAAGTATGTCAAATTGTTAATAATAACATAATAAATTTGTAATCTGGACAGTTCCTTGTGAATTTCTTATTTTCCTTGCAAATCAACATAAAAGTTTAAATAATAAATGAAGCCGCCAAAACGCTAAAATGTGTAGTCATGACGTCACCATCTTGCAACCACCTTTCAACTATGAAATCACACTAAACATGTCAAATCCTAGAATGCTTGGTGTTAACTTTGGTAATTTTACTATTTTAAAATGCCTTTTAAATGGTGCTATTAGTATAGCATATAGTTTATTATCGAAAAGAAACACTGATATTCCGCACAAAACATGCACCAAACTTCGACTGAGAAATGACAAGTGACATTTTTTTTTAAATGACGTTTCTTGACGGTAATTATGGAATTATACGGTGGCAAGCCCCAAAGGGAGATCTCCGACCAAGCGAGGTGGTATGCTCGGTCAGGCCGAAGCCCACTTGTATGCATTTCGGATGTTGTATATATACCGCCGATCATAGAAAACTTCGAAAGCGCGATTCAGGATTGTGGCGCTAATTGGTCCGCCATAATTAAAACAATAGAAAACAGAAGGCAAAATATGGTTGGCCACTTGATGCGACATGACAAATTTATATCATGGAAGGAAAAGTAGAAGGGAGAAGAGGAAGAGGAAGGCCTAGGAAAAACTATTTTGAACAACTAAAAGATAAGGTTAACGTTGTGTCGTATCATCTAGATATATCGGTCCTGTACTTTGACCAACAGGACCAAGAAACATGGCGATTACTCCATGCTAGCCAAGGACTATGGTACAGCTTTTAAAATTTGAATGAATGAATAGTGGAGTATGTCCTAAGATGTCTTGTTAATGAAAGTCCAAGGCCCAGTAAATATATTAAAGTTTATTCACTGTCGCATAAGTAATACATTGTAACAATGTATTACTACTACACTAATTAAATATCCATTTTAATGCGCGTGCGCGTGTATCATACCGCGTCTAAAGACATACTGGCTAACTAGGTAGCCTAACTTAGCCCTTACACTATCTTATGGCTCGGGTATAATAGTGTGGTGTATAATAAAAGTGTATGCAACAGAATGATATGTATGAGCAAATACCCCGAAATGTTGAATAAGAACAAATATCACAGATAGCAAGGAAAATATTCGATGAACAATATCACGCTATATTTTACTTTTATTGACGTGCGAGATTAGAAAGACGATAATATGAAGCTATCATAATTGTACCAATACACCATACTGTCTATCGTCCAATCGGCATGACGCTACCGATTGGATCAGATAAACTGCAGCCCGATTATAAACCTCAAGCAGATTACCACTACTGCGCTACATTTTGACACTTTTTTTTATTCATAAAAAATATCATATTAGAGTATAGAAATTACAGTATTAAAAACCCGAAGATGGGTTTGTATTAACACGGCTTGTGGGATATTGCGGTGTAAAATAATAATAGTATCTAATTTATATTGCTACAATCTTAACAAAACTTATACACTTGAACATCATAATGACGTTAAAACGTCAAAATGATGCTCATTACCACCAATTTGTCAGTCGAAGGTAGATTCTGTCAAAAAACAAATCCTGCAATAATACAGCAAGGATCCAGTCCCGATATGTTAAAACTGCAAAAAAGTATCCTCACAATAATTAACATCAAACCCGTTCTGATTGGTCCAAATTCTAAAAATCTGTTCATGATATCAAGACGATTCATTTATAATTCAGAAAAGTCAAATAAAAGTTTCTATTAATCACGAGAATTGGAGTTCTGATCCAATCGGTAATCGTCATGCTAATTGTACGAGAGGCAGTATAGTGTATGGATACTGTAACATTTCTTATATTACTGAAGTAGGCGTAGGCCGTAGACTGTCCGAACTGTTATGATGCGTACACACTTTAGACGGGCGTCGCGACTTAATATTATTATTTGCATAAATTTCATGGATGCAAGAAGTGTGTATACTCCGTTCTGTACCCCAATACTCGTATTTAACTTCAATTTACTTTCAATGAATTGAAAATGAATTGAATGAATTATAAATTAATTGTCTTGATATTATAAACAGATTTTTGTAGTTTGGACAAATCAAAATGGGTTTGAAGTTTATGAGAATACCATTTAGAGAATGATTTATTTTAACATTTCGATACTGCATTGAAACTGTATTAAAATGTTTTTAGTTTGAAAATAAAATAATGTTCAAACATTATTTGTTTGGAAAGAACTATTTTTCATTATTTTTCATAAAAGGTGACCTAGCGCGAGTTTCTTATGCCCCGGTTCTTCTCGCCGGGTTAGTTTCCGAGCCAGATAGACATCACGTGGGACAATTTCTAAAGTGTTATTTTTATACTATTAACTTATGTGGAAATAAAAAAATAATAATTTGAGTTTGAATCGATATGAAGAGTGTGTCTACCACAGACCCTTGTAGATGTCAAGTTATACATGTTCCATATTAATTTACCAGGAACCGAACGCAAAAGTCAATTTATTTAGTAAAGTTTATCGACGAGGCATATGAAGGCAAAAAAAAACTTTGGGCAGTTGAGGCTTGACTTTTGTCATCTTGACATTTGCTTTCCGCAGTTTAGGTAGTCCGCATTTATACGAGCATGAATGTGACGTACGAAACGTCAAACTCGGCGTAATTACAGTCCGTTTTTTATGGCATGCCCTTAGTAGGTTCAGAGTTAATGACGAACAGAAAACTTGGTCTGTAGGATGGGGTAAGCTGACTGGAAAGAAGAACTTGTACGTACGCCCCCAGGTGATCAACCTGCATTGTCCTAACCAAACTTGGAAACAACATTTTTTGTTGTTCCTATGCGGGAATCGAACCCACGACCTCCAAGTCGAGAGCCGAGCTCTAACCACTAGACCACTATTTATTTGTTGTTATCATATCAACTATACTCTCGCTTCATTTGCGTAGCATAACCGCCACGATAATGCAGTCTCCGATACGCGGCAACAATGGAGCACTTCGTCTCTAATTACACCATTATGCATTATGCTAACAGACCCATTGTGAATATAAATTAATTGGTAAGTTACCAAGTAGACTTACACCATTGTATGAAGATCTCTATTAGTAGCCTATCTTATACTTTAAACGAGACAATCTTGTTTTTTTTTTAAATTATAAAAAAATAAGTATAAGAATCACTCAAATCGTGACAACAATTTCATTAAACTCGAATCTAAACAAGACTAAAAGTTTTGAAATTAGAAACTTTACGATTTATAACAATTAAAATGCTATTGCACTAAATTATGACTTCACTATATCCTTTCACAATTATAACTTTAAAAATTAATACAATTTACTGTTTAGATCCTCTCACTTAGACCGTTCGAGATCGACTGTACTGAGAGCGGCGATACTGCCCTCCTCTATGAGTCAGGAGTGGGGAATCCTGTCGTGCTCGGCCTAGAAACCTGTTGTTGTTTATGCAGTGCACGTGCAAATTATGTATTTGGCAGCCGAGGATGTTAAAAAAACAACATTTAATGACGAGATTATTAAATTTTCTTATTTCTAATTTAAAATTTAAATAAACTTAAATTTAATACTAAATACATATGAACCGATTCGAGGCTCGATATGGAATGCTGGAAAAATAATATATTTTAATTCCAATTATTTCTAATGCTGATTCTACAATATTGCAAAACCCGAAAGTGGAGTACAAGCGTCGTGGCGATGCTGCTGCGTCAGCCATCTTCTTCATGGTTGAAAATGTAACTCCTCCACCCCCAGTGCAGCAACTATTTGAGGACTTTCAGCGAGAATGTTGCTGACAGAGATTATTGATTTTTGGCGGGAACTGCATAGACAGGTAGATCGGCTCGGCTTGTTTGGGAAACCTCTTCACTTGAGCTGCTGTTCTTTTGTCAACGCAAGCAGCGACGTCAAATAATGAGAGTGAGGAAAATTGCAACTATACCAGATACTTACGTATATAAGGGCTACGTTGTGTGGTACAGTGAAGAAGATATTTGGTTTAATTGGACAGGGCTCTGTAGAATAACTTGGTCTTCCAGACGATGGAGGTTCTTCAAGTCGAGAGAATTATGGGTTATATGGGGAACATCGTTGTCCGTGACTATTAGGTTGTCTCGAACTTCGACGATCTTCAAGGGTTGTCCTTTGATTTCGTCGCTAGTGTTGATTATGTTGAACGAGTCCGTCCGCATGGAACATCCATGAGGAATTGTAACGAGGTAGCTGCCGGATACCGTTATGTACTCCTTCCGTACACATTGCAGTTGGATTATGGTGGAGTGCTTATCGTCCAATTGCTCCATAGCTTTCTTCGTTAAGGTGATTCTCGTGGGGCTGCATGACTTATACAGTGATTGATTGATGATGATGCTTTGTATACAGTCAGGGCTTCCTCGGGACTGATTGACTGTTCAAATTTTATTCACAGAGAAGGTAATCATCAAACTACGGTCATTCAGCCTCTATGTATATGGAAAATTTCCCATCGGTTGCTATATAAGGATGTGGAGTGATAAAGGTTTGTTGCAACTTATTAGGAACGATGGAGAGATGGAAAAAATCGTAATCATCTACTACTATAGGAAATGTAAAAACTATTACTATACGCTTATCTACGAAATAACTTCCAGGCTTAATGATATCGTAATATTCCCTTAAATCAGCTTCTAAGATCTGATTACTATTATAAATTTGCTTATGTTTATCTATCACATCTGCTAAATTATCTGTACTTAACATGCTATAATGAGTGCTCGATGCACGAATAAAACCTAAAGTATTTTCTAATCTAATTAATTCTGAGTAAAGGTCGTCAGTATTTTCAGTAATTTTTGCTAACAACTGCGCAGATTTACCTCTGAACTATATTTATCCAAAATTCAATATTTATTCAAAACTCTTAAGTTTCATTAATTCTCTTCTGATTATCTACTAAATTATCAATTAACATATCGTACTGATTCGTCCAGGCTTTATTAAGACTAACATGATTATTAAATTTCGAAACTAGTTTATACTAATTTTGCTCTATAATTCTATTGCGCTTTTATACTTTTCGGCATCTGAATGATCCAAATTACCGTTTACACTTTTTATAAGTGATCCTAAACCATTAATTATACCTCTACTTACTCGATTAGGTTCGAGACTTCTTAATTATTGTGAATTTACTTTAGTTCATTTAGAATATTTGTATAAAATTTGAATTTCAAACATATGTAAAGAACAGTTATCTAGATAACTAGTTCAACTAGTTGAGCCCTATAATAATCTAATAGACTATATACCGAGTCAATACGTTTCTCCGGGTTGGTAAGTTCCACGTATTGTATGAATAAATGATAATGAGTGATAAACTTTGCTCAACTGAGTCTAAATGGTAAAAGTCCAGGTCTACTGTCAAGTTGTTCAAGTCTTATATCTGTTGCCATGGTCAAGTGTATTATCAGCATCAGTCGAAACCTGTAACATATTCATCTAGGCATCTGGTTATTGGTTGGTTTTTTTTTATTATTTTTTATTTTTTATTTTTTTATTTTTTATTTTTTTTCCTCCATCCCCCTAACGCAATCAGGGCTTGTTTTTTATCTTTTGTTATTTCTTTCTCTTTTAGTTCTTTTACATTTGTATAATCTTATATCTACTGTTTTTTATATATACATTGATTGTTTCTTGCATAATTATTACTATGCACTTGTCAATTTTACATTGTAAAAGGTCAACATCATTAATTAAACACAGTAATATAATAGTATCCAATAAAGTAATATGCAATAAATTTAACTCAATTTAAAATGTCAATAAAATAATCACATAAAATAATCAATAATAATAAATTACAAATAAAATTCAGTCAAAATGTCAAAAATAATACAGAAAATAATACAACGGCACACACATTCAACTTAAACCTACTATCACAGTGAAACTTAATCTAGAGCCTACACTAATATCACACCAATTTATCACAATTAATTTTGTTAACATACACAGCAATTTTCTTACAAAAGGAAAGGAAAATTTCCCTCCTTTTTCCCCCCAGGATGGAAGACAGGCTCTCACCCGTAATCGATATGCCCAATTCTTGCTCAGTATCGTATCTACTGTTAGCAAAAATCGGGCACTCGAGTAACAGGTGAGGAACCGTCTCCTCAACTCCTGGCTGACATGAACACGACGGGTCCTCCTTCAACTTGAATCTGTTCAGGTAGAAGGCGAACCCGCCGTGTCCAGTCAGTATCTGTGTAGTTTGGTGCGTTATGTCTATCTTATTGACTACTTTGTATGCAGCAGCAGCGCTTGGGAAAAAGAGCTTTGTGGTTCCGGCCGTCCCTCCCACTTCGTATCTCCTGTCCCATTCCTCAACCGTATCCTCTCTTAAGATACGCTTGACGAATGAAACAGGACACAGATCGTAGTCAGGTTTCCTTTTCAATCGCAGCGCGGCCTTCTTGGCTAATTCGTCAACCCTCTCATTCCCTCTCAACCCTGCGTGTGCCTTAATCCAAAACAGGGAGACCTCCCGCCTCTGCGATGCAGCTTTTCGGAGGGCCTCCCTTGTTTGCACTGCCAGGGGATGAGGGGAACTAAGGGTGACTGCCTGGAGAGCCGATCTGGAATCGCTAAGGATACCGACCTTCGCCATTCCACTCTTGCAGGCTATACTTACTGCTCTCTGGAGCGCTAGAAGCTCGGCTTTGTAGACGGTACAATACGGCGGCAACGCAAGCTTGACGGCCTTCGTCTCGACCTCACCCTTCCATACGGAGAGTGCGGCTCCGACTCGACCCTCAATCTTGCTGCCGTCCGTATAGATCCTATGGACGTGGCTGTTAACCACGTCTGCATACGAGTCCTCGTCTACCAACCCGAACCTCAGCTCTGCCTGCTCTGCCGGATGTGGGTCCTCGATCGCTAGAGCCATTCGCTCCACCTCCCTGTCTTTCAACGCCGGGTGCGGTACTCCCTTCTTGATCTCATAGAGCCTCGAAGCTTCGAGTATCCTGAGATCAAGAGGGAGTATCCCAGCCAACAGAATTGCAGAGTTCAGGGAGACGGTCCGATATGCTCTGCAGATCTTCTGGGCAAAACCCCGTTGGATGGAGTTGAGCCTTTTCTGGACCCCCATCTTTTCCACGGTGAGTGCCCACGCTGCCGATGCATACAAAATAGTCGGCTCTATCACGGCCATATATATGGTTTTAACTATCTGGGGGTTAAGCCCCCATCCTACCCTGGCCGCTTTGGCTAGCTGCTTATATCTGTTGATAGCCTTTTTACATACAGTTCCTACGTGAGTGTTGAAGGTGAGTGCGCTGTCAATAGTTAAGCCCAATATTTTTATGTTGTCATGATATTTAAGGTCGACACCCCCCATCGAGAGTCTTGGCACGTCGAATTTTAACCTCCGCGTTATCAATAGTGCGCATGTTTTGTGGGGGGCAAACTTTAACTTGTTCAACTCCCCCCACTTACTAATTGTCTCTAAGGCTCCGTTGGCCTTCCTCTCTATTTCGAGGGCCGTTTCTCCTCCGAACACCAGAACTATGTCGTCAGCGAAAGCCTGGCAAAACACATCCATCTCCTCTAACATCCATAGCAGGGGGTCCAACAAGAGGTCCCACAGGATAGGTCCACCTATGGACCCCTGCACGCACCCCTTGTTGGTCTCCCTGCTCACTTCCATACCAGCATATCTCACATTCACTCCTCTTTCACTCAGATAGCTGCTGATCACCCGCCTCAGGTTCCCCGGACACCCAACCTCAGCTAACCTAACCTTTATGGCCGGCCACCAAGCACTGTCGAAGGCCCCCTCTATGTCCAGCGACACCACGACAGAAATTTTCTTCTCCTCCCTCTGTTTTCTGACGTGGTTCACCAACCTGTAGAGGGCGTCTTCGGTGCTCCTTTGGGGCATAAAGCCATATTGGTTAGGGCTGATCTTGGGCAGCAGGTAGAACCTAAGTCGTGCGACCAGCATCTTCTCGAAGATTTTGCCGAGAACAGGCAAGAGGCCGATCGGACGATAGGCTTTTGGTACCCGCTACGATTCCCTGCCCGGCTTCCTTAGCACCACCACAGTCGCCCGCTTCCACTGTTTGGGGAAGCAGGTGACGGTGAGGCACCTATTCAGCAGAGCAAGGAACCATTCCGGGTCACATTCCACAGCGCGATGGCAGATGTCCGACGTGAGTCCATCCGCCCCGGGGGCCTTTTTGGGGTTGAAGGACCTTACTGCTCTCTTCAACTCCTCCATGATGAAAGGAGGGTCGTCCGGACCCGCCGGCGGTTCGGTGTCCAAGAACTCCGCCCGCCAGCGCGTCCGCCGGTGTTCCTCACTTTCATCACTTTCCTGGTCCTCGGGGTAGAAGGTCTCCGCCAGCCATTCTGCGGAGCTTCGGGCGTCGAGGGTTTCACCGTCCCTCGTAAGGGGCAGATCCTCCTCCCTCCCTCTGACTCTGCTCAACACCCTGTAGATGCCCTCCCAGACCCCCTCCCTATCCTGTTTCCGGCAAAACTCCTTCCAACTCTCAGTCTGTGCATCTTTTACTGCCTTTTCATACTTCTCTTTCGCTTCCAGGTACAGTCCAACTACGCGGTCTCTGCGATCAGGCGCAGCGTTACGGATCCTGCGTTTCCTCGTGGCGACTTCCTTCTTCAGCTGCACGAGCTCATCATTCCACCACGACAAGGTGAATCTCTGTGTGTGTTTTTTGGTCGGCATTGTGTCTCTGCATGTCTGTGTTATGACTCCTGTGTATCTGTCTATTATTTCTTCTATTTGTTGTGTGCTGTGTATTGTTTCCATGTTCTGTAGAGTCAATTGTCTGTCCGACATCAGCTGGGTCAGTTTCTCACGAAACTGGACCCAGTTTGCCTTTCGTGTGTTAAACATGCGTGTGGTACGTATTATGTTTGTGCCTGTGGATTTCTGTTGTCTGATGCCGAATGATATGCCGTTGTGGTCCGAGCTCGTCAGACCCTCATCAACTCTCCAGTCGCCCACTCGGTCCAGCAGGTCGTCGGAGCACGCTGTCACATCCACGTAGCTAGAGTACCTTTTACCCCCTCTGACGGTGTCGAAAGTTGGGGTGTCTCCAGTGTTGAGTATATGTAAGCTCATTGCTTCCAGTACAGCAGACACATCCCGTCCTCGCGGGTCTTCCGCGTCGCCACCCCACCACGGGCATCTTATCGGATCCCAGCTCTCTCCCTATCCGCATAAGATGGTCCAGGTAGGGCCCCACAGCTTATCGGGCTCGAAGTAGAAGGACACTACAACCGTCTCCCAGGCTTTGGTTCGGAGTGTGGTCACAACTATGTTGTTGTTGCTGAGGCGTGTGTGTAGCTCGACGTCTAGAGTGTCGTCGAATACCACAACACACGCCTTGACAACACCGCCCTCTTCCCCATCGCTCTAGTAGACCCTTACCCCGTTGTATGTCCTCACACTCCGCGCCCCACCTATGTAGGGCTCTTGAAGCAACGCTACGCTAGCCTTACGCTTGGTGGCCTCGAGTAATAACTCTCTTGTGGCGATTTGGCTCCGCTGGAGGTTGGCCTGTAGTATTCGGTACTGGAAGTACTCACCGGGGACAACCTTAGCAATACGACACCGCCGATCTAGCCCGAGCGTCCCACCTCTTTCTCTCAGCACACTCTCTATCAAGGGCACTGTGCTCCACGCTACCTCTCTTGGCCTTAGTGCAATTTATGCACTGAGGCACTTCTCTCTGCAGCCACTTTTCGCAAGCAGTCCTCATGTGAGGACCTGCGCAGTGACTGCATCGATCCGTCTGCTCCCCACACATCCTCTTCGTGTGCCCATACCCGAGGCAGCGGAAGCACTGCACCAACGGACTATGGTCCTCCACTCTCACTCTGCCCATACCTATATGGGCGTATCCCGCATTCACAAACCTCTTCCATACCTGTGGGCTAACTCTAGCTATGACGTGGTTCTGTAGGGGGTTCCTCGCTCTCATCACGTATACTACTTCTGCCTTTCTCTCCTCCCCCTTCAGGCCCTCAAGGATGTTCGCGTTCTGGTTGGAGAACGCGGTGATGAAGTCGGCGGTGTCGTACTTCATCACACCCCTGAAGGCCAGAAGGGGGTGTTATTGGTTGGTTAGTCTTTCTGTTTTAGTTTTAATATTCGAAGATGTTCTAAAAGAGTAGAATGGAAATGCTCTATGATTCCGTTGTCATTAGGTGAATGGGGCAAAGTATTGTAGTGAATTATTTTATGTAATCTAGTGAATTCAGAAAATAGTTGGTTGGCAAATTCGGTCCCATTGTCAGTCAAGATTGTCAAGGGTAATCCATGGTGTGTAAAATACGTAAGTGGTCCAAGAAGTATACTGACTGCTGTGCCATCACGTAAATGGTAAGCTTGGCCGTATTTAGAGAATGAGTCAACAAAAGTCAAGTATTTTTCATTGTGTGCTGTGAATGAGTCTAAGTGTACTATTTTAAATGGTTTCGTTGCTGGTGGTACGATGTTAAATTGAGGTTTGATAGGTTTCTGTCGTTGTTTTAAACACTTACGGATTGTGTCGAGGTGTACTTTTCTTTTTCCCAATGTTTCGGCTACTTTCCAGAAGCTGTGGTCACGGGAGGACTTACACAGCCACGGCTGCTGGAAAGTAGCCGAAACGTTGGGAAAAAGAAAAGTGTACCGCGACACAATCCGTAAGTGCTTAAAACAATGAACAATATTCGCGTAAACATAAGAAATCAATAGGTTTTTGTCGTATTTGCCATGCTCACAGATACTTCATTCATTAATATATTTTTTACTTTGTTATTTCTTCACGCATTTTAGGCCAATAGTATTTTACGGGATAAAGCTAAATAACACTCATTTATACCTCTGTGATTCGTCTTTCCTTCGCGGTAATATTTTATTATATCCTGTTGTTTATTATATCCTGTTGTCGCAAATACTCTATTAAATCTTCCAGCTCCGTTTTTGCTAAAACAATATGCATGGTGGATGATTTAAATTTACTTTGGAGTATCAGCATTATAGAGTACATACCTAGAGGAGGTATAATTTTAAGTGCCGTTTTTATATTGGAATTAACGTACTACTTTATAGCATCTACTACATCTTGCTCTAAATTCGACTCAGATACTTGAATATGTGTGCGTGTATGTGTGTCGAATGGCTTAGTCACAGTCGGTCGTCGTTTGATGTCACCTACGATAGTGTAGGGGACTATTTAATTCCACAGGGTTTCAACCGCCGGCTCAGATTAGACTCGAAGATAGCAAGGTTACTCCGACTTGGGCTGAGCCGGGGCGATAATAAAACACTTATTTGAGGAGAACGATTTTCACTTTTTTCGCTTTGCTTACCTGGCTCATGGCAATGCCGTATAGAGAGCCCCGCCCGAACGCCTCTTTCGGGCCGATTTGCCATTTCACATTTACTTCTCTATACGGCTATTTTCCATAATTTTCCCTATTTTTCATGAGCCAGGTGAAGCAAAACGCGTTGTGTGAAATTCTTTATTGCCATGACCATATACATACACCCTTATATATTAGGGATCTTATTCTATAAAAAAAATATTTACAACTTAAATCTTACCATATAAGAAATGTTCTACATTTTTACCATTATTTTCTTAATAACTACTTAACCCTTTATTATATAATCTTAATCGTTACGCTACACGTTAGGTATTATGTTTATTCATATAAATCAGAAAAGGATACGTTAAAATTAGCTTTAGTTAAAAATATATAAGCAAAATAACCTGCACTTGATAAAACACCATTTAACACGACTTTTATTACATATAGTCTTATAATTATATACATATAGTCACTGAGTATTCACTATTATAGTTTTATGTACTGTTTTTAATTACACGTTTATCGTTCACATTTAAATTCACTCATGTTTTACGTTAGGAGGCCGCTGTCCTTAACATCCTCCCCCCGGCGCAGTAGCCAGGGTCTACGCAGCCTCCTCAGGTGACTGCGGGCTCGCCGATCCCGACGTGGACTGCTCCGGTGACTGCGAGCTGCTCGAGCTCGCTGTAGGCTGGTGCGGTGGCGACTGCGGGCCGTTCGCGCCCGCCGCAGACTGCTCCGGCGACTGCGAGCCGTTCGGACTCGCTGCGGGCCGCTCCGGCGACTGCGAGCTGTCCGTGCTCGCTATAGGCTGCTCCGATGCTCGTTCCGCGCCCGGCGCCGTCCCCGGCGTTGTCCGCTCCGCTCCCGGCTCCGTCTGCTCCGCCAGCGGTCGCAACTGCGACTGCGGCGTCTCCTCCAGCACCGCCAGCTTCGACGTCGGCCTCCGGAACACGCCACTGCGCGTGCGAACGTCCGCACAGCGCACTTGTCCGTCCTGGCCGGGGTAGACTCGGTGCACGATCCCCCGCGGCCACGTGATACGCGGCAGCGTCGGGTCGACCACGACAACCAGGTCCCCCGGTACAAGGGCTCGGTTGCTCTGCGGGGCCCCGTAGCGTGGTGTGAGCGTGGGAAGGTATTCCTTCACCCAGCGCCTCCAGAACTCGTCGGCAAGGGCTTGCGCGACCTTCCACGTCTTCTTGTCCGCCGGCACACACGGTCCGACGTACGGCAGTCCGGTGGAAGACCCGAGGAGGAAATGATTCGGTGTAATCGCCTCCGGGTCGTTGGGATCCACCGATCCGTGAACGAGTGGCCGAGCGTTCACTGAGTACTCCGCCTCGGCCATCAGTGTCTGGAGTACCTCTTCCTTGGGCGACTTCTCGTTCAGCGTGGCTAGCAGGGCGGTTTTGACCTCACCATCCTTTCCCAGGCACCTCCTTGACTCGGCGCCCCGGGCGGTGTAAACTTCCACTGCATCCGATGAGTGAGGCCCAGCTGAGCCATAGCCGGCGCCCACTCGGCGTACGCCTGCCGCAGCTCGACGTCCGCGGCTCTAAAATTCGTCCCATTGTCGCTGTACATGACTGACGGCCATCCTCGCCGCGCAGCCATTCTTCTCATTGCCATCAGTGCAGAGTACGTCGACAGCAAAACCACCAGCTCCAGGTGGACCGCCCGCGTCGTCAGACATGTGAAGAGAGCTCCCCACCTCTTCTCGTGACGTCGGCCGATGGTAACCGTCATCGGGCCGAAACAGTCGAGACCACAGTACGAAAATGGTATCTGGAACGCCCCCAGGCGCTCGGCTGGCAGGTCTCCAGTTGGCGGGGTCCTCGGGTGTGCCCGTCGTAACCGACAGAACGCACATTGGTTCATGATAGTACGCACCGTCGGCCGCAGCTTCAATATCCAGAATGTCTGCCTGAGGTCGTTCACGACTCTCTCGCGGCTCCCGTGTCCCGCTCTGGCGTGCTCCCTTGCCACCAGTAACCTTGTGAAGTGATGATAGGGGTTTTCACTTCAGCCGGCACCTGAGCTGCTTTGATCCTTCCGTCTAGTACGAGCAGCCCGTCCTTGTACACTGGGTTGAGCCGGTACAAGGAGCTCCATCTAGGCACCGTCTTGCCACTTGCCATCTTCTCGATTTCTTGTGCGAAGCTGTCTCGTTGTGATTTTTGATACCACAACCACTCGGCCCTCTCCAGGTGTCGTACGTCGAGGTGGGCCCGACGATCTCGGCACTTCTCGACGAACAGCAAGACCATCGCCGTGCATCTTATGAGGCGCTCGTAGTTTGAAAAGCGCGTCACATCTGATAGACAGCTCAGCTCGCTCGCCTCCGTGGTGTGGAAGGCGACGTATTCTTCTTGTTTGTCATTTCCAGCGGGACTCTCCGCGGGCCACGCGTTCATAGGCCTGCGCAGGAAGTCCGGCCCCTGGAACCAAGGGTCCTCGTCGCTCTTCGGAACGTAGCCCGTTCTGGTGGCTAAGTCGGCGACGTTGCTCTTCGTGCTCAGCCATCTCCACTGGTGAACAGACGTCAGCTCGGCGATCTCCCCTAGCCGATGTGCGACGTACGGTGTGTATTTGCGGCTGCCGTTCTGTATCCAACACAGAACTACTTGTGCGTCGATCCAGTAGAAAACCGTGTCCGTTTTCCATCTGTGTTCTGCTGCGACGGCATTTCCCAGCCTCGCTCCGACCAGGGCAGCCTGTACATCCATCCTTGGTATTGTCTGTGCCTTCAGCGGCGCCACCTTGGCCTTGGCGGCGGCCAACACGACTCGTACTTCCCCATTTTCTTGCAATCTGCAGTCCGCACGACTCCCCCCGACGTTCCCTGGGGTTGTGACACCTCCCACGTGCCACTGGAGTCCCGGTCCCGCCCTGCAGATTGTTCGGCTTGAGGGCTACCGTTGTAACCCCAAGGTAATGTGATGCCCTCTTTGCGCCACTGGAGCCCCACTTCGAATCGACCTTCTTCCATCCGTTTGGCCGTTCTGCCAAAGAGGTCGATGACTTGCTGCTCTTCTGGTCAGCTTTGCCTTAGACGCTATTCCCCGTGCGTCTATTTCAAAGTGTTTCTTCACCATTTCCTCCAGTCGTTCGCCTCGGGTCTCGATCGTAGACACGTGCAGGATGTTTTCGTGTTTTTCCTGCTTTATGAGGCGTCTGGGAATGTTTCCATGGATTACCCAGCCGAGCTTCGTCTTCGAGGCTGCAAGCTGGTTTCTCTTGCCAATCCTCAGCTCCCTGGATACAATGAGCTGCCAGTTGTCCGTGCCGATGAGAAGTTGGGGTTTTTTGTCTTCATAGCATATCTCTTCGTTCTTGAGATGACGCAGGTGAGCAAGTCGAAACAGTGATTCCGGGACGGACTGGGTAAGTAGGTTCAATCCGTCCACGGTTCTCGCAGTGACGTCATATCTGGTACCGTCGTGACCCCGTACGCCAAGTTGTACGAGTCGGCCATTTTCTTCCCTTCTCTCGGCATTGATCCCATGCATTCTCAGCACCTTCGGTGGGCCGTCTGCGCCGATAGCCTTCGCGACGTCTTCATCCAGTAGTGTCACTGTCGAGCCCTCGTCGAACAGCGCAAAGATATCCGCTTCGCCCCGTGGACCGACAACTTTAATTCTTCTCATCTTAAGTTTCACCGCGCGGTCGGAGGTGACCGATGCGGTAATCATGGCGTCCTCTGTCTGTGGGGCGCCGCCGGACCTGTCTTCGTGCAGCAGCGCATGATGAGGCAAGTTGCAGCCCTTCACGCCGCACGGCTTCGCTCTGCAGTTGTATCTTCTGTGCCTGCATCGTATGCACCGGAAACACAGCCCTTCCTTTTTGACTGTGTCCCATCTCTTTTGCATGCTCAGTTTCTTGAAAGCAGCGCAGCGAAATAGAGCATGATCTTCGGCACATATCGGGCACTTCGTTGACTCTTCGCGTATTCTCTTTGGCTGGCTGTGACTCGGCAAATCACTGCCCTCGTCTGCTATCGCGAAGACTGGCCTTCTTGTTCGGGCTTCGTTCTTGTTAGGAGGTTGGACGCGGTGTTTCCTACTTCGGTACCGTGCTGAACCCTTAGCGCAGCGCCCTGTCCGCTTCTCTCATAAAGAATTCAGAGAGAAGGACGACATCGGGCTCGTTCCTGAAGCGCGACGTCTCTTCTGCGTAGTCGTACCACTTGCTCTTCTCATATGGGCTGAGCTTCTCCAGGATGTCTCTCGTGAGCAACGGGTTAAAGAGGTACCCGTGCCTCAGCTTCCTCAGGATGGCTACCATGTTCTGAATCTTCACTGCAAATTGGTTGAGTTCTGCCGCCGAACCTCCGAGCCTCGGTATCTTCTTCAGGTCTTCCATCATGCGATTGACCATAACCTCGGGTCGACCGAAGCATTGTTCCAAGGTTTTCATAATTTGTTCGGGCGGCGTCGCGATGCTCAGCAGTGGTGCCACGGCTTCTCTTGCTTCTCCCCGTAGGCAGCTTCTCAGACGAGCTAAGTTCTCGGTCGGCTTGAGCTTGTAGAACACAGTGGTGTCTTCCATGGCTGCTTTGAATAGCAACCATTCGGTGGGAGCGCCCGAGAATATGGGCAACTCCGTAGTGTGGCGCGACTGGCGTTGGTTCAGCAGTTTATCCAATGTTTCGGCATAATGTTCCATTAGCCCTAGACGTGGGCGGTGTGGGTGAGCGTGGGCGGCGTTGCTGCGGCCACTCGAACCTCGTCTTCTGGGCTCCCTTCGGTGGCATGTCTTCTGGCTTCGGCGTCTCTCTTACTTCCATTGATGTCGGCTCTCGTCTAGCCTCTTCGGGTTCGGGACCCTGTTCGCTTAGCCAGGCTCGGACACGTTGCTCCACCTGTTCTGATGGCTCGTCGTCGTCGGGGCTGCTACCATCTTCTGCAGCGGCGACGTCAGCGGCGAGATTCTTCTTTATAAGTTCTGCTTCGATCTGCAGTTCCTTCTTACGAAGAGCGGCGAGTTTCTCCTCCGCCTCGTAATGCATACGCGCGACGACACTTGCTGTCGATCGACGCGATCTAATTGAAATAGCCTTCTTTCTGGCTAGGGTTTGTTCTTCCGAAGCTGCAGGCACCTTGCTGGTACCTGGTCTCGGTTTCAAAATAGTTTGAAGCAGATCCGCTCTTCCCTCGGTCGGCGGCGGCTGGCTCGTAGCGGCAGCGGACGGCAATCGTGGCGGATTCGGAAATCTACGTGGTTGCTGCTGGTTCTCCTCGGCCCCACTCTGACTTCTTGTCATAACCATCTTCAAATGTTAATCTTCAATGTTAATCTTCAATGTTCAAATTCCCTTTCAAGAATCTTCGGGAGGTTTTTCCGATGAAAAATCTGCGAATCCTTGCTTCCGTTCGCAGCATGTATCCTTGTATCCTCGAGTCCGATCTTCTGAGTCCAATTTAATCCCTGGCGTTGATTCCCGTTGATAAATCTTGATAACGTTACCAATGTTCTGACTTGATAAAATTCTTCTATCTTGAATCTTCAAACTTTTTCTATGTTCAGAACAGCTGACGAAAATTTTCTAAGTCCAGTCTTCAGTAAAAATGTATATCTTGAATCTTCGGAAATTTTTCTATGTTCATAACAGCTGACGAAAATTTTCTAAGTCCAGTCTTCAGTAAAAATTTATATCTTGAATCTTCGGAAATTTTTCTATGTTCATAACATCTGACGAAAATTTTCTAAGTCCAGTCTTCAGTAAAAATTTCTATCTTGAATCCTCGGAAATTTTTCTATGTCCGAAACAGCTGACGAAAATTTTCTAAGTGCCGTCTTCGTTATTTTGAACTTGATATGGACTTCGAACATTTCTTCAATCTTGAAATTCGACTGTATAATTCCACAGGGTTTCAATCGCCGGCTCAGATTAGACTCGAAGATAGTAAGGTTACACCGATTTGGGCAGAGCCGGGGCGATAATAAAACACTTATTTGAGGAGAACGATTTTCACTTTTTTCGCTTTGCTTACCTGGCTCATGGCAATGCCGTATAGAGAGCCCCGCCCGTACGCCTCTTTCGGGCCGATTTGCCATCTCACTTTTACCTCTCTATACGGCTATTTTCCATAATTTTCCCTATTTTTCATGAGCCAGGTGAAGCAAAACGCGTTGTGTGAAATTCTTTATTGCCATGACCATATACATACATCCTTATATATTAGGGATCTTATTCTATAAAATAAATATTTACAACTTAAAGCTTACCATATAAGAAATGTTCTACATTTTTACCATTATTTTCTTAATAACTACTTAACCCTTTATTATATAATCTTAATCGTTACGCTACACGTTAGGTATTATGTTTATTCATATAAATCAGAAAAGGATACGTTAAAATTAGCTTTAGTTAAAAATATATAAGCAAAATAACCTGCACTTGATAAAACACCATTTAACACGACTTTTACACACTGATGCCATATAAATCTATACATATAGTCACTGAGTATCCACTATTATAGTTTTATGTACTGTTTTTAATTACACGTTTATCGTTCACATTTAAATTCACTCATGTTTTACGTTACGAGGCCGCTGTCCTTAACAGATAGTAAGACAGGTTTGTCTATGAAATTTGTTAAGTGGTTCGTCAGTTATTGAGATCTCATGATAGGGAAGACCCAACATAAGGTTCAGGTCTTATAGAAATGTCAATTCCACATTCTGTGAGAAGAGACTCGATTTTCTCGTTATTAATTTGAACTCTAGATAGGGCGTTGGCGTTGGCATTGCACTTGCCTTTCTTATATACTACAGTGTAGTCAAACTCACTGAGTTTGAGTCGCCATCTAGTAAGTAGTTCCCCGTTATGATCCATTGGAGGGGCTTATGGTCAGTAATAATTTTGAATTTTCGTCCGAATAGGTAGCCCATACAATTGCTAACAGTTCCTTCTCCAGTGTACTGTAATTAATTTCGCTACTACTTAAAGTTCTAGATGCGTAGCTGGTAGGTTTGTCAGCTCTAATTGGACCTTCACACAGTACGGCGCCTATCGCTACGTTCGAGGCATCAGTGGTAAGTATAAATTCTTTTGTAAAGTCAGGGTACTGTAATATTGGGTCGTTGGTCAACAAAGTCTTACATTTTTCAAAACAGTCAATATATTCCGTATTTAAAACTATTTTACTTGTCTTTTTAAGCATTTAGTCATTGGTTTAGTAACACGCGCAAAGTCAGGTATAAATTTTCTATAGTATCCTAATAAACCTAAAAAATGTTTTATCTCTAATAATTTTTGATTGCCTTGATTTTTACAGGGTTAGGTTTCATACCTTCATACTTATTCGGTTATTACGTATTCGGTTTCTAATTTTAAAAATTTTGACTTGGCCATCTGTATTTTTAAGTTTGAATCGCGTAATCTACGGAAAACTTTCTCCAGGTTCACCGTGTGTTCCTAAAGGAACGTGCTGAAAACTATTATGTCATCTGAGTATACTAGTCAAATTTCGTTTTGTAGGCCTTTCAGAATATTATCCATCACACGTTGGAATGTTGATTTTTTAGAAGTTTTTTAGCCCTTTGGCATACGTAAGAACTCAAAGTGTCCATGTTTAAACGCGGTTTCATCATTTCGATCTGATAAAACCCAGAGCCCAAATCTAAGGTGATAAAGTATTGGCATCTACCTAGTTTGTCCAAAACGTCCGTGATATTGGGGATTGGATACATGTCATCGATGGTCTTGTCGTTATGTTTCCTAAACGCGGTTTCATCATTTCGACCTAATAAAACCCAGATCCAAATCTAAGGTGGTAAAGTATTGGCATCTACCTAGTTTGTCCAAAACGTCCGTGATGTTGGGGATTGGATACATGTCATCGATGGTCTTGTCGTTAAGTTTCCTAAAGTCTACCAGTTGTAAGTAAGGTATACCAGTCTCCATTTCTGTCTGCCAGAAGAATCGGCCTTCTCTGGAACTACCCAAATAGGTGAACTCCAGGTAGAGTCTAAGGGTCGTTTATACCTTGATCTAACATTTTCGCTATCTGGTCCCTAACTTAATGTTGATGTACAAATAAGTTAGCTTTTTCTTCAGGGTTCAGGTGGTCAGTCCGAAGTCGCTCTAATACATTCTTAATTCGAGTCGGGTCGGGTCCTGAAAAGGTTCTGAACACTCAAGGTTACGAACGTCAATTTGTGTATGCGAATTAAATGAAGTTACGGAGTCGGTGTCTGTCACGTTTTTTATTTCAACTATTGCGGCCTTTTAGAAACGGTCGTCATACATTCGTGAATAATGAAGTAACATAAAAATTGTTCCGGTTTATATCATGGTCAATTGGGATGTTAATATGTTTAGATGACTTTGCAGGAATAGTTTCCTCTCCAATATCTCTCCTACATTGATATCGCAAAAGTGGTAATTTCGCACTATCTGTTATTAAAACGTTATCTTTAAGGTTTATTTTACATTTTCTAGTAAATCTAATCCAATCAATCCAGCAAAATAATTATGAAATTTAAATATGAATTTTTCTACGTTAAATTCTGGGAAACTGGGAATTATAATAGAGTGTTCGTGTATACTCGTTAATCAAATCAAATATTTTAGGTATATGTAAGAAAAAAATTCCAACGGCTTCAGGGCTAATGAATGATTGGTTAGCCCCTGTATCTATAAGAAATTTAAGTGGAGGATTATGAATCTGTATGTACGGCAGTTCCTTTTTTGATTGTAAATTTAACTCTATTCTGGTGCGGTGCAGCTTCTGCGTTTCTGAAAATCCTGCTTTTTATTAGTACTAGGCTGAGCTAAATTATCAGAGTGTTGTGTCGGATTTGAATATCTGGGTGTATGTTCTATAGAGGGTACCAGCGTATTTTCATTATCCTCTCTAATAGTAATAATTATACTGGGCGAGTGCAAGTTGTTCGTCATAATCATATTCATAGTCCTGTTGGTCATAGTAACTATAGTCAGGATAATAGTCGGAAAATTCATTATAATTCATTTCCCTAGTCTTAAAAATAGTTAGATAGCGGAGGATTTCCAAATTTATGCCAATCATGGCCATGGATTCTAGGTGGCATGGGTTTAGTGACAAAATGACTCACTACATTCATAGGCTTTGGCCCAGAATTATTAGGCGGAAAATTCTTTTGAGGAATTCTAAAACCATGACTATGATTCGGAAAAGGAGCCCTAAACATTTGTTGTGTTCGAGTCGGTTGTAACGGGGGACGCTGAGACATTTGCTGATGTTGAAAAGGTGGCGTAAACACGGGCTTTTGCCAACCAGGTCCTAGTAACGCTGGCGGTACCATGTTAAAATTAGCTGGAAGCATTTTAAACTGAGAGTGCAAAGGTGGTAATGATGATGATGATGATGATGGACGAGGAGTAGTTCTTTGCTGCAAATGCTTAACTCGTCTTGGTCAAATTCCAATGCCTTTTCTATCGTCTCGGGTTTCATAGATCTTATGCGAGAGCCAAGAGGATGTTTCAACCCCCGAACGTACGCTTGAAATGTTAAAATATTCTATATAATTTTCTTTTAGCCTCCACGGTGGTGGCTAACGTTTCATGTAAAGTATCCTAAGTGTCCTAACCAGCCAGTATATTTTTGATGTGTGTGTCTTTGTACAAAAAAAAAACTTAGATCGCTACTTTACGAAATACTCTAATCCTACAAAAACATTAAATGAAAAAATTATTAAATTGCTTTATTATACCTAATAAAACATTCAAATTTAATTTTCCACAATCGGTATCAATTTTTAATGAGTAACTAATTAAATAGATTATCTTGAATTGGACTTGGATTCTGACCGCGACATCTCAAAACTTTTAGTGAAACGAAAAACTTGATTTTTTTTTCATTTAATGTTTTTGTGGCATCTCATTTCTTTTTGTGGGTTACCCGAAGTCCAAGGAATTTAGGGTTTTAAAGACCGAAGAGAAAGAAGAAAGTGAAAGTACTTATAACTTGTCCGGTGTTGTTAAGCAATTACTCCAGTATTAAGACATCCGTCTTAATACTGGAGTAATTGCTTACCATCAGGCGTTTCACTTGCTTATTTCTAGATATATTCCATAAAAAATATAACTGTCCGTTCGTGCATATCCGCAACACTAGAGGAGCTACAAGTGCATACATCGCTTGTAGCTCCTCTACAATAAATACGTCTTCACTAATATTGTCCTCATACAATTAAATGCAGTTATTAAAATAATTTAAAATAAAACAATTGCAATTTCCAAACGCGGTGTTCGGGAAATATTTCATAATTATCGATTCGGAGAACTTAGTAAAAACTTGGAGAATGGTGCGAAGTTCTTGTAGATGGCCAAGTTCTGTTCAATTCCACTCCGAGATTTTATGTTTTCTCAAAACTGTCAAACTCAGTAGTTAAGAACTTGGGATAGGGCCGCAAATTATTTAATAACCTTTTACAAAACAGAAATAAATTTTAATAGGTACCATAAGAATGATTTCTGTTTTGTAAACGGAACCTGTACCTACCTACTGAAAATGGATTTTTCTTTCTGAAAATATTTAATGAATATATAAACGCAGAAAAGGTTTGTTGCTGTTACAATGTACCTATATACCTTAGTGGTATGGGTACACTTTTTGCTTTTGAACTTATTAAAAGGTAGGCTCGAGTTTCTTTTGATCTAGCATTGAACAACTACGACCTCCCCTAATGGGATGACGTCACGCAGTTAGCAGTGACGTCACGTGTCTACCATTAATATTGAATGAGTGAGGTTTATTATTTTTTTGGAGCACTCACGAGCGTGCAATTTTGTATGAATTGTCGTGACATATTTTCTGTGGAAGTGAAGGTCAGGGAGGGTAGTTACTTAGTTAGAAGTCTGGTCATCCATTTGAATGAACAACATGGTCATTCATTGGAATGAACATATTGTTTGATCTGAAAAGAAAACTTCAACTTTTACGCAGGCATCGTACGTATCTACATTTTTCCGTCACACAGGTAGCGTAAATGTTAACACCGGTTACGAACTACTTGTATTTGTATCGAATACCCGTTCAAATCCATTCGTTCAAATCCATTCAGCGGTTTTTTGGGCTAAAAGTAGCCTATGTGTTAATCCAGAGCTTAAACTACTACCATACCAAATTTCATCAAAATCCGTTCAGAAGTTTTCGCTTAAAGGGCAACAAACATTCATCCATCTGTGGCGGACCAATTAGCGCCACGATCCTGAATCGCGCTATCGAAGTTTTCACAGCTCGGCGCTATGTACCGGGTGTTTTTTCAAGTAGGAAAGTTGATCCCATTGTAAAAGTTGCTTTTATTCAAGAGTATATTCACTCCTGAAAGTTTGGATACTGACTAAAAAAACACCGGGTATATAAATCTTGTCACCGTAAAATTGTAAATACCGTTAGATTGTAATATAACTAAAAAAACTTGGGCCTTTTCATCCGTTATTGGATGATTTATACAGTATTCTCCGAGCGAAGTAAACTCTCTTCTTTCTTCTACTCTTGAAATACTGTAGTGCCTGGGACAGTTGGTTTTTAAATGGCGTATGGTTTCCCAAGCACATGCGGCATAGTCACAACACAGTCAGCCTAGTCCAGAGGAATGACTGGTCAATACGTCTGGGGCCAACCATGTGCGGGTTTCCTCACGATGTTTTCCTTCACCGTTAGAGCGTCCGTATAATGTACTTGAGATCTGAAAAAGTCTCAATCGTACACGCCACAACCTGGGAATCGAACCTGCACTCTCTCGAGTGCGAATCAAACGGTCTACCCACTAGGGTCTAGGCCGTGGAGCTCTATAATATAACTAGCGATTTTATATAATGTCGACAGATTGTCAAATAAACATTCTGATTTCAAACTTACGCATTATTTTTCGTTATATTTTAATATAAGGAACTGAAACTCGTCAAATTGTAAAACGGAACGCAACTCGCGCGCTGATTGGTTGAACCGCTAACGTCATAATATTATGCCCCGCGCCGTCATATTTGTTTATTTATTTAACGAATGTAAACAAACAGTGTTTTGGTGATTTGAAATTGATTTCGTGTTTAAAATAACTCAATTTTAGAATTAACTAAATAAAATTGTCGTGGAAGTAAATTAAATCTGTGATTAGCCAAAGAAGTGCAGTTTGAATGATAAATTATTTAGTTTATTGTAATATATTTCCCGCGTTCTAATATTTTTATGTGATTGACGAATAGACTGTCTATGTGATTTGATGTTTTAATAGTAACAACATTCGATAACAAATGAAAAAGTAAACAAATATGGCTTACCGACTTCAAAGAATGAATTAAAATAAGAAAAATTGTCTTGCATAATATTTTAAATTTAATTATTTTTTAATATTTCAGTGGGTTGTATTTTGAAAGCGGTTCTCTTTTTTGTTAAAAAGAAAGACGTTACATGATTATAGTTTTTGTTTTGTTTTTTTTTATTCATACTTTTTAGTGATAGGTAGGATAGGTTCATTCATTTCAGATTTTAGGACTAAGATTAGGTTTGATAATATTTAGGTTTTACATTTTTTATACTCCAAAAGATTTAATAACGCTCCCTGATAATTGCTATTCAGCGGTGATAAAGCCGCCGCCATATTGAATGGCGATAGCCCCGTCCAAATAACATATGAAGTAGTTTATGACTACTTAATGACTGAGAAACTGAGAACTTCCTTTTTTGTATTTAAAATCGGTAAAAAAAGTAAAGGCTGATCAAAGCAGCAGTCGCGCGTCGCATGGTGTTAGTTGCTGAAGCGTTCCATGGTTTATCTCTGAAGATGTTCATCTGACATTGAAACGTGGTATGGCAATAACCTTCCCTGATAAATGCTGTATTAAATGGTAAAAACCCCGTCTAAATAAAAGCAGTGGTTCTTGAGCAAATCAAGGACAAAAATACATACATACAAACATAGAGGTCAATCTGAGAACCTCCTTTTTTTAATTCGTTTAAAAAATAGTCTGCAGAAAGCTAATGTTTATAAATACAGAAAACTTATATAAATAACAACAACACACACTACCTCAGATTATTATTAACACACACTACCGTGCGTTTGATAGATACAATTTTACTACCCGGTGACGTTTGTCAATCTGTCAACATTTATATTGACATTTTTTTCTATCTAAGAGGCAAAGGAACCTCTATAAAGTTCAAACTTTAAAATTATGCGAATAATATTGGGCAAATCTTGACCGTTTCTTAACAGCTTAGGTATTGGCAAATCTAAGTCCTCTCTTTCTTCTAATTTTGACCTTGACGCCCTCAACCTACACCTCACTACAACCTGTCACATCCCTGCCTTCATTAAAAAACAGACCATAAAGGACCTTGTACCTCCTGCTACATCTGATTCCTCGTTTTCTCCTTTCGTTTTCAAAACAATTTCTGTGCAAGAAGTTGAGAAAACTATTACGGCTATCAAATCCAACGCCGACGGTGTTGATGGCATTAGTCGTAGAATGATTACTTTTAGCATACCTGCGGTTCTCCCTATCATCTGCCATATTTTCAATTTTTCGCTTAGCTCTAGTACCTTCCCTAGCTGTTGGCGTAAAGCTGCAGTTATCCCTATACCTAAAGTGAAATATCCTACATTCTATCAAAAGTCGTTGAGCGCCTTGTTTATCACCAAGTTAGTACGTTCATTAATTACAATAGTTTGCTTAGTCCTCTTCAATCCGGTTTTCGCCCTAGGCATAGTACCGTTACTGCGCTAACCAAGGTCTCTGACGATGTGCGCCTAACCATGTCTTATCAACAACTTACTGTCTTAGCCCTACTTGATTTTAGTAATGCGTTCAACATCGTAGACTACGACATCCTTATTGCAATGTTAGGCGCGCTTCACTTCTCACATCCAGTGCTGGAGTGGTTTCGGGATTATCTTTTTGGAAGACAGCAATGCATACGGGCTAATGATCGCGTATCTGGCTTCTGTGATATATCTGCTGGTGTACCACAAGGTAGTATTTTGTCCCCTATCCTTTTTTCCATTTCTCATAAATTTCCTTACCCCACACCTCTCCTGTTTCTTTCACCTCTATGCGGACGATCTCCAAATTTATACCCACGCTTCTGTTGATGACCTTAATTCCGCTATTTTGGCAATCAAATATCTTGCGACAATCCTCCATTGGAGTCAATGTCATGGCTTAATGGTCAATCCCAACAAGTCGCAAATTATAGTCATCGGTGGATCAAAACAGATCAATCGACCTAACTATGATGCTATCACTAGCATTACAGTTGACAATGTTACATTACGTTGTAGCGATGTAGTCAAAAACCTGGGTGTGTATTTTGATTCGACCCTTAAATGGTCTCACCACATCTCTGAAGTCAGTCGTAGGTTCTTTGCTGCGGTGGGGGCGCTCGGGCGTTGGAAGAACCTTCTACACATAAAGACTAAAGTCAAGCTTGCGCAGTCTTTACTTCTACCAATACTGGACTATGCGGATGTTTGTATGATCGACCTTAATGAGGAATATCTTAATAAATTAGAAAGGTTACAAAACGTTTGCATTAGGTTCGTGTATGGACTGCGCAAGTTCGACCATGTCTCTGAGTTTCGACAGCGACTTGGTTGGCTGCCCATCAGGCTCCGTCGGGATGAGCATGTTCTTATATTTATGTTTAATGTCCTATTTGACCCTCGCTCTCCCCCCTATCTGAAGGAGAGTTTTCACTATCGGAGCACTGACCAAATCCGTGCACTACGCTCTGGATATAGTAGGAAACTTCGTGCCATTTACAAAGTCTGGTTACTTTAGTGGTTCTTTCATTGTGAAGGCTGCGCTCATGTGGAATGACCTACCACGTGACATTCGAGAGTTAAAGTCACTTGCTATCTTCAAATCAAAACTGCATAACTATCTTCTGAAAAAAGTCACTCGCTGATCTAACTATAAGTACCTATTTATTATTTGAACAATTGTATATTATTTTGAAAGTTATTCTTGACTTTTCGTATTACCTTGCTTATTTAATTAGTTTACCTCTCCTGTGCTGCCGGGTTGCCTGGAAGAGATCGCTTATAGCGATAAGGCCGCCCTTGCCCACGTTTAGATTATAAGTTTAGTTTTAGTCTACTGATTGTATTCTTTAATGTGAGCAATAAAGAGTTTATCTATCTATCTATCTATCTATCTAAAAAATAAGTTAATTTTATTCCATACTCTGTTCAAACAAACTCAATAATTCAATCTAAACAAAAAAATGAAATTCGATAAATTTGTGTGTGTCGTATTTCTATAGAGCACAGTAGTGGCTAGGTACATAAGTGATATTTAAATTGGTAGCATTATAGTACGCTATTGTCTCTTTGACTTTTACGTTTAGGTTCAACTGGATTGATCGAAGTATAAAACTAAATCTGTATTTAAATGCTAGACAGCTAGTAAAATTTAATAGCCCCGAGTCGTAATTCAAACAGAAAATTACGTTTTCTATTGGCACTCAGATATAAACAAGTAACAAAATTTAATTCTCGTCTACTATTGTCGTAATTTTCGTCTCAGGGAGTCTGTTTTTGATTGGTAAATTAAAGATGGCCCACACTAAAGCCTTTCAGTTCATTTAAAATTAAAATGATTCTAGCATCTCCCTTAGCAAATATTTATTTATGATAAGAATAACGATTTCTCTGAATGGTAATTTGAAACGGGCCGTCGATTGGTTTGCTGGCCTTTTTATTATCGTTGTGTTATTCTTATTGAACAATTTGGAATGATATTTCAATATACCGCTATTTCAACTCAAAAATCCTATCTTAGGCTCCCCAGATACGTGCTACAAACTTATAAGTAAGCCCCCTTACTAATAAAAATATTTATACAGTGTATAGGCTATACAATGTTTTGTCCTTATCTGATACGTCGGAAAAGTAGTTTAACAGTCAAGAACAAAACATTGTATAGCTTACTAGCATTCGCCCGCGTGAAATTGGGGTATAAACGATATCTTTATAATAATTTAAAAATTTCATCCTAGGGGATGAGATTTCATCCTAGGTTTACGTTTAAGAGAGTAATCTCTTAGGGGTTGAACATTAGAAAGCGCTGAAATACGTAACTCGTTATTTTTCCGTACGAAATATCATGTAAGTATTATGTCTAAAGAATAAAAAGTTTCATACAAACTATGATCCCCTATTTTACCACCTTGGAGGTTGAATTTTGAAATATCCTTCCTAAGTGGATGCCAACTTCATAATTATGAGAAATTCGTGTTCAAATTTCTAGCTCTAAGGGTTTGACCTGTGCGTTGATACATCAGTCATTCAGATTTGCCTTATATATGTATAAAGAGTGTATAAACATTTTTATTAGTTGTTAAGGACAGCGGCCTCGTAACGTAAAACATGAGTGAATTTAAATGTGAACGATAAACGTGTAATTAAAACAGTACATAAAACTATAATAGTGAATACTCAGTGACTATATGTATAGATTTATATGGCATCAGTGTGTAAAAATCGTGTTATATGGTGTTTTATCAAGTGCAGGTTATTTTGCTTATATATTTTTAACTAAAGCTAAATTTAACGTAGCTTCTTTTGATTTGTGTAAATAAACATAATACCTAACGTGTAGCGTAACGATTAAGAATATATAATAAAGGGTTAAATAGTTATTAAGAAAATAATGGTAAAAATGTAGAACATTTCTTATATGGTAAGCTTTAAATTGCACATATCTTTTTTATAGAATAAGGTCTCTAGTATATAAGGGTTTATATATATGGTTTTTACAATAAAGAATTTTTCACAACGCGTTTTGCTTCACCTGGCTCATGAAAAATAGGGAAAATTATGGAAAATAGCCGTATAGAGAGGTAAAAGTGAGATAGCGAATCGGCCCATAAGAGGCGTACGGGCGGGGCTCTCTATACGGCATTACCATGAGCCAGGTAAGCAAAGCGAATAAAGTGAAAATGGTTCTCCTCAAATAAGTGTTTTATTATCGCCCCGGCTCTGCCCAAATCGGTGTAACCTTGCTATCTTCGAGTCTAATCTGAGCCGGCGGTTGAAACCCTGTGAATTTATACAGTCCTGTACATTAGTAATGGGGTATGTATATAAAACGTAAACAAAAATTAATGTGGTTTTGTATATAATTTACACGGGCGAGTGGTGACTGAAGCTGCACGGAAAATAAGTGTCATTTAAGTTGATAGTATTATAACGCGCTTTTGTCTCTTTTTTTTCTAAGAAATGAACCAGGTAGTGAGCAGACGGATCGCCTGATGGTAAGCGATTACCGCCGCCCATTGACACTCGCAACACGCAGGAGTTACAAGTTACACTTGTAACTCCTCTGGTGTTGCGTTCCTGGTCCTGTGAGGTCGTAGTATTTATCCGGTCGAGCTGGTCCATTCGTGCCGAAGCGTAGCTCTCAAACAGTTATTTAGGTTTACTATACCTATCTGAACGGAGTTTAGCAGCAAGTCATATGTTACGGGCAATGTCAGCGCTAAAATTGTCAACCTCTCGATCACATCGCTCATACTAGCTCGTACTGCATCATACCAGCTCATACTCTGCCTCGCCGTAAATATGTCACATACTGACACGTTTATTTTTCGCCATAAAGTACACGTCCGATATACCATCAGTTAGCCGCTGGATGCACGATGAAAGTCATACTTTGTAAGCCGGTAAACGCGCACATGCTCCTATGAACTGAGATCCGAGGTCCGCCAGATGACTCTTAGGTATATTCTTATTTCTAATTGATAAAATGCATATCGTATTGTACTATTAGTGTGTACAAAAATTCTTCGGCGTAGAGTTCGAAAGGTAAAAAAAATTGCACTAACTGAAATCATTCTTACGTATGTTACAGTAGAATCATTGACAGTACTCAATGAAAAAAAATAAAAACGCAAAATTGTCCATGCAGATATAAAACCTGTTTAAAAATTTTTATTCTAAACATTATACATAATATCTCGGTCAATTCTAAGTTTAGATAAAAATAACTAATAAATTTTGTTCCTTACGTTATTTTAAAACCAAAAAATGAGATTTTACTTTATCAGGATGTATCTACCTAAGTAAAGTGAGTACATTTTTTTGCAATTTTACCGCCTTGTACCAAAAAATGGGCCAACCGCGTAAACCAGCGGGTATGGTTCATTATACAAACTAAAACTACAATTTAATATATATTTCATCCGTGAGAATATTATAATCGTAGTCTGGCGGGCCTGGGATCTCAGTTCACTAGAAATATGTTATGAAATATGGCAAAATATTGTGGACATTGCGTTAGCAAATACTGTACCTTTGGCAGAACATTAGCAAAACACTCCCAGTGGACCAGTGGAAAATGAAAAAAATAATGTTTATCATCATCACCGACCACTTCGTTTGCAGACTTTACAGAAGAATTTTTGCCTCCGAAGATTCTCTGATGCTCGCCCCACACTTCCTCCACTAATCGCGCGTGACACCGCGAAAGGTCCGCTTAAAGCCTTAAATAAAGTAAAACATGACGCGAAGAATGTACTGATCGGTTCCACACTTCTTGTTCGCGGATCTTTCACGCGAGTGTGACACGAAGGTTTCCTTAGTATTTTTTCCTTTTCCTTCCATACAATACGGACTCATTTGTATTTAAATTCATTTTATTACCAAGCATGCCGTTTTCGGCCCAAATGTAATTGTTTTATATATTCACGCTATTGCTTTTAGCTGTGAATGCCATCATGTAAATAATCGAATGTATCGTGTCCTTTGTCAATAGTTTGCGATTATAATGCATAGCCACCAATTGAATTATATATTAATCAAAACATCGACAGTTAATTTAAGCTCATATCGATATACCTACTCGTAACAGTAAAATCCAATAGTGATACCAAATACTAAGTATGTATTATATTTCTTACTAGATTTTGCTCGCGACTTCGTGCGCGTAAAAGGAAATCTCGATGAAACTGTACATTTTACCAAGATAAAAAGTAGCGTATGTCCTTCCCCGTTGTCTACCATGCCAAATTTCATCAATATTGGTAAGTTCTAGTAAGCTCTAGTCTTACGAGAAATAGTCTGTAAAGAATCAAATTTTGTTTTTGGTGTCTTTTGGACACTAGACGTGCCTTATATGATACGTTGCTCTGGCGGTTCATTAGTAACGGGGTGCAACTTGAAATTTGAAGTCTTACGATGAAACTTGTATCTTTTTGTGTAGTGAATAAAGTTCAATTTTGAATAGCTGTCATAAAAATTCTGTGCTGATTCGCGTATCGTCTTGTTTCAGTGTGAACTGACCCTAATGTAAACAAGAACCTACTGTCTCATTTTGAGATAATTTTGCTGCGTATTAACATAAACATAATATTACATAACATAACATGACAGTGTCTATGACATAGCCAACTAAAATATTTGTAAAAAAGTTATATAGACCCTATAATTTTACACCTAACTGGAGCCGATTGGACAAAGACACGCGAAACGTACGAGAAGGTAACGAAATTTAAAAAGTCCAAAAGTATGGAAAAACACAAAGCCGTCCGGGGCCGTTGTCAAGCGCCCGGGACATAGCTAGTAGCTAGTAGCTCCACTCTTTTTGAACAGTTACTCCGTGCCACATAAAGCTACAAACACGCCATTCTCCTTTGATTTTTCTAATGTATTACGAGACCTCGTATTTATTTTGGACATGGGCTTTGAAGTGAAATGAAAGACGCTTTTCTTTTGTGAAACCCATGTAATGTGTTCCACGTGTTTGTTTCGTAAATTATTTTTATAATATTATTTTATAGCCATAGAAAAAAGAAACTTCAAAGGAAATTCGAACAGAGTTGATACTTAGGGTGAGTTCACACTGCGTCGATACGCGACGCTACGCGGCGCTGCATTTTTATGATAGCTATGAAAATTGAACTTTATTATTCACTACACGAAAAGATACACGTTTCATATGACATCAGTCATAATCTGCACATGCGCCGTGCAGCGCGGTGCAACCTGACATTCGAACTCTTACTATGAAACGTGGTTCACGTTCTTGTGTAATCAATAAAGTAAAATTTTGAATAGCTATAATAAAAATGCAGCGCCATTTTGTGTTTCGTTTCGTTTCGGTGTGAATTGAATCCTTACACACTAAATACGTGTTTACTTGCCGCAACTAATCACTAAAGTTCATATCCATATTGGGGTAAGCACGAACAATTGACAACGGCGTATTCGTAACTTTATCGAATAAGAATTGTATGAAAATCACGACAGCGCCTATACAATTTTTTTTCGATAACGTTACGTATAGGCCGTTGCGTATTTATATAATTATTCGTGCTTACCCCACAGAGCAAAAACTGATTTACGTAAACTTTAAGCAAATCCCTGCGTTAAATATTTTCTACGTTCCTCGTGTAGCAACACACTATCTATTAATAAAGATGGATATAATATTTTTATGTCACAATAATTAGTTCTAATTATAGTATATTTTAATGTGACTTGCACTAATCTAAGCAATTAGCCGCAACAAAATTGTTCGTTTGATTTCAGATTACGTGCAGCCGCTCACGTACCCATGTCGTCATAGGCGCGCGCCGCGGCGCCGCGCTGTGCTTAATTGCCGATGATGATATTGAGAGTCAACAAAAGCAAACTATCTCCCGGAATTCATATATTAAACATTTTCAAAAAAAAAGCGTTCATAAGTCGCGGCTGATGGACGCTTGCTAATAATCTGTACAAAATACACTAAACTGTGCAAGCTGTCAGTTATAAGTTGCGGATGTGACCTTGAGCATACGGACGTCTGAATAGCATCTGGCTGGCCGGATATTTTTGTCTGCGGACGGTGTAAACGGGTCGCGGGTCAGAATTGAACCAACCTGAGGCACACTGAGGAGAGATGTTCACAGACGACCGCGCACACTCCTCAGCCGCTTCCATCAGCCGCAACTTATGGGCGCATCCAACACTTTTTTCCCAGCTTAAATGAACGACTTGTTGGTCTTGAATCTTGATACTAAAGTTATGCAATATTATTCAATTGAAAAAGTATTTATTTTCTTGTGAGGTCTACATCATGCTAAAAAAAAGGATCCCGCAGGATGGAAAGCTCCTTGTTCTACGGTGGTCGCAGTAGTTCCATGCAACAGCCTCTTCCGATAAGAAGAAAAAATAATTACAAAACGTCAGGTCATTGTACTTACCTACAACGATAATGGACATAATAAAAAAGGCTAATCAAATATATCAAGACAATAATAAAAAACACAACAACGCCAACGAGGTTTACCATCTAGGTCTATCGGATCACGAAACTGGTCAAATTCTCACAGTAAGGGTAAAAATAAACACACACAAAAACAATGAAAATATATTGAAATTTTGTACTCAAATTATGCCTTTAAGGCATTTCATAAAATAATAGTTTTATTTTATAATTTATGTTTTCCTGTAATAATATGCAAGAAAACAAATAAAAAATCAAATCAATCTTGGCTTACTAAGGGCTTAAAAAAATCATGCATCGAAAAAAGAACACTATATCAAAAATATAAAAGGACAGGCGACAATAAATCTGAAAGCTCTAAAAAATGTATTTATAAATCAAGACAACTTCAAAATAAAAAATATATACATAACAATAAAAATAAATGTAAAGCAGTTTGAGACATTATAAATAGTAACATTAATCACATAAAACCCAATATGGACATAAATACAATTTCTCATAATGACAAAGTTCTAACGGCTCCTAATGACATATGCGAAGCTTTTTTAGCGAAGAGTTTACATTTGAAATAAGTGACATTGCCAAAAAATTAAGTACACAAAATTTTAATACGATTTTTTTAATACCAACCGACTAAAATGAAGCACTTTGAAATAATAAATAATCTTAACAACACAAATTCTGTAGGAATCGATGATCTGAATACAACAATTATTAAAGCCTGTGCTAAGCATATAGGTACTCCCTTAAGCCATATTATTAATCTTTCTTTTGAAGCCCTCTTTTTATGCCTCTATTTAAAAAGGAGATATAAATGATACGAACAATTATAGACCAGTCACATTAATTCCAGTGATATCAACAATATTCGAGAAAGTCTTGGTAAAAAGACTACACGTATTTGTCATCACAAACAATATAGTTAGGCCAGAAAAAATCGGTTTCCGTAAAAATAGCAACACAACTTTAGCTTGTTTTAATCTGATAAAATATGTAACAGAAGCTATAAATGATAAAAAGCCTGTAGTCGCCATATTCCTAGATATGAGTAAAGCTTTTGACTTCGTAGATCGTAAGCTTCTACTACATAAGCTCGAAAAATTTGGCATACGTGGCAAAGCTTTGGATTGGATTAAAAGTTACCTATCTGGACGACAACAATGTGTACAAATATCAAAAATTGACAAAGGGAAACAAATTACTAGCAGGTCGGACTTTTTGTGCAATGATTTCGGAGTCCGACAAGGCAGTTTACTAGGTCCATTACTATTTTTGCTTTATATAAAAGACCTCCCTAACGTGACGGATCAAAAAAACATTTTATTTGCAGACGACACAACGGCTATAATTAAATGTGAGAATGTAAATTCGTTCCAAAATGAAATTTCTATTACAATTAATAAAATTATGACTTGGCTAAATTACAATAATTTAGAAATGAATCTAACTAAATCTAAAATAATTCAATTTAGAGATTATAGGACACGACCAATTGACTTAAATATTACTATTGACGGAACCAAAATGGTAGAAGTGAATTCCACCAAATTTTTAGGAATTATTGTAGATAGGCTTTGTAACTGGAAGGATCACATAAACCTCGTGTTTGAGAAACTCGACAAGTTTGTATACGCAATTAAACTGTTAAAAGTCTCAACCAAAGCCGCACTATGCGCATACCACGGAAATTCGTCGTATGTGCTCTCGTATGGGCTATTGCTGTGGGGGAACTCTGTTGAAATTGATAAGGCATTTAAGGTTCAGAAGAAGTGTGCAAGAGCCATTTGCGGAGCATGGCCTTTGGATAGTTGCAAATCATTGTTTCTGAAGTTGCGGATTCTACCTTTGATATGCTTATATATTAGAGATATTGTGTTTTTGTAAAGCAACATCCGCACTACTTTCCAAAAAATGCTGATGTTAATAATAGAAGTGCTAAACCAAGACATTTGTATAATTTGTATCTGCCACAGTGCCACTTTGATGTCTATAAGAAAAATGTATACATCAACGCCATTATCATTTTTAATAAGTTACCCGACCATTTTAAAACTTTAAATGGAAATACTTTTAAAAGAGAAATAACAAATTGGCTCTTAAATAGTAGCTTATACTCATTAAATGATTAAATGACATTTAAATTAAAAAAAATATATATATAACATTTAAATAATTAATTATAATGTAATGAATTTGATTTATACGAGTATTAAAAAATCTGACATGACATTACAACAATAAATACTAATTTAATAACACAAATTATTAAATAAATTCTCTGACAAAATCTCTAATAACGTTGATACTCTATTATACTATATTGTAAAATATTTAAAATAATTCATAATTTCTTGAGTTTTAATTTCATTTTTAGTTTTATTTTGTAGTAATATTGCATATTGCACGCCATTGTGATGGCAGAATATTAGAACAATAAGTAATTTTGTAAGACCATTGTACCTACAACATTCTTGCAATAAAAGGATTTTATTTGATTTGATTTGAACAACAGATTGAAAAGGGAGAACATGGGAGAACATTATGTAATGATAATTTGGGAAATGAAATTAGTAGTAAAATGAAAGTATGCAAACAATTAAATAGCACTCCCGGTTGGACACGTATATAATGCAGGTAAACAGATGAACGTGGGTGGAGATAGGAAGTAATCACGCTAATGACGACAGCGGCTACCAAATATTATGAGAATGTTATCGATAGAGCGACAGAGAAAAAATTCGCAAGTCTTGATCGCTCATTAATTGATATCATTTAGACGCGTCTATACATTCCATAAACACTGATGAGTGTTTCGTAAGGTGAGTTCACAATCCTAATTTGTTAATAAATAGAATTAAAAATACGAATAACATTTTTTGTTGCAGATACCCAAGTAGATGAAATTATTGATTTAAAAATAAAATAAATACATCACATTTTAAAATATTTGATTATAATGTAATCCGTAGTATAAAACAAAGTGACTTTTTCAGTCTGTCCCTATGTATGCTTAGATCTTTAAAACTACGCAACGGATTTTGATGCGGGTTTTTTTAATGGATAGAGTGATTCAAGAGGAAGGTTTATATGTATACGAGTATAACATGCAGAATATAGTAGAAAAACACTGTTAATTTTAGTGGTTTCTAATGTAAATAAACACATTTTATTTTTGCGCTTACATTGCAAACGCTGGCTGAACCCTACGAGATAGATAATTTACTACAGTATTGTAAACCTTAAAAGGTCTACAAAAAAGTCCGCGGTATATGTCTATATCTCATAGGGATAACCCACAATTTTTTATCCTTTAATTTTTACGAGAAATAATCGCTTATTTACGAAGCGATTTTAAGCTATATGGCATTAATCCTTATCCAATTAAGTACCTTAAATACATTGTGCATTTAATATAGATCAATGTGGCCCTTTACAGCATGTAATTTAAATTAATATTTTCGAAGATATTACAGATTTAAAACTGTTTAACTGTGTAAAACTTAAAACGGTTAGACCGGCCGGGCGTACACAGTATGATCCTTAATCACACATCTAATTAAGCATTTTATACACATTTTAGTAGCCCTTTAAACCATACAGTTTAAATTAGTATCTTATATTTAGAAGGTATTGTAAAATTTATATTCAAGCGCGAAAAATATATGTCAAGCGGTCACGCACGTCGCGTCGAGGTGATCAAGTCCCGTTTTTACCCATTGGGTACGAAACTCTAAAAAACATTTTCAATATTTTGTATACAGAAGTATATTTCAGTGCGTAGAGTTATTTGATGAAGAAGTTTTTTTACCAAGAATACTATTCCACGCAGACAAATCCGCGGGCAAGATATAGAAGTTAAATATAAATAAGTTGATGTCTTACAAACCACACCATAAGTGTCGGGATATTTTCTGATCCATTGTTGTGGTGGTTTGGTGGCGGTAATCCATTACATACTTAATTTTATAGCTCCCATAAGTTTAAATTCACATTGAGACTAAGCTGTTGACTAATATTACAAGTTTAATATACTTATGTAAGGCCTACCGTACCGTCAGGACGGAAGCGCTTCCAGTTCTTGCCGCGCGGTGTCTAGCGTCACGACTTTTGACTTACGGCCCGTTTCAATAACCTATCTACCGACAACTATTTGTTAGAAACGTCAAAATTGTGTCGCAAAAAACCGGCAAATTATTGAACAACGACCTTTTTAACAAGTAGTTATTGGTAGATAAGTTATTGTAACCGGTCATTAGAGATACAGCGCCGTGCTGCATATATTAAAAAAATAAAAAATTAACGACTCCAGTTTTTCTAATCATAAAAGACAGAAATAAAATAAGTAGATTATTCGAACCGTTAGATATTTCAATACAAAATCTTATTTCCGAGTGGCAGGACCGGTGGGACAACGTGATCAATTTCTGTTCAATTTCTTCCCTTCGGTTCGCGAACGACTTTCTAAGTACTTATGGATTTAAATTAGTTACGTCTGAGTGTTAGAACGAAGGCAGTCCATATGAATAAACTGTACATCACATAATCTGGCATGACGAAACAATTAAAATGTTGAACAGCGTCCATTGTGTTTATAGGGTCGTGTATTACGACGATCTCGTAGGCATCGCGAAAAATTTCCGTGCGTTGAAAGGTTTTTGTCACGACTTCGTGAGTGCTATTGGAAACAATTATTCGATATTATTTTGCCATTATAAATAAATGTCATTTAAAGTATCACATAATACGAAACATCTATTTAGTTATGTAAGCCTTATATTATTTAAGTGGTGATTCCCAGTTATGACTTTTTTGGTCATTACAATAATTCCCGCTTTGATTGGGGAGGAAAACTGGAATACTTCCTACTCCTATCTTTCTTCTGATTAATTTCGTTGCGGCTCCCAAGACAGATTTAGCATGTCCCTCGGGCACCCCTCTGATCATATCAAGGGGTTTTTGTGGTCGGTTACTGCTGTCGATCCTAGCTACACAGGAGTTGCGGTGGTGGAAGGTGTGGTGGGCCATTTGCCCATAAAAACAATAATAATATTACAAGTTTTCCCTTCACATGGAGAATTTAAATTTTTATTGGTAACTAATACAAGCTTAATTTTAGGGCTTTGTGTTTTTAGGGTTCCATAATACTTAAGGAACCCTTATAGTTTCGCTCTGTCCGTCCGTCTGTCTGTCTGTCTGTCCGCTCTCCTAGCTTCAGTAATTATGAATATAAATGGATAAAATTTGGTACAGTTATAAAATATGTAAAGGTCTCGGTTTTGACATCATAAAATATTAATAATTTTATATTTAAGGGGTGGCTCTCCATACATGTGAAGTGGGTATGAATAATATTTTTTCATTCTACTCCATCGTGTGGTATATCGATGAATAGATCTTTAAAATAAAGGCAAGGTTTCATACATGACTTTTTAACAAAGTCGACCATTTTCGAGTAATCTGCCTCCAAAATGGTTTGGAAGTTGGCATTTCTAAACTATGAGACTTAGAAAGTTGCAATTTTCCATACTGATAGATCATGCTAAAAACTCTTTAAGAAAATTATTTTAAGCGAAATCGGACTATAGTTTTTGAAGTAATTCCAAGAACCCTCCTTAGACATGTCGTGACGTGCTCTTGGTTAGATTTTTTATTTATTTTGCATCTTATAGTGTTATAATTACCGGTGTTCCTCGTCGAATCGTGCAGAAGCTGGTGATTGTTGATTGTAAGATTTACCAAAAGTGTTCAGCTATTTACAATTATTTACAGTCAATATTAAGACTCTCGTCTCAAATAAAACAATTCTTTAATTAATTATAAAACAAGGTATTTATAAAGAATCGTTTCGGAGGAATATTAATATAACAATAATTACATTTACAGCATGGCTACAGAGACGCGTCAACGACTTAACAACCATAAAAATAAAGAAGACCTATCAGAGAAGGATGTAGAGGACAAGCCTAAATACTGGGACCCTCTGACCGACGGGCTCAGATGGGTGGAGAATTACGCCGACTCCATAGAGAAGTTCTTCAACAAATTGCCCGACTTCATTGCAACTTTCGTCGCGACACTCGCGGTGTTCACTATGGGGTCCACTTTGAGAGGTATGCAGACTAAAACAAATTTCTTGCCATTGATCCAGAGTGAAATTTTCTGTTATCAGTAGCGTTCCGACTTCATCTCTTGGAAGCCATTGATGTTGTAATAGCATTATCTAATTATTGTATATTGAAGCAAATGAAATGAACAATTTGGGTGTAACATACACATCACTTTCGGAACAATTTCTGTTCATCCCATTGAATAATTACGTTTGATTTGTTTGTGGATTCTAATTCGATTAAAACTCGGACAGTTAGAATAACGAGTTGTAATTTATGCAGATATGATAAAAATAATCAAGTTTGTTCTCCAATGTATATACTAATCCCTAGTTCGTTGTATAATCGATAATAAATTTTAATTGTAACGCACACCTGCTTGATTAGATAATCTGACCCTGACGAAGTACCTAATATCTAATTATGTTATGTTTTGTAGCAACGGGAGTCATGAAGATATTTTTTTAAAATAAGCGTTTATTTTTGCTTGCTTCTTTTAGATCTTTGCTTCTTATAAGATCAACTATCAAGTTGAGAAACTGAAAGTGGTAGATCAGATCATTGCAGGCATGTAGTATGTACCTGTATGTATGTAAAGGCATGTAGTATGTACCTGTATGTATGTAAAGGCATGTAGTATGTACCTGTATGTATGTAAAGGCATGTAGTATGTACCTGTATGTATGTAAAGGCATGTAGTACGTACCTGTATGTATGTAAAGGCATGTAGTATGTACCTGTATGTATGTAAAGGCATGTAGTATGTACCAACTACTAACTATATTCTTTTGAAGTAAGAAGACAGTATTTCTTCATTTATATAAGAAATGGACACAATAAAGAACAAAACTTTAATCTACTATACAATTTTTTGATCATGATTAATAAAATTAAGTGACATAAGGAGTATCATCAGACAATATTGTATTAATATTGTCGTTTTCGGCAATCTCCGTGTCTAAACAAACACACAGTAACAATAACATATTGTGTAGTCTAAAATCGAGAAAAACATTTAATAGAAAAACGTTCACCCGCTTTTTTGTAAAACACTTTTTTATAATAATCAGCAATCAATAACTTATATCAATTAAACTGATTACGAATTTATATTATACTATAATTATGTAAACGATATATTATATAGTTTACATAATTATAGTAATATTAACGTTTACATAATTATAATAATATTTACAAATCTTGTTTTGCTTTAGAATCAAAAGCGATTAGCTTTTCCACAGATAACTGATCACTCATATCAGTTTACAAAGTTACAACATCTTAAAAATGGCTTATTTAGTACTAAACTGTTTGTAAAAGTTAAAGCTACTTTAAACATTCGAGTCTGTAAAAGTTATTAAAATGTCGCATCGAAAAAGTTATTAGGAACTTAAATATCTACTTTCGAATCGTCATCAAACAGAAACAAGTATTTGAATTGTTAGAACGTTATCGATTTGTAGTCGTCACAAATTAGTGTCAATACTCAATCAATACTAAATTCATACGGAATTCCGTTCCGTTTCGACGTAAAAAAGCACAAACATATTTTTTTGTAATCTTAATGTATTTATAAAAGTAATATGAATGATATGATAATCTTATTATTTACTTTTATTGCTAGAATCGACCGTGTAAATGACAATTCGGCCAGGTCGCAACGCAATTTTACCAAAAAAAAATATGACAGGACAATTTGTCAAGCGACTCGGCGCACGGCGAAAATCGACACATGTATTTTTTCTTACGAAATGAACCAGGAAATAAGCAAACGGATCGCCTGATGGTAAGCGATTACCGTCGCCCATGGACACTCGCAACACCAGAGGAGTGACGCTTGTAACTCCTTTGTTGTTGCGACTTGCGTTCCCAGTCCTTAAAATCCCAAACCCCCATTGGGCCCCCGGTTACCTCACTAACTCGGCGATACACAACGCAAGCGTTATTTCACGCCGGTTTTCTACAAGGCTATGATATTTATCCGGTCGATTCATGCCGAATCGTCACTCTCCCACAATGAAATCCCGGATATTACACGGTGATTAAGCGTTAGTTCACACCGATACGAGAGGGTACGCGACGCAGCGCTGTATTTTTTTTTTAAGATAGTTGTTCAAAATTGAACTTTTTTTTTTTTTTCACTACACAAGAAAATTTAATAATAATAAATAAATAAATAATAATTAAAAAACGATTATTTGACAAATTAGGACATACACTGCAGGTTATTAACGTTACAATAAAAACACAATAAAAGAATAGTAAAATTAGATAGATAATAGCATATAATGGTAAAGGAATAATATTAAACATTTTAATACTAGGTTCTGCCAGAATCAGACGGTCGGTAGTGCAGTGTAATGCCTAATCATCAAAATGGAGACCACTCAGGCATACCACCACCGGCGGCATACGAAGTAGCCGCCGCGAAGAAGAGAGCCGGACGCGGCAAGCGCTGCGGGGTCGTGGTAGTAGTATCACGCAGTTCCCATGACCCCGCATAGGCGCAGAAGGAGGCATGGAGGGGTTTTAGTCGGTAAACCTCGGCGCTCTTCATCACCATTGCGCCGCGGGAGTCCGACATACCCCTGATGCCCTCCCCCGGGGGCGGCAGGGGATACGTAACGTATTTCCCCTCCTAAAAAAAAAAAAAAAAAAGGCATACCACCACGGCGCAAACACCACAGTGCTTTTTTTCCAAAACACCACAATTTCGTTTCATTGCAAGGGTGGCGCTAAGCTATGCGCCGTAGGAAATGTCTGTATGTTGGTCGTTGACCAGAATTAACATTGGATAATGTAAGGGATTCAAATAATGCCCAAGCTAGATATGTTAATACATCTAGCTTTTCCCCGTGGCTCCACCCGCCTTAATATAGTATTCCATGGGGACACTGTACTTTTTCGGGATATAAAGTAGCCTATGTGTTAATCCAGAGCTTAAAGTACTAACATAACAAATTTAATCAAAAACCGTAGTTTGCTGTGTTGTAGAGTATCTCAATATCGCGTATTATTACGTATTAGTACTTATGTACCTGACATTACTATACCACATAAACATTACCCAAATGAAAAAAGCCATGTATTTCCTTCGCAAAAAGATATAATGCTTCGAGAAAAGATAGTTACGGCCGCTAAATACTTGGCGATAGCGCGGCCGCGCTATCAGATAATGAAATTTTATAATTAAAAGTTCTTTTATCTGAGATAAAATGTAAAGGTGCGTGAACTTGCGGGCGTTGAGTGCGGCGCTGGTACCGATGTACTGTCCTTACCATCGTTGTAACAATTGACAGAGTGTACGTTTTAGATAATAATTAACGTATTGAAAGCATTTTATCGGCTGTTGACGAATTTTAAATTATGAGAAACATCAATTTCGATTAAACTAAACGAGGAAACAATAAAATTTTTGAAGAATAAGATTGATATTGCTAGCCGGAATTGAATATTAATAAAATACAAATAATGGGCCGAATTCTGAGAGATAGAGCTTATTAAAAAAGAAAAAGCCTCAGCGCTGGTACCGTGGTACCAGGTATTTACTTACTGCCTATATGTCCTAGTACCGGTAGCCCAAGCAGGAACAATTGATAACTACGTATTCGTAACGTTATCGAATGTCATTTGTATGGGCATTGGGCTGTCATCATTTTTATACAATGAGGGTTTTTAACATTTTTTCTGCCGCTGGGGGCCGACCCAACTAGCACAAAGCGTCATCTGGTGGCGTAAGTGGTATCAAAAACGGTCAAAAAGAATTTTTTAATTCTTTTTCTCTCACCAGGCGTCGCTTGGTAGCCCGACGGTCCTTGTCGTGTCAAAAAGCTGTCAGATGTCACGAATTTCAAAACCCTCATTCACTTTCTTTAAAGTTACCGATACGTAGTTGTCAATTGTTCATACTAAGCCAGTACCTTTATCTAGTCGGCGCAATATAACGTTAAAAAATTCCAAATTTGAAAATGTTCATCGACTGATTTCCGAGAAAATATAATTTGGGGTACTCGCCTCTTTCATAGAAGCACATTAATCTGCTGTTGAAAATATATTTCAAACTAACTTTCGCCCGTGGCTTTGCCCCCGGAAGTCCAATATCTCACGGGATCACTGTATTTTTTCAGGATAAAAAGTAGTTTATGTGTTAAACCAGATCTTATACTACTACTATCAAAAATTTCATCAAAACACGTTCATTGGCTTATGCTTGAATGAGTAACAATCATTCATCTATCCATGCATCCATCCATTTCTCTCAGAAACTTTTACATTTATTTGTAGTAGAATGCTGCACTGTCTATTTACCCGACTGCGCCAGAAGGAGGGTTATGTTTTTCGAGTGTATGTATGTAATATGTATGTATATTTCTTTGGCAACCTCTAGAGCCTAAACGGCGTATCGCATTTGAGCTTGAGAGGTGCCATTTAACCCGACTGCGTCAAAATTATTTGACGGGTTCGGGATTTTTTTTTAAATAACTATGGTTATTCGCTTTTAAATTTTATACTTTTATGTGGTAAGAATATTCTTAGTTACATTATAACGTCACATAAATCAATCGGAAAATAGGTGTAGAATTATATTTTAATCACAACTATCATATCTTACAACATTATAGTTAATAGTAGATAGTTCGCGCTGCATACAACAATAATTCATTATAATATTCGATGCAGTTGTTTGCGTGTTCTGCTGTACTCGGCTAACAACATTAACGTAAACAATATTACGCCTTGTTTGATGTTGCAATACATTAAACAGATTATCAATAGAAAAGTTGTTGCATATTATGTTAAAACAACAGCAACAACTCCAAACATATCCATGTCAGCGATTAATTAGATATAATGTTATCATAAATAAATTATTAAGCCGGTAATTTTAACGATCAATCAAAATTAAATGTTTTATAATAGATTTACATACTAGATAAGCAGCTCGGCAAGCGAGCAAATCCTGATTCTCCGGTGGCCTAGCCTAGTGGATCTCTGATTGTGAAACCTGTTGCTAACTTGTGCGGACGCCATAAAATTGCACTTATGGCAGGCAACTAGCTGTATTGTCATTAACAAAATCTGTTTATCACAATTTCAAAGCTCCTCCTGTCATCATATTTGATTGTTTAATTTTTACAGCACCCAAAAGTTCAGTCCAGTAAATTGGATACCATCGCAAATAGAAACTAATACAAGTCCAGTAACGAGTTTATTCCTCGGATTAAGATATTAAATTTAACCCCAGTCTCATCCATCGTAAACCATATTAGAAGTTTCACTCAAAGGGAATCCGATATCTGTTTTGTACTCGCAAATTAAATGAATCAGGCCATTAAAAATTTCCCAGGTTTCCAATGCTGGGACTTATTTGTTGACTTATTACTTAAAATATATTCACTCAATTGTAATTGTCGTTACTAGAATTTTATTTTTAACAGTAATCGTTTAAATGTCTCTTTGCAAACACTTCTAGGTAAAAATAACGAAGGTAAAATAAAACCTCTTGTTAAACATCATAAAATTGCAATGTTCTACGTAAGTATTTCAGTACTGTGGCTAGAGTGCTAGTTGCAAGCAATAGCTGCAAGTAGGGTTTGCAAAATCCTTTTTTTTTTTCAAATCTGGATTTTCGGAGTTTTTCTCAAAAAATACCGGATTATCCGGATTTTGTTTTGAGGTTTTATATACTATTCTAAATCTTTTGCATAAGTATTTTATAAAACTTTAATATTTTTTTTACTTCCATGTTTTAACAAAACCTACACTCGATAATAAAAGAAAAACAGTTACTCTTTTTAATTTAATATCAATAAATTCCTATTTTATTTGTAAGTATTTAAAATTACAATCTGAGTAAATGAAAACACAATTTGAACATTATTTGAAACATATCTATGTAAGGTCTTATACACAATAATGTATACCTAATACCTGAAGGTATACATTATTAAGATGATGATTAAATGTAGTTGTTTTTAACCACTACATAATATCTTTTTAAGTTGTCATATTTGGCAAGGTTTAAATTATGTGTTTAGACTTGCTTTGAAACCATATTCAGTATTTTAAAAAATTGGTCACCTACTGATAACCACTGATAACCGCTACTGATAAAATATAAAATTGTGAACCTCTTAGAAACAGTCAAATATCGATCGTTCATATAGCACAGATCTTCATCCTTCGGCTCTCCATTTAAAGAGTTGACACCTTCTACCAAATAACCTATATAACATGGAATAATGTGACATAAATTCAGCAGTACAACAAAAAAAATTGTATTATTCAAATATTATCAAATATTCGAAGTTTTCGAATCTTGGTTACTATTATGAAAATTATATATTTGTATATATTATTAGGCAAGAGTACCTAATATTAGTTACAAATATATAATTTTTATTTAACGCCATAAAATTCGGAGTTTTTCAATTTTCCGAATTTAGAAGTATCCGGATTGCAATCCCTACCTGCAAACAATTACTGGAGTAGCTCCATATTTTTTATGAAGGCAAACCAGAAGACTTCCTGCAGGTGACAAATTGTTTCGGAAATATCAGCGACAGTTATATTATTTATAATAATTTCAAAGCAATTTTAAAGTTGATTCATGAAACTGAAAATGTCTTTTTTATTTGTAAATATATTTGAGGCAAATATTTTCAGAATTGCCCTACTTGTTGACCTACCACCGGTTCGGGAACTAACCGGGTGAGAAAAACCGTCGTAAGAAGCTCTCGCGAGGCCACCTTTTAGTAAAAAGATGGAAAATCGTTCTTTAAAAAATATACTTATTTTTTACAATGCAATAATTTAATGTATATAATATAAGAAAAGTCAGGATACATAGAGTACATACAAGTAGGCTTACAAGTGACCATCTTATCCCCAAGATGTGCAATAGTCAATAAATTAAGCTACTTATTCCAGGAGAATGGGTGGTAATATTAGTGGCAGCGCTGAAACAGATCTCCGGGCACACGCAAACGGAGAGAAACATGACCACAGAGGAGATCTACAAGCTGTTCACACTCGAGAACCTCAAGATGGAGCACTTCTCAACCATCTTCATATCGGCGCATGCTGTCTCGTACGGCACATATTTCCTCATAGGAGGATTCCTCCACGTGTGTATCTGATTTGGTGGTTTATTATACGCTCATTATGTCTTCCAGACAGTTTACTTCGTCTACGTTCCAAAGTATACAGTGAAACATAAATGCCATCGTCATAATAGAATCATTATCTTCCTAGATTAATAATAATAAGTATTGCAATGTTATGTATCTTTTAATGAGCTAGTAGTTTTTGTGATCAAAATCTCCTGATTCTAAATCTAAATCGAAAAATCCCGATTATAATTTCGATTTTATTCCCTTTTAGTGGTATTTCTACCTTCGAAGGAAGCATTTAGCCCATGAATGGAAGATTCAGCCTACAAAATGGCTGTCCCCCGAGTTGGAGAGACATGAGATCATGCTCGGTACGCTGTCTCTGTTCGTCACCGGTTCCTTCTCCGCGATGCTGGCTACTTACATCCTGAACGGGAACCCTTCCACTGTCTACTTCCAATTTGACGAGTACGGCTGGTGGTGGTTCTTCTTACAGTTCCCACTTCTGTTTATTTACCAGGTAAGTTTCGTGTATTTAATAGTAAACCATTATTGATGCAAATCTCTGATCAAATTACACTGACTTGATACCAAGATGGCTAAAATAGAATTTGTGAAAATATCAGCCCTTTAGGGGATGAACTGGAGCCTAAAGTACGTATGGATATAATAATAAGACAGCATGATAGATAGACAGAGTAGTTTGGTACTAATTGGTACGCCACATCGGAGGGCTGGGGGATGATGATGATGATGTCTAAAGGGGGCGTGTTCTGTCGAGGGTCACTAATGTGGGAAGAGTGGATGCCCCAAAGGGAAATCTCCGACCGAACGAGATGGTATGCTCGGTCAGGCCGAAGCCCATTTGTAGTCATTCAAAGTCAAAGTCAAAGTCAAAATGTTTTATTCGAAATAGGTATTTCTGTACAATTTTTGAACGTTGATCTACTTGATGCCTACCACCGGTTCAGGAACTAGCCTGGCGAGAAGAACCGGCGTAAGAAACTCGCACGGGGCCATCTTTTATCAAAAAGATGGAAAATTGTTCTTTTAAAAATATAAAAAAGGCATATATAACAATGTTATGACTAAAACTACATAACAAGAGTACAATAATATATGTAATTTAGAAGTAGCCTTGCAGAGGGTCACCTCATTCCCAAGGTGTGCTTTCATTCATAAAATCATTAACTTTATAATAGGCTTTAGCACACAAACGTTCTTTAACTACTTTTTTAAATTTATTGATTGAAAAATTTTGAACGCTTTTGGGATCTTATTGTATAGGCGTAGACACTGGCCTTTAAACGAATTCTTTACTTTACTAAGTCTAGTCACTGGTACATCAAGCTTATGCTTATTTCGGGTATTTCTATTGTGGTTGTCACTTTTCTTTTTGAATAGGTTTAATTTTTTTTAACAAATAATACATTTGATAGAACATACTGAGAAGCTGCAGTTAACATTCCAGTTTCTTTAAGCTTCTCTCTTAATGACGTGTTGGGGGCCAGCTTGTAGATTGCCCGAATAGCTGGCTTCTGCAGCACAAATATAGTAAAGTTCACGTTGCCTTACATTTGGCAACGTGAACTATACTAAATGTATAACATTTAGTTTTTTTGCTAATTAACAAAAGATTATTAACACTAAACCAGTGTACTATTTTTGAGAGAGCATTATTTACTTCGTCATAGCCTGTGTTTTGGCGATTAATATTTAAAGTAAGTGACGTGTCATCGGCAAATAAGACTATCCCGTTTTTTCCATTAATAAGGTATGGTAGGTCATTTATATAGACCAGAAAAAAAGGGCCCTAAAATGAATCCTTGTGGACCCCCATCTCAATTTTGGTACCTGTGGATCTTTTTCCATTTATCTCAACCCTCTGAGTCCTATTTGATAAATAAGATTTTAAGAGGACGAGTGCCCTTACTCCATAGTGGCATAGTTTCCTGATCAACGTTATGTGCTGCACGCAATCAAATACCTTAGAGAGATCGCAAAAAACTCCTAGAGCATCCTGCGACCCCTCCCAAGCATCAAAAATATAATTAAACAGATCAACGCCAGCATCTGTTGTAGAGCGACCCTTCGTATAACCAAATTGTTTAATAAGTAAAATGTTATTTATATTAAAGTGTGCTAGTAACTGAGTAAGTATTATTTTTTCATATATTTTACTTAGTGTTGGTAAAATAGATATAGGTCGGAAGTTAGATGGATCCGACTTACTACCAGACTTAAACAGAGGTAAAACTTTACTATGTTTAATTAGATCAGGAAATACGCCACTTTTCATACAATCATTAAAAATAGTTGCTAAGTAAGGTGCGATAATATCGATTATAGATTTAATAACTTTCATTGATAGGCCCCATAAATCTGCAGTATTCTTAATATTTAATAAATTAAAATTTTTAATAATGTCTTGCGATCCTATTTCTTTAAATCTAAATTAGATTTCATACTCTTTTACATTATCTTTAAGAAGTAATTCAGCATCAGCAGGAGAGTCATACAAATTTTTGATAGTTGAAACTGAAATGTCAGCAAAGAATTTCTCAAAAGCAGTTGCAACTTCACTGTCGGATTTAATTATTTTATTATCTATATTCAAATTAAAATATGTGTTGCGGCTGGTGACTCTTCCAGTTTCATTTGCAATGATTTGCCAAGTTGTTTTAATCTTATTTTTCGAATTCTTAATTTTATTTCTAATGTGAAGAGATTTTGCTGCAGAGCAAACTTGCTCAAATGTTTTTGAATATAACCTTACATAATTTTTAAATTCTTCACTTTGATTTATTGTTCTTTCATTATAAAGTTCCAAAATTTTAGTCAAATTTTTAAAATACCTGCTGTTGCCCATTCGCTGAATTTACTTTTATTGTTTGTTCTCACTGTCTTAGGGGTGAAAATAGTATCAAATTTATGTTTTATTAATTTAAACAGTTTACCTAACGACATATACTATGATACTCTAAATGTCCAATATTAGCTATAATTTCACCTCTAAACTTCTCAATATATTTGACATTTATTATGTATTTCTGTCCTTTTGTAATTGTTTGCAATTATTATCTATAGGGAAATTGGCCCGCTATCCACAGTGATCAGAGCTTAGTATGTTAATGACTTATTTATTTAATGGATCTATGTTGGTAAAAATGTTATCAATGCATGTAGCAGAGCTATCACTGATCCTTGTTAGTTCAAAGAATAAATGAGTTAAGTTATATGATTTTAACAATGAAGTAAATCTAACAGTGGTGGAATTACTTTCTAAAATATTTATATTAAAATCACCACACAATAATATATGTTTGTTAGATACACTTATCTTAGTTTCCATTATTTTTTCAAATGAATCATATAACCCTAAAGGAGGCCTGAATACGCTAACAACAATAAAGTGTCCAACCTCTATACAGGCTATTTCAGTTGTTCGTTCTGTAGAGAGGCTTACTATGTCTTTACGTTTTAAATTCTTCTTAATTAATATAAGTGAGCCGCCTCTTGTGGCTTTTTCTCTGCAGAAAGAACTAGCCAGCTGGTGCATACCAAGATTTAACATAATTTCATTTTTCTTAAACCAATGTTCGGTTATACATAAAAATGTCTAAATTATTGTTAAAAAACAACTCAATTTCTAACTCCTTACTAGACATACCTTGTATGTTTTGATGCACTAGCGTAAGTTTACATAATTTATTATCTTTAATTAAAATATTATTTTCATGATTACTATCTACCTACAATGCTAGAGACTTCCTCTGTTGTCTTACAGGCTAATTTAAATTAATATTATTTGGAACATTTTCCAAGGTGGAACATTTTAGGTGTTGTATATAATATACCGCCGATCATGGAATACTTCAATAGCACGATTCAGGATTGTAGCACTAATTGGTTCGCCACAGTAGCAAGCGATGCTCGTATGACTATAAGCCGAGACCACAGGTTTATTTCGTACATTTTTTTACTTTTAAAAATAGTGCCAGTCCAATTTTGTTTACTATTTAATGCTCAACATTTCCTTTTTAGGACTACACAACGTATATCCTGCACCGGCTGTACCACACGCGCTTCCTGTACAAGCACTTCCACAAGCTGCACCATAAGTACAAGCAGCCCACCGCCTTCGCCGTCACCGCCATCCATCCCGTGGAGATCATGCACATTCAGCTCACCATGGTGCTGCCACTATTCACCGTCAACGTGCACTGGTGTAAGTTGCCTCAACATGAAATGGACGACGAAACAAGCAAACGGATCACCTGACGGAAAACGGCACCCGCAACACCAGAATAGTTACAAGTTTCCCGGTCCTTAAAATCCCTCAAACTTTAGGCCTCCGTAACCACTCTCACTCACTGACGCCGGTGTTTTGTGATGACGTGGAATTTATCCGGTCTAGCCGGCCCATTCTCTGATTTAGTTGTATGCGCACAAACGTCGGTAAGTTGAGGGATAGATTTGTTTGGGCTGCAAAGGTCTCATTTATGTTATTGAAAGTTAACAACGTTAAAAATTAAAAGCGATAACACTTATATAAATAGTAGTCGCTCACCAGTGGTGGCTCCACATTGGTCACAAAACCAGCCGTTGGAGCCCATACTGCGGAATTATAATGAGCGTCGTTCCTTAAATTGTAAACATACATAACTTTGTCTAGGCCCTAAGAACAATATTGAACAATAAATTGAAAAAAATTATTCGTGTGTGAAAATTTGTGTTGAGCGGAGATTCACCCATTATGAGATGATAATTTTTTTACTTTGAGTATGACAGTAATGTTTTTGCCTAAACGGCTTTATATGAGCAGTAAATCCTATACCCAAAATATCCGTAGTTGATTTTAGCAAACCTTATATATTTTCTTTGTATGTTCAACGATAACTCCGCCGTCTGTAAACGGATTTTCAAAATTCTTTTTTTGATACTAAGGGTTTAATCGAAAGTTGATCCTATCATCACCAAAGTGGTGACTAATGATGGAATCCATGAGGGATCGAAGGAACTCTTTGAAATTAATATGAACACATATAGTGATTTGACTTTTTCTGAAGTAACCCAAGTATATACTACCAAAAAGTAAGATTTTGTATCAAGGTATACCCTGCATCCAAAATTACTGAACATAACGTCTAACTCCTTATAGATACATGTTTGGAGATTTAGGCCTTGTTTAAAGAACTGCAAGCATAAGCTACTATGTCAGTTAAAGTAATCATCGTCACTATCATCATCACACCATACATCATCAAATTATGATTATTATGATAATAGGTACTCATAGTATTTTAAACCGACACGGATATCTTTGATCATTATTCTGCCCTTTATGGAGCTATTTGCAAAATTCTTTTATTTTTGTAAAGGATATAATTCTAAATTGGTCCTTTAGTCACTAAAGTGGAGACCTGATGATGGGATCCATGAGGAATCGAGGGAACTCCTCAAATTTTATATCAATACATATAGTGATTTTGACTTTTACTGAAGTAGCCCAAGCATATGCTACCAAAAAGTAAGATTTGCATCAAAGTATATCCTGGATCCAAAAGCACTGAACAGAACTCCTCAGTCTTTATATATATGTGTTTAGAAAGGAGACCGGTAAGTCGCCATACAGTTACTGCCTGGTAATTAAGATACGTGGCCACAAAAAGTTTTTATAGTATGTTGTACTTTATGAACATAGGAACAAAAAATGCAATAATATTATAGATCAATCTTGGGGGATAAAAGATAATTGATTAAATATAACCTAACTTATTATTCAATATATTTCTTTAGTGGCAGTTTGCGGAAAAGTGACATCTAGCTAGTAGTGACGTCAATTACGTAGTGAAATTAATAAATAGTTTGTTTAGAAACGCAATATGTTAACAGATTTTGAAGTCCAAAGCCAACCAGCCAACTTAAACGAGCTCTATAAAATAATAATTTATCTGGATATTATTTAGGCTGGTACCGACTTAAAAATAATGAAGCTTGTGTAGAGAACTTGTAGCCGAATTTAATAGGGAAATTATTTAGAAAATAATATTTTCATACTTTTTTGTGTATTTTTACTTTGGAAGTCGGTTTAATTTTTTTGTCTAAAAATAATATATGGCAGTCACTTTTGCGGAGTTTTATCATTTGTAGAGTTTCTGTTTATTGTCTGCTCTAATAATGCTACATATTATTCTTATCAAACTCCGGAACATGTGTTTAAATTATCTAACAGACTTTTTGTAGTCATTAAAAGGGACGAAAGCAGAAGCAGCAACGTTGACATGGGAATTTTTAGCCTCGATTAGTAACTAGTTCTGGATGTACCTACCTACCATTCCACCATCAACAATTATTCTATTGCGTCATGCTTTTGGTTCATTTTAAATTAAATACTTATATTTAATAAAAAATTATAAGATTATTCAAATATTTCACAAATAATAAGTTATTCCATAAAAAATATAAACCTTTAACACTAATGATCGCTGGGGTGATCTAAGATTCTGTAATTCGCAAAGGATGCAGTAGAACCGTAGTCCTCGAAATCTAAGTTGAGAATGACGGAGAAGTCGTCAAAGTCGGGCGTTTTAAAATTACATCGAAAAAACTGTATTCCTGCGGTCTGCCAGGTGATGATTAGTAGGGTAAATTTTGCATTATTCACATATCACTGCTTATATACTGTATATACGTAGCTATTAATAATATATTTTGTTATCCAGTCCCGTTCTTCGCGGTGGCGATGTACAACTACTACCATGGCATCATCGACCACTCGGGCATCCACTTCAGCACGCAGTGGTGGCAGCCGTGGCAGCCGCCCTCCGAGTTCCACGATCATCATCACCTCTTCTTCCACTGCAACTTCGGCTTCAACATGAGCTTGTGGGACAAGGTATATAGCTACGTAGTTTGTAATTTTTGTTAAACATTGATTCTGATTTTGCCCCTGTGGTCCAGTGATTTAGAGTATGGCTCTCGATTCGGAGGTTGTGAGTTCGATTCCCGCGTTGGAACAACAAAAAATGTTGCTTCCAAGTTTGGTTAGGACAATGTAGGCTGATCACCTGATTGTCTGACAAGAAAGATGATCCATGCGTCGGGTGTGCATGAAAAAGTTGGTCTTGTGCCTGATTTCTCGTCAGTCGTGTCGGTCATCCGTCCCACTGGGTTACAAGAGTAAAGGAAGAGAGAGTGCTCTTGTATACTGCGCAAACACTTAGGTACTAAAAATAACTCCTGCGTAGTTGGCCTGGTTTCAATGAAACCGGCCACCGTCTCAGAAATCGGCGTGGGGAGCTATTATTAATTTTAGTTAGTAAATTACAACCTTCGTAATAAAAAATAATGACACTTAACAAAAATGTGTGGCTTGATGCCGACCGCAGACTAGTTTGTTAAACGAATTTCACGACTTCCTACTATTGACCAAATAACAAAAACGATATATGTGTCAGTACCGCTAGTACAAGCTGATTAATTCGCAAATATTACTCATTTCAGTCTGAATAAATTCATGTTATGATTTCAGACATAGCATTCAAGCAATAATTATATTAATATTATATTTCATGGTTTGTGACAATAATCATGAAAAACCTAACCAAGGCCATGGACATGTATCCCGACATGTATGGTTTCACTATAAACGCGTTATATATTTTTTGAAATTTCTTCAAAAGTTACTGTCCAATTTCGTCCAAAGTAATTGCCCTAAAGAGTTTTTAGCATGATTTATTACCATGGAAAAATGCAAGTTTCTAAGTCTCATAGTTTAGAAATGCCAGGTGAGGACCAACTTAAAAACCACTTTGACGGCCGATTACTCGAAAATGGTTGACTTTGTAAAAAAGTAATGTATGAAACCTTGCTTTTATATTAAAATTTTATTCAACGATACTCTATACGATGGGGTAAAATGAAAAAAAAATCATCCCCACTTCACATGTATGGAGAGCCACCCCTAAAATATAAAATTATTATTATTTTTAGATGCTAAAACCGAGATCTATACACAGTATATAACTATACCAAATTTCATCTATTTTTATTTATAATTACAGAAACTAGAAGCGCGGACAGACAGACAGACGGACGGACAGAGCGAAACTATAAGGGTTTCTTATGTATTACGGAACCCTAAAAATAATAAATTGTCATTTTAAGGGTTCCGTCTATAAGTTTATAAGTAATTTTAAGATCATTTTTAAGTTTTATAAAAAAATATAAAGTACACAATGTTATTTACAGCTACACGGCACTATGAGAAAAGACAAGTATGTGTACACCGAAGACACCTTCGTAGGGGAGGCGCCGGCACTTGACTCGGCTGAAGGCAAGAAGATCATCGAGACAGACGAAGACGTTAGAGAGTTTGTCGAAAAGCAGGGCATCTTAAATACTTCCAAGTAAATTATTTCAGGCAGTAGAATAGTAAATATTAGTAGCGGCGTAAAGTCGTTTCAGACTGAAGTCAAGACAAGAGCAACCATTTGCCATCCCCTTGGCGAATTTCGCGATGTGCTGTAAATTTCGCACCACATCGCTATCAAACTGTTATATTATCGCTTTACTAGGTAATTTTTGATTGTTATATAGGTTTAAGTGACAATAAAGCTGCTCATTATTTGATTTAATTTAATTTTTTTAATAAACGTAGAAGAGAGTCCATAACGTTTAATGTATGTAGTATTTTTATTTATTTATTTTTTTATTTATTTGGAAAATATTCAGTGATATATATAAACATCTTAAATACAATATAAATTCTTAACACTATTAACACGTTTTCCACTTATAATACTAAATAACAACAAATGCTTTTCTGATGTAAGTATGAAGAAAGAGTATGTGTAGTGTACAAAACAGTTTGTCACTATTACTTCTTCATATTAGTTCACCAATAGTTAAGAAACAGCCTCAAACCATTGCCTAGTGATTAACTTTTTAGTAGAGGTTACTGAACAGTTAAATAAATCAAGGTCGTGAAGCTTACTTAAGTCGTTAAGAGAGTTAGATGACCTTACGAACAATGAGTTTTTACGATAATTAGTATGGGAAAAAGGAGTATAGAGAGGGTTGCAGGATGAGGTTCTGGAGGATCGTGACGGTACTTTTAAGTTTATTTTGGAAAGGGCATGAGGAGAATCTATTTTTTGCTGTGCGATTTTCAGTAGAATCGAGATGTCAGCTATTCGACGTCTGTAGTATAAAGGTAGAAAATGGTACCTTCTGCATCTCGACTCGCAGTTGGTATCAAATGTCAATTTGTAATAAAAATGTCAATAGTATGTAACCTATACAAATCAAATGTTTGTATAGGTTACATACTATTACACTTAAATTGTGATAGTATGTAACCTATACAAACATTCTTGGCATTTAATTTAATTATTATACGAAGTATTTTGTAAAGGTGATATTTAATTATTGCTGCTAATCATATTTGAATTACAAATATTGTTAAGGTACAAAATATTTTCTTAATGTAATTGCATCTGTGGTGTAATTTCCACAACGCATACCGAATTATTTACAATAGATTATTTACATAGAAGGTGATTTTATTTATATTGCATTGAAAATGTGTTATCAGATAAAGATAAATGTCTCGCAGAATATTTCCCGTTCACTTCATTTGATAAAAATTCGATTTATTTTGTGTTCGCCTCAAAAAGTGGCAGTCGGATACGACTAAACAAATTGTCAAGTGACGAATAATACGGGACAGAATAAAGAGGGATTTTCTAAGAATCCTGGAGGTGATCGCGGGTGTTCACACACATTGATCTTCGAGCAAATTGAAAAACGACCTATTTATTTATTTTTTGGGAATAGTGTGCGAAAAGGAACTTCTGAATAAAAATTTTCTCTGAACGAAAAATTAAAGACCGCAGTAGATCCCTTAGGGCCCCCACACATATTGCGAATTATCACGAATTCACATCGCATCTACGAGATTGTATACTAGAGCCCATATACGAGTTCGCAGATATTTGGAATGCGATGCGAATTTGCAATTACGTGTGCGAGCCCTAAAGGCTCTATTGCGGTCATTAATTTTTTGTTCAGAGAAAACTTGTATTCAGAAGTCCCTTTTCGCTTCGAAGGATTTTAATTTAGACTTGGCTTATTTCTTGCTTCTTTAGGGTCAGTCGTAACCGCGATGATAAGCGATGCTACGCGGCGCTGCATTTTCAGGATTGGTATTCAAAATTGAACTTTATTAACTACACAAAAAGATGCACATGCGCTGTGCAGCGCGGTGTAACCTTCTTGTGTAATGAATAAAGTTCCATTTTGAATAGCTATCTTAAAAATGCAGCGACGTGTTGCGTATCTTTTCGGTTCGATATGAATTGATCCTAAGGCTGGGACTAAATAATCCGGAATCCGGTAGGCCCGAAGAAATTCAGAGCACTGAAAATTCAATTCTGCGCTTATACAATAGAGTTGAAAATCGAAGTGTGGATAGTCGAGCTATCACATATGACATTGACGATTGACTCGAAACTTGTGTGTTCGTTTTTCAGCTCTATTGTAGTAGCGTAGGACGCTGGACTTTCGCCGAACTTTCGGATTCCGGACAATATAGTCCTTACGCAGGACTTATACGACTTAACGCTGGACTAATAAAGAACTAATAAACGTTTGGATCGACATGTATCAAAAATCTTAGGCTCCTTGAGTGTGTACCTTATTAATATACGTCTGTAGCAAGAAAGAATTCAACTTAGTGTGATGAAGATCACCCACAAAGTCCCTTTGACAACTGAAACGACACAGTCAAACTACGCAAGAATCTTAATGCCCGCTACAAACGTAACGATAAAATTGCACAGTTCGGTTTGACAAACGGTCGGCAACGTGCGGTCCACGGGCCAATGTCACTCATTTTTTTTTAAATTATCTTTGTTTCTTTTAAGTACTTTGAAGTGTTGCTTTAATATTAGTGTTTGTTTTTCCCTCATGTTGTCTTAATTGCTCCTTTATCATCAGTACAATAAAAATAAATAACTTAGTATTTTTAATATCACTTACAATAGATGACTAGGGAGATATCAATTAGTTACAAATTTATCTTACTAGTGTGACCAGCACAGTTTCATCGTTACGTGTGTGGCTGATTTAACGTAACTGAAATACCTATTAAGTAGGAGAAATAAAAAAGCGCAAACGTTCCCAAGAAACAATTATTTAACTCTTACAGTTTCAAGACTTTTGTCCCGAGAAACAGTAAAATACATTTCCAGTGAGATAAATGATTGTAAAGTAAGATATAGCAAGGTATGTAATTAAACGGGAATAAACTATTAGTTCTCATCCCGAAACGCTTTAGAAAAGAATCCACTTTTCGGGGAAGCCATTTATCACGACGACGGAAAAAATTACGGCGGCCTGAAGGGCGAGAGAAGTAATGCGGGGTTTGATTTATAGTGCGGGGGAATTTATATTTGCTTAAATTAAAGTACGATAATTTTGAATTAATGCTTTAAAAAAAAATACAACTAAGCGGTATTAAAAACGGTCAATAAGAATTTTCGATTGTTGTCTGTCACCAGGCGGGAGCCCGACGGCCCTTGTAGTGCCAAAAAGCTGTCAGATGTCACGAATTTAAAAACTCTCATTGATCCTGATACACAACATTTTCGTCGCATATTTCTCGAAATCACTCGAACAGAATCATCAATCATCACATAGGCTACTTTATATCCCGAAAAAGTACAGTGTTCCCGCGGAATACCAGATACTATATTTACGCGGGTGGAGCCGCGGGAAGAAGCTAGTAGAATATAAAACTAAATTAAGTGTAAATTATTGTTTCCTTCCATTTTATAAAATAAAATCTTGCGAAACCGCAAACGAGATTTCTCTGAAATTGCCAGAGAAAAAACGGCTAAGTACAACTATAATGAAATCAGGGGCCGGCCAGTTATTACATGAACTTCTCTTGGTGCAGCGCATTACTCTTAATTACCCGGGGCATAAGACCAAAGACGAGCATCTGTAAATGAACACTAAATCTCCAATTTGAGAGATGAATTTGAAAAAATGAAGATTTAAAAGATGTGTTTCTTACTATAAACGTAACTCATTACGTTTATAGTAAGAAACACATATTTTACTTTAAACGAGAAAATTTGTATAATTTATAACTCTAAGTCTTGTAAACATACAACACTTTGTATTGCTGGGTATAATTTTTAATTAGTATTAAGGTAGCTCTTGCACGCGTTCACACATTATCCTTACTAGGTTCTTCAATATCGTTTAGTGAAAAACGAATTAAATCCGTTGCGAAGAATAAATAATAACGTTACCCACCGTGTAAGTATTGCTTGAAAAGTCTTATTTAGCTCAAAGCAAATCTGATACCATTCAAAAAAATTATTATATAGACAGTTAAAATATAAAGGAAAATAAATCCTATCTAATCCTTATTGAATCGTGTCGGTAATCAGAGCATATAATCGCATCTAAACATTTATTTAACCCTCAGCTGCCTCGATTGATCTTAGATAAGACGAAGACAATTTTCCGTCGAAAGGGAATACGAATAAGGCGCTTAGACTCACATCATAATATTGACGTAGGTGGTAGCGGCGTGTGCTGGCGTCTTGTTAATTATGTCATTCGGGTAACAAGGCTGTGTTCATAATGGAATCTAAAGTTGCTTCTAAGTTAATTCCACGCATTTTCATGTTTAGGTAAAGAGTATTTAATCTTTAGAATGCAAGTAGTTCATTTTTTAAACAGTGATACTCATGAATACCTAGTTATTTACTATATTTTTTGAAAATAGTAAGTTCTACCCCCAGTGACTGGCATACTTTATACAACATTTCGCAAGTGTAGAAAATGTTACGTCTCTGAAGGGAAACCATTGCTACCTAACGCTTCTTTGATGTTTTCAAAGCATTTTATAGCGCTTAAGTGCGAGCGCTCATTTGAGACGCAACAGACATTAAGATACCTCGTATATTGTAATACACAATATACGAGGATGCGCACACTTGAAACAAAACGTCTCATACTCGTAAATGTCTAGGTGCGACACAACTATCTTAAGGCTGTTGGGTCCCAAGTGAGTGCTCACCCCCAGTTTGACACATTTTTGTAGAAAACGATATTACTTCTGCTAATTATTCTAAAGCCTCTGAATACAGTTTCCCTTATAATAATTCTTGAGAAAATATGATAAACCATAAGGCACAAACCTTTGTGTTCTTAGCTTTGACCGTCTGCCATGCCTCATTTGACTTTATAAATCAATCCCTCTGAGTTTGCCATTAATATTTAACGTAGCTTTTGTTAAATATAACGGACATAATGAAATGCAAATCCGTTGTGAACGCACCCTCGCATCTTTGAACTAGCACTTAATTTCCGAAGCCGCCGAACCTGAATCTAGAATATGTAATGACTTGAACCGTCGGTTGAAGGTTGGCGCGAAATGATTTCAGTTTAATATTCGCAAATCATTTAACGAGAGGTTAGTAGAGCCCGGGATTAAAATATTTGTGAGTCAGTTTCTCCCGGAAGTTGATTTGTATATTTTAAGCCACATTAAGTAAGTTTTGTACGATAAGTGTTAGTTATCTTAAAAATACAGCACCGGGTCGCGTATCGTTTTGTTTCTATGTGAATTTACTCTTATGCCCATAAAGTAATGTACCTAATATTCCTCCTGAGATAAAAATAAGACGCGCGTTTTCTCGTTTCTGTGCACGACCAACACTTACTTTTTAGCCCAGATTATTCCATGTGCGTTACGTTGTGGACATAAGAGTGAATGTGCTATAGTAAAAATATAATGCTTTCATCAATATGTAGCTTTATAGTAGCGAAGCGTGAGGTCTGCGGAATGGTAAGCCGCGTAAGCTGCTAATATATCTATTTATTTTACTACAGAACAACGATACTTTATTTTTGTTACACTTAGTGCCATCTATTGTGTAATATTCATCAGGGAAGCCGATATGCCGATGTATACGTCACCGTAAAATTGAAAAAAGCAGCTCTACTAAAAACTAAAAATAATAATATAGCTTATATTTAAATATAATAAGAAATATACATAAATGAAAAACGTCTAAAACTAAAACAGCGTAAGTAGCCGCAAATTGGATCTAGCTCGGCATTGCTGGCACACCTAGGTATGTCCAGCACCGGTCTTCCGCTTGACCCATTCCGTGACGTCACAGCCGTCCAAACACTTAAACACTACTTTAAACAAAAAAAAAATAAAAAAAATAAGAGAATTAAAAACCAAACAATAAATCTGTGACAAGTGTCAAATGTTTGTGTCAAATGTCAAGTGTTGAACGATTCATGACAATTTTATATTCAAATTGTACATTTAAGAATTTTAGTCTTTAATTATTTTAAAAATAAATGTGAAATGTGAGTACTACCCATAAGCCACACACAAGTAATTAAGGATACCAATCGAATCAGTAAAATTTTTAATACAGGAAGCAAAGTGCAAAACAAATAACCTGAAACATACACCTATATCATGTCGCAAGATTTCCTGTGCTTTCTGTTCGCGTAAAATAAATTGTCGGAGTGGTTTTTTAATAGAAGCTAGGCTTTTTAGATTTCTAATCGGCGGCGGTATGTTATTCCAGCGTTTGGATGCCGAATAACGAAAGCTGCCCCTGAACGACGCTGTATGATGTTTCTCGATGGCTAGCTGGATAGAACATTGCCTAGACCCACAAGACCTAAGGCTAGCAGTTCTTGAGAGTTTATCATATCTAGGCTCCCTATATTTAAATACGTCAAAGACAAGCAAGATGAAGTTTTCGCCCATGCTTCATTTTCAACATGAAATTCTCATTAAAGAAGGGGGTCACATGGCTTCTAGGTGGGATATCAAAATAGTAACGGGTACAGGGATTCTGAACTCTTTGTATAAGCTTTTTAGTTCCTGATGCTAAACGTGGGCCAAGAACAACATCTGTATAGTTCAACTTTGACAGCACCAAAGGCTCTACAAGACGAACACGCATTTCCACTGAAAAAAACGGGCTCACTCTGTGTAGTATTTTCAGTCTGTGAAAGAAGTTGTTGACTAGACTAGTTATATGTTCTTGGAACCGCAGATTACAATCAAGCAAAAGACCCAGATTACGTGCCACATAAATGCGTTCTATGGGTTCACCCATTAAGTTTACGTCACTTGTAAGGCTCAGATGTTTGAGTTGTTTAAAAGCCACAGATTAAGTATTTGGATTTATCAGGATTAAGACACAAGCTGTTTTTTTGGGCCCACAGTATTATACGATTAAGGTCCTCATTGAGCAAAGCAACTGCTTTTTGGCCATCACTTGGCCTACAAGATATATAAATTTGGGTATCATCAGCGTAGAAGTGAAATTCACAGTGTCTAATATGGGTTCTTAAATCTGCTATATATAAAATGAATATAGGTTATATTGGTCCCAAAATAGAACCGTTAGACTGCAACTTAGCGAGATTGTAAAAATTTCGTGACATTATAATATATCGCAAATAATCTTTCGTCATGAAAGATTATTTGCGATATATTATAATGTCACGAAAACTAATGCGTGGAATTGTAAGTAGAATGTTCGGGTTCGCAACCTTCCGACATTTTACAAACTCGCTAGTTATATTACAGTCTAACGGTTTTTCCAATTTTACGATGACATATATAAGGTCAAAAAAATTAATTACGGATATCTCGGGCACATGATTTACTGCTTATGTGATGACATTTAGGCAGAAAAATAATTATAATATATATAATATAAATCTGGAAAAAATATTATTTCCTTATATGGGTGAGTTTGCGTTTAGCGGAGAGTCACCCATACACGAGATGATTTTTCACTTTGAGTATGACAAATATTTTTTTGTCTAAACGTCTGTACACAAGCAGTGAATCATGTGCCCGAAGTATCCATAATTGATTTTCAGAGAAGTAGAGAAGTTATATACGCCTCGCTACTGGTAGTGTCGTTGCACTTCAACTCTGCACTAGTATGAATCAGGGATGTTGCGAATGCATTTTTTTCACATCCGCGGATGCGGATGCGGATCTGTACACAAAACTTAAGTGTTGGTTTGGTAGGGTAAAAAACCAACGAGGATCTAGGTAAGTGGCTATGACATATAAGTTATCCTCTTCCAAAAAAGTGAAAAGTTTTCCTGAAATTTCAGCTTTTAAAGTTGTGGCTGCATGGTGAATTGGAGATTCCGGTGAAGCTGCCAAAGAGTCACAAACTTTTTGCGACAGCATTCAAATTATTGGAATCACTGATGAAATGAGAGTCTGAGAGCTGCTAAGTTCACGTGTGGCTTCTTCAAAAGGTTTCAACAGCTCAACACAATATTCTATGATTTTCCACTCTTCTGGTAAAATAGGGTGGGTCAATCTAGCTGTCATTTATGTAAAGGCTTAAGGCATCTTTTGCTTTCAAAAAGCTCTCTGACATATAAAAAGTACTATTCCATCGCGTGACACAATCTTGAAAAACTTATACGTCTACGTAGTACCTTACATACGTACTATAACATACCTACGTAAACAATACAGTTACAATTATTGCTTTCCTATTGGTCAATCAGCAGGTGTGGTCCTCGATATTTAACATGCGCCAATCGCCAGGCCCGCCCCTTTCTTTCTCGTGGCGACCTGCTACACATCCGCATCCGCATCAGCTCCGCGTCGATTTATACGGATGCGGATGTCTAAATCAATGCGGATGCGGATGCGAATATTTGCAACATCCTGGTATGAATGGCCCTAAGTATCGGACAGTGAGCAGTAGCCACTGAGTACCGGTCAGCGGGCAGCGGGCAGGTAGCCAATTCCGTCAAACACCGCGCCAACTGATGTATCGGAGAATCTATACCCGGAGCCTGCCAGGCCGTTTGCGTTATTTATTACTTGAGATTAGTTACAAAACAACGTGAACCTTAAAAGGTTAATGTTTAAGGTTTCGTAGTCAAAGTCGGTGTACCTACTAGGCCACGAACCATAGTGGGTACACCGTGGATAAAAAGTTTTGTGGTCTAGCGAGTTCACTCGACTGCCTCGCATTCGAGAGGATGCAGGTTCAACCTCAGGTAGTGAGGTGTTTTAATTAGATATTTATGATAATACACTACATTACACGAACGCTTAAACGATGAAGGAAAACATGGTAAAGAAACCTTCAAGGCTAACAGTCTTCGAAGGCTCGTGAAGTCTGCCAACTAGTAGTAGGCTAGAGTAGTGGTGAGCTAAATCCTTTTTTGGGATTCCGTCGTACTCAAGGAACCCTTATAGTTTCGCTCTAATCATCCGTCTATCTCTAGCTTCTGTACTTCTTCGTTAATTTTATTTCTGTTAAAACGACTAGTTTACAAAACATTAGTAAATCATATTGTGCCCAAAGGGCTTGGTCCGAAATTGACCCAGAATCGACAGAAACGAAATAGTTGCTAATGTGTTCACTTTAAATCATATATGATGTCACCAAAAGGGCACACTCGAAAAACGCCGGATATAGAAGCAATGAGCAAGAATCAAATCAGTTTTTGTATGGGAATGACAGATATGAGACATTGTATGAAATACGACGATTCCCGAAAGACATTAAAACGTAGTTGTAATGTATTACACATGTTGGTCGGTGTTGGTAGTAGGTGTATGTAAAGTTTTTGGTATTGACATTGTAGATATACTCGTACATACATGCGCCTACAATTTTAATTTCAAAGAAACCAAGCCCGTTACAACTCTAATCTGTACCTACACCTACCCACATACAACAGCAATTTAACTGCATAACTGCATAACTACAGTTCATACACCAACAAATATATCTACACCTACATCTCTACCTACCAGTGGCGAAGGGTAGTTTAACTTCATAGGGAAGCCCTAGTCGCTAAGCGTGAGTTGTGCAAGTTTTTTTTTAAGGAAATTTAGTACCATATTATTTATGATGGTCAAGGTCGTTACAAGCGTGTAGAGTTGTGTCGTGTCCGAGAGAAATTGTAAATACTTAGGTAAACTATTCTTATAGTTATACCTACGGTTCCTATTCCTATAGTTATTTAAACGGCATTCTTATACCTACAATTAGGTATATTTTAAAATACAAAATAGGTACTTAATAATAAAACGTTTTTCTGTATACTAATTAACTATTGTAAGATAATCATAATATTAAAATACTTCCACGGTACTACCGCCTATTAAATAATAATATTTAATATTATGATCATCTATTATTATGATAACTACAAATAACAATTGATAGTAGGTACGTATCCAACTTTCCGCTTACCGTAAAAGACAATTTATTCAAATGATTTATCACCAACAATAAACACAACACAAGTACTAAGTAGTCTCACATTCAATATTGACATATAAGTGCATATACAGGTATTAGTTTAAACTTTCAGACGAATTATATTTATCACTTCTCACTGCTTAAAAATAATAATAGATCTTTAGATATAAAATTGCCGTTCTGCAGTACTGGCCATTTCAAATCAAAATAATTTTTGTTTGGCTAAGAATTCTAATTTCAAATTAATTTTATTTCAAAAACATGGAATTCTTTTTCCAAAAGTAGTCATTTGTTTATTGATTAGTGTTACATTTTCATCGCATTTCAATCTTTTTCGTCATCATGGATACGTTAAAAATTCGAATATGAGTACCGTCGTGGCAGCAACGCGGCACAAGCGGCACGCAACATCAACGACGTTTACGGAGCTAACACTACAAACCAACGCACCTGTTATTGGTTTGCTCGCTTCCGTTCTGGAAATATCGACCTGAAAAATGAACCTCGCGGTCGTCCGAAGACTTTGGTTGAAATTCGTCGAATGACGAATTAAAGGCGATTGTGGAAGCTGATGATACACAATCTACGGCTGAATTAGCAGCAGCTTTCGACGTTAGCGTCAAAACAATATTGGTCCATTTGCGTCAAATTGGCAAGGTAAAAAAGCTTGACAAATGGGTGCCCCACGAACTCAATGATCGCCAGCGCGAATTTCGCGTCGAGACGTGCATTGCACTGCTCAACAGACACACAAATGAAGGAATTTTGAACCGCATTGTTACCTGCGATGAAAAATGGATTCTGTTTGATAACCGCAAGCGCTCAGTAACTTGGTTGAATCCTGGTTCAGCACCTAAACGATGCCCTTATCGAAAACTTACCCCTAGAAGAGTGATGGTCACTGTTTGGTGGTCTAGCGCCGGTGTTATTAATCACAGCTTCTTACCAAACGGGGTGAGCATTACTGCAGATGTGTACTATGATGAACTGAACACAATGATGGAGAAGCTGGCACATCTCCAACCAGCATTGGTCAATCGCTCGTCTCCGCTGCTCCTGCACGACAACACGCGACTTCATACTGCACAGCAGACGGTCTCCAAGTTGCAAGAACTGGGGTTGGAAGCTCTACGTCATCCGCCCCACTCACCAGACCTTGCGCCTACAGACTACTACTTTTTCCAAAATTTCGATAACTTCTAGGCGGGAAAAAAATTCAATACCCGAGAGGCAGTACAAAATGCCTTCGAAGAATTTGTTGCCTCCCGACCAGCTAATTTCTTTAAGAAGGGCATCAATAAACTGCCACTGCGTTGGCAAAGATGCATTGATTGCATGGGTGATTACTTCGATTAATACAAATAAAAAATACATGAAAAAAATGTATAAATTTTTTCATACAAAACGGCAATTTCATAGGTAAAGACCTAATAGTTGAATAATAAATATTATTAACGTAATGTAATAACATGATTTTACATCCAAGGACGCGACGGCTGAGGTACCGCCGAGCTACTTTTAAAAATTCATTCGTCTCATGCAGATGCACGTGATATTATCTAATAACGGCTCCTCATTGCTGAAACTACAAAATAGCGCGTTGATGTCGCAGAAAATAACCGTTAATTACTTCGAACTGCACTCGGACAAATTATATGAATAATATTGTTCTTTAGTTGGCCAACCGGCTATTAAAAACAAGTTTGAATTTCAACATTATTTCTAATGAGTTATGGTTCCTATGATCTCCCAATACCTATATCGGGTTTTATAGAGATCTGTGATTCCAATATTCGAGTCAAAGTTGCAATGTGCAGCGCATAGATGTTGCTTGAGTCGGGTCTACATAGCGCTATCGCTTGTCCGACCTGACTTGTATAACATATTGTTGTTTTCCTTAATTAAGTTTGGCTGGAGGTCTTCATGAGGTAATCAGAAAGGGAAGCCGATAAGATTGGAGTTCTTTAAACCCTTCGCCACACATTTTAAATTTTATTCTTGCTCATAACTTCTATACCCGGAGTTTTTTTGGGATTTCCCGTTTGGTACACATGATTTAAAGTGAATCCATTGGCAACCATTTCATTGACGTCGTTTCTATTTTTGTAGTATGAATTTTGGACCAAGTCCTTTCTGTAATTGATTTTACATAAGATACATACATAATATACATAATATAAAAATAATTATAAATCAGTATCTGGGTATGCATTTTACACCACTTAAAATCGGGCCCCGTATAAATATTAATGCCACAAAATATTATAAAGTTACAATAGACGGTTTAAATGTTATGAGATGTCAAGCGGGGCTAAGCTTCTGAGAACATATCTGATTTGCAGGGCGCTTGGTCTAAGGAGGCTTAAGAGTAAAGACCGAAAGTATACAGCTCTGAAATCTAAATGCTCCCACTAGAATTTTATAGCAATAAACATCTTGGCTAAGTATGATTCTTTACGGATGCAATTATTCAAATGTAAACAAAAGTCATTAATTTTTGTAACTTGGTACGGCAGTGTTTAGGTGTGAGCCTTTACAAAGCCTAAACTAAGTGGAGGTATAAAAGTTTTGCGATGCAGTTTGACATTCGAACTCTGGCAATTAAACGTGTTTCTTCTAATGTAGTGAATAAAGTTAATTTTTAAATTGATATCTTAAAAATGAAGAGCCGCGTAGCTTACCGTCTCGTTTCGGGGTGAACTGACGCTAATACCCAAAACATGCGTCTCCAACAGGGCCACTCAGGTTATGACGACCGCGAACAAGTCGTCCCTGATCTTCCCTAGACCCCTTCTTTTTAGGCGTAGGTCAAACAGACAACAGCAATTTGTAAAAATATTAAATAAGTAATATAATATTATAATAAAAGTACAATTATTTCGGCAACACACATACGGCATACCTATTTACCCAGTTTATCAATTAGCTAAATAAACATAATATTTAATACTAAATATACATAATATTATGATATTCCTTTGTCTAATTTTATTTAGATATGTTTTGTATTGTAATATGCAGACGCGTCACTTCGCCACAATGCAACTCGAAACCAAATTACTATTGTTATTACCTAAGTTGCTTCAAGTTTAAAGTGCGGAAAGTAAATTTTACTCGGATAGTAATCAATACCAACTTCAACGCAGTCTGCCCTTCGATTACTTGACCTGGGCCGGTCATAGCTCTGAAGTCCAGTTAGGTGATCATAATTGGGTATTTTTCTACATGTCAAGTTTTGTTTTTTTAAATAAATTAAGGAATAATTAGATATTACAACTTGATAAAAGTAAAAATAATTAGGATTTTATGTGTAGTTTTGTGATTATATGTATTTCGAAGTCACAAAAAAGTTGAAATATTTTTTTAAAACATTAGTGTTAAAAACTTACATAATTAGTTTACTTACATCAAATACAAAAAGATTTATTATGGTAAGTAAGAACATAGACGTGCAAACTTCGGAGATATCAGAAATTTTGTACATATGGGCATCAATTTCGCAGCAACATTAGTAGCGTGTGACGTCATCTACTTGTACGACATTTATACGGGGCGTTTTCACGAGACTCACAAAAGTGCTTCAAACAATCCGCAATATCTTTGAAAATATTGATTTTTAGTATTAGTAAACTGTCTTACTTTTCAGAGCACTATTCATTAATGTAATAAAATAAAAACAGTAAAATACCGTATTATATAATATTTATCTTCCAAAAATATATCAACAACACTAGCACGACAACGACATACAATTTTATCTGAACGGAAACAAAGAGAACAATAGAATACTTAATGCTACTAATGTCCAATTTCGCTCAAAATTATTTTCTTGTTAATTATGAACTTACAAGTTTCTATATCTTACAGTAAGGAAATGCCAGGACCAACTTACTTATTTACTAAATGGTTGACTTTGTAAAATAGTCATGTAAGAAACTTTGGCTTTATTTAAATCGTGTATCGTGTGTATTTCAACGATACCCACGATACACGATGTGGTAGGATGAAAAAAATATTTTTCATCCTCACTTGTGAAGTGGAAAGCTACCCCTAAAATATAAAATTATTGTTATTTTATGATGCCAAAACCGAGATCTATACACAGTAGTTGATATCATACTACTTGTCTAACATATTTAAATCAATTAACGCTTTCTTCACGCAATTTGAGCTTCAGAAAGCGTTCGGCCGTCACGGATATGGAATTCCATCTTGTTTACTCTTTCAATTATTTGAAAATAAAAGTTATTACATAACAATTTGGACAATGTTGTCTCGTCTCGAGTCTCGACCCGAAAGTCCCGGGACTCGAATTACCGGACTAAAATTACAAAAAGTCCTGGGACTTCGCGAGACACGAGACGTCCCGGGACCCAAACCCTAGTGAAAATGTTGACTGTCTAGCTATCACGGTTAAGGAGATATAGCCTGGTGACAGGCAGACAGCGCTGTGTTTCTATTTTAGTAACAGGGTCCCGGTTTTACCCTTTGGGCACGGAACCCGAAAATACGTTATCATTTGTGTTATTTTAGGGATAAGTATTGTGTTTCGTATCGCCTGGCAGCTGACATGTGTGGCAGAGCCTGGCCGCTCGCTAGATGTAGGACACATCTAATAACGCTCAATATTATACGCTTTCTTTTTAAATAACTTCTATCGTCGTCTGATCCTCTAGATCTATGCGAACGCGATCAGCAAACCAGCCAATCAGATTCTCTGGCCAAGTTCACCGGTCGCGCGACGCGGGTCGCGGGGATTGCTTAGTGCTCCATATAAACTAATATCTTTAATAAAAAAATACGTGTGGCACTCGGGGACGCGGTAAAGCTATTGCATAGTAAGTCTACACGCATACGTCTAGTCGCACGCACACAAACACCGTGCCGAAGTCTGCCGAACTGAAACGACGTTAGACGATGCACGGCTTTCAACGCCGCACCGTTGTGCCGGTCGGAGTTGGGGGTGTTAGGTTTATTTTCGTTACGGAATTTCTTGATTCGGTCGCCGCGCTCAAAGCCCGCGATAAAAGCTATGCAATAGCTTAATAATTAATGTCTATGGACGCTTTCACACCACGTCAATCTGGTTCCGTGGTAAGTTCTCGAAGAACTTGTGTTACGGGTGCCAGAACTTTTAAACAACGGGAATATGTTTAAACATATTTGTTATTTAAAAGTTTCCGTTATACTTATATTTAAGATTTTTATTATATAATACACATATTTAATACACATCCATGATCCAGGAACACAGAAAAACTTTTTGTTCCTTCAGTGGGTTTCCACTCAACCAGTGAGGCACAGAGGTAGTCATTCATACTGAGCAATGGGTCACGTGGTCACGCGACCCTATATCGGTCTCAGGTCGCGGCCGAGCGTCGCGATCGCGTAGATAAGAAGGCCGCCGATCAGATCCCTGTAATAAGGCTAGATTCAATAATATAAGCTGGGTTAGGCTGTAGTGGACTAGCCTACTTTGGTTCGATATACTTCACGTGTTTTAGAACGTTGTTGGTACTCCTACGCTAGCCTTACAGGTTCTAAAATATCACGTGCCTTAAGGTCAATTCACACCGAAAGAAAGCGATACGCGACGCGGAGTTGCATTTTTAAGATAGCTATTCAAAATTTTACTTTATTTTACACAAGAAGATACACGTTTTATTTTCCAATGTCAAGTTGCATCGCGCTGCACGTGTGCGTTGTATTGTATGCCTGATGTTATACGAAACGTGTAGTGAATAAGGTTCAATTTTGAATAGCTATCTTGAAAATGCAGCTCCGCGTCTCATCGCAGTGTAAACTGACCCCTAGGAGATTGTTAGTATTCTAAGAAACACAGACTGCCATGCAGTGAATTTGTCCGTAACTATTTTATCGGCGGTATAATCATTCTTAACTTCTCGTATAATATCTAGAAACTAGACGTTTTCCTCACATTCCCCTTGAAAGATTAACCCCACTGATATTCAAACTTTCCTTACACGCCCTATAATTAATGTAATCAACTTTACATTTTTAGCGTCGCAATTTAAAATATTCACATTTTCTTAACTACGAGTGAAGCGATGACCAAGTGTAATCGCGAATTTATATCGAGTGGCCTTTATTGACATTCTCTTTGTTGTGCCACCAGAGAGAATTTCGTTATAAATAGATGCGAGGATATTGAAAACAATTTTGCGGTCGGCCACAGCTTGGAAGAAGAATAACACATGGAAGGAGTACTGAAATCGAAGCCTATCTGTAGCGTTTAAGCACCTTTCTGTCCCACAAACCATCGATTGCAAAAACCCACAAGAGTGAAAGAGAAAGCAATTCCATAAGGTTGTCAGTTGTAATGCCTGTCACCTTTGGTGATCTTTTAGGTCTTTTTTTTTATGACGTTGGAATTACAACTTCTCTCTCTCTCTCTCTCGGGCTCTCGTAATAATTAGTCTTAGCATGTGGAACAAGAAACGATACGTTTCTCCACTCACTAAAAGCCGGGTATCTATGCTGTAGTTGTGAATCTGAGGGCCACAGCGTTGTATTTTTTACGTCAATTTCACATCAAAAACAGCGATCTTGTCAATTTTGTATATTTTTTTGTTTTAAATGTTGTCCGTGTCAATGTCCGTGGATGCACAATTAGAGCATTTTCCCATCATCCGTTCCGATATCCAAAATCGGCCCGATAATGTGAAAGACAGCTTTCATATGTCCTGTTTTTCTTCGGTCGGTTAATAGGAAAACAGTCTTATAATGTTACCATTAGTCGCGAGTATATCATAGAACTTGAATATTTAGGGACGCATTTACAAAATGTGTTATTTGATAGTGGCCTAGTATGGACTGACATCATAATATGACATTTACCATTATAATAGTGAAGCAAAAACTTTCAAGTTTCAGTACAGTTTTACGAGATTTGAGCTAGCGGAGGATCAGGTTTGGCACACGTAAAGTTAATTAATACTTTATTTTACACGTATTTACAATAAATGTTCAAATTGTTGGCCTCCCACTCTTATGCAGGCCCTACATCTACGGATAAATGATCTTCTGAGCAATCTACTATATCGTCGATCACTTATTTTTTATGCGGCTGCTCTGACACAGGTACGTAGTTCTCCCAAAGACCGTATAGGCATACGGTACACCACTTCTTCGATGCAATGCAATTGCCCCAATAAAAAAAATCCAATGGATTTAGATCCGGTGAACGCGGAGACCACAAAATTGGCCCTAGACGCCCGATCCATCTGTTTGGGTACGTATTACTTAAATATGCACGAACGGGTACAGCATAATGCGCAGGACAGCCGTCATTTTGTAACCAATAAGAGTCTCTCAGCTCCTCGGGCACTTCTTCTAATAAATTGGGGAGATTATATTGGAGAAACTCCAAATAACTTTGCCCAGTTAGATTCCCTGGTAATTCAAATGGTCCAATTATTATTCCGTTTAATATTCCAGTCCAATAATTTATTTTAAATTGGTATTATGACCTGTCTTCACGCATAAGATGGGGATTTTCTAGTTGCCAACTGTGTAAATTGTGAACATTAGTACATTTTTCACCTTTTCTACATTAATAGAAATAATTCACTATTTATGGTAGATACATAAAACCGAGATTATTTAAAAAATATTGGTCACCCAAGCCTTCATACATTTTTTTATACCCAAAATGTTTAAACTTCGATTAAAAAATAAATTATACAATTTTTTCTAAAATAAATGAACTTGCATTTAAAAAAAAAGTGCAATAGATAGTCTTTACTGTCTATTTATCAGCATAGTTAGTGTATAATATCAAAACATTAAAAAACCAATGTAATTCATTCATTTCTGGTCATAATGTTCAAAAAACTAAAATAAACTAAACAAAATATACTTGTAAAAAAAATTGCCCGCTTGTGGATAATTTGTAAAAAAAATAGTTAGATTGGGAAACGGCAAAATATTAAATAAAAAAATAAGTTTAAAAAACTATAACCCGACTACGTAAAAAAGGGGTCTAAAAGACCGAAATAAGAAAATAATTCAAATAGAAATCCAGAAATGCATAGTTACAAAAATGGTCAAGGTAGAGCCGTGGTCGCACCTACTGTTCGGAACAGTCGATGTCAAAACGCAGCCGTCTGTAACTATCTTAGGGTATGCATGTGTACATGACGATATACGCAGTTTCAGTTTATACCTAGACGTCACGCATCTCGGTGTGAGCTGACGCTTAGATGACGCCATTAGTGTGTGCGACCACGGCTCTACCTTGACCATTTTTGTAACTATGCATTTCTGGATTTCTATTTGAATTATTTTCTTGTTTCGGCCTTTTTAGACCCCCTTTTTTTACGTAGTCGGGTTATAGTTTTTTAAGCTTATATTTTTATTAGTAATGTTGGGTGAAGTGCTTCTGGAAAATTGTCTTTTCCAGACTGAAAATCATTTCTTTTTAAATAATATTTTTAATCGAATTTTAGATATAGAAGTATTCTATTTGTGACAATTGTTAGTTTTGAAGGATTTTTGATTTCTTGGTTTCTTTTAATAGACCTAGGGTCACAGCAATGTAATTTAACACCAAATAAAAATTGTTATTTGTTCAGAATAATGCGCGTTCAACTTTTAAGTAAATTAATGCGTTAAAAACATGATGACGTTTTAATGTTATCGTTGTAAGTTTAGCTGCGTATTGTACACTTGTGAGTATGTGTTGACAATATGGTTTAATGTTATCGCTGTAAGTTTAGCTGCGTATTTTACACTTGTGAGTATGTGTTGACAATATGGTTTAATGTTATCGCTGTAAGTTTGAGCTACGCATTGTACACTTATGAGTATGTGTTGACAATATGATTTAATGTTATCGCTGTAAGTTTGAGCTACGCATTGTACACTTGTGAGTATGTGTTGACAATATGACTTAATGTTATCGCTGTAAGTTTGAGCTACGCATTGTACACTTGTGGGTATGTGTTGACAATATGGTTTAATGTTATCGCTGTAAGTTTGAGCTACGCATTGTACACTTGTGAGTATGTGTTGACGATATGACTTAATGTTATCGCTGTAAGTTTGAGCTACGCATTGTACACTTGTGGGTATGTGTTGACAATATGGTTTAATGTTATCGCTGTAAGTTTGAGCTACGCATTGTACACTTATGAGTATGTGTTGACAATATGATTTAATGTTATCGCTGTAAGTTTGAGCTACGCATTGTACACTTGAGAGTATGTCTTGACGATATGACTTAATGTTATCGCTGTAAGTTTGAGTTACGCATTGTACACTTGTGGGTATGTGTTGACAATATGGTTTAATGTTATCGCTGTAAGTTTGAGCTACGCATTGTACACTTGTGAGTGTGTGTTGACGATATGACTTAATGTTATCGCTGTAAGTTTGAGCTACGCATTGTACACTTGTGGGTATGTGTTGAAAATATGGTTAAATATTATCGCTGTAAGTTTGCGCTACGCATTGTACACTTATGAGTATGTGTTGGCAATATGGTTTAATGTTATCGCTATAAGTTTAAGCTACGCATTGTACACTTGTGAGTATATATTGATAATATGATTTAATGTTATCGCTGTAAGTGTAACTGCGTGTTGTACGCTTGTGAGTATGTGTTGAAAATATGGTTTAATGTTATCGCTGTAAGTTTGAGCTACGCATTGTACACTTGTGGGTATGTGTTGACAATATGGTTTAATGTTATCGCTGTAAGTTTGAGCTACGCATTGTACACTTGTGGGTAGGTGTTGACAATATGATTTAATGTTATCGCTGTAAGTTTGAGCTACGCGTTGTACACTTGTGGGTATGTGTTGACAATATGGTTAAATATTATCGCTGTAAGTTTGCGCTACGCATTGTACACTAATGAGTATGTGTTGACAATATGGTTTAATGTTATCGCTGTAAGTTTGAGCTACGCATTGTACACTTGTGAGTATATATTGATAATATGATTTAATGTTATCGCTGTAAGTGTAACTGCGTATTGTACGCTTGTGAGTATGTGTTGAAAATATGGTTTAATGTTATCGCTGTAAGTTTGAGCCACGCATTGTACACTTGTGAGTATGTGTTGACGATATGACTTAATGTTATCGCTGTAAGTTTGAGCTACGCATTGTACACTTGTGGGTATGTGTTGACAATATGGTTTAATGTTATCGCTGTAAGTTTGAGCTAGGCATTGTACACTTGTGGTATGTGTTGACAACATGGTTTAATGTTATCGCTGTAAGTTTGATCTACGTATTGTACACTTGTGGGTATGTGTTGAAAATATGGTTTAATGTTATCGCTGTAAGTTGAGCTACACATTGTACACTTGTGGGTATGTGTGACAATATGGTTAAATATTATCGCTGTAAGTTTGCGCTACGCATTGTACACTTATGAGTATGTGTTGACAATATGGTTTAATGTTATCGCTGTAAGTTTGAGCTACGCATTGTACACTTGTGAGTATAAAATTGATAATATGATTTAATGTTATCGCTGTAAGTGTAACTGCGTATTGTACGCTTGTGAGTATGTGTTGAAAATATGGTTTAATGTTATCGCTGTAAGTTTGAGCTACGCATTGTACACTTGTGAGTATGTGTTGGACAACAGGATTTCATGTTATCGCTGTAAGTTTGAGCTACGCATTGTACACTTGTGGGGTATGTGTTGACAATATGGTTTAATGTTATCGCTGTATGTTTGAGCTAGGCATTGTATACTTGTGGGTATGTGTTGACAATATGGTTTAATGTTATCGCTGTAAGTTTGAGCTACGCATTGTACACTTGTGGGTATGTGTGACAATATGGTTTAATATTATCACTGTAAGTTTGATCTACGCATTGTACACTTGTGAGTATGTGTTGACGATATGACTTAATGTTATCGCTGTAAGTTTGAGCTACGCATTGTATACTTGTGAGTATGTGTTGACGATATGGCTTAATGTTATCGCTGTAAGTTTGAGCTACGCATTGTATACTTGTAAGTATGTGTTGATGATATGATTTAATGTTATCGCTGTAAGTTTGAGCTACGCATTGTAAACTTGTGGGTATGTGTTGAAAATATGGTTTAATGTTATCGCTGTAAGTTTGAGCTACGCATTGTACACTTGTGGGTATGTGTTGACAATATGGTTTAATGTTATCGCTGTAAGTTTGAGCTACGCATTGTACACTTGTGAGTATGTGTTGATAATAGGATTTAATGTTATCGCTGTAAGTTTGCGCTACGCATTGTACACTTGTGAGTATGTGTTGACAATAGAATTTATCATTATCGCTGTAAGTTTGAGCTACGCATTGTACACTTGTGAGTATGTATTGACAATAAGGTTTAATGTTATCGCTGTAAGTTTCAGCTACGCATTGTACACTTGTGAGTATGTGTTGACAATAGGATTTAATATTATCGCTATAAGTTTGAGCTACGCATTGTACACTTGTGGGTATGTGTTGACAATATGGTTTAATGTTATCGCTGTAAGTTTGAGCTACGCATTGTACACTTATGAGTATGTGTCGACGACATGATTTAATGTTATCGCTGTAAGTTTAGCTGCGTATTGTACGCTTGTGAGTATGTGTTGACGATATGATTTAATGTTATCGCTGTAAGTTTCAGCTACGCATTGTACACTTGTGAGTATGTGTTGACAATAGGATTTAATATTATCGCTATAAGTTTGAGCTACGCATTGTACACTTGTGGGTATGTGTTGACAATATGGTTTAATGTTATCGCTGTAAGTTTGAGCTACGCATTGTACACTTATGAGTATGTGTCGACGACATGATTTAATGTTATCGCTGTAAGTTTAGCTGCGTATTGTACGCTTGTGAGTATGTGTTGACGATATGATTTAATGTTATCGCTGTAAGTTTGAGCTACGCATTGCACACTTGTGGGTATGTGTTGACAATATGGTTTAATGTTATCACTGTAAGTTTGAGCTACGCATTGTACACTTGTGAGTATATATTGATAATATGATTTAATGTTATCGCTGTAAGTGTAACTGCGTATTGTACGCTTGTGAGTATGTGTTGAAAATATGGTTTAATGTTATCGCTGTAAGTTTGAGCTACGCATTGTACACTTGTGAGTATGTGTTGATAATAGGATTTAATGTTATCGTTGTAAGTTTGAGCTACGCATTGTACACTTGTGAGTATGTATTGACAATATGGTTTAATGTTATCGCTGTAAGTTTGAGCTACGCATTGTACACTTGTGAGTATGTGTTGACAATAGGATTTAATATTATCGCTGTTCGCGCCAACCCTAGCGCGACGTTTAGAATAAACACAAAGGACATCACTACGTGAGGTGTGGCCGACCGAAGGGGGCGCTGTCAGAGGGTGACGAACACTTGCAATTAGAGCCCCTCCCGCGCTGGATGCATTTTCAGCTCATCCCGAAACCTAGTGAACGCGACGGCGTGTGCGCATATTTATTTGTGCTCGTTAATATAATACCAAATTCGCCGGCGAACCGCGATAAATCTATCGATAATCCGCTCAACAGCTGTGTAGTGTAGTGAGAAGAAACCTCCGCCCAGATACAGAACCACCAGCTCAACAATAAGGTCAGTCCCAGATTTCTCCAGCCCTCACATTAACCTATATACCTACTTCCCTCAGCTCAAAGTCGTATGTGTAAGGTCCTAGCTTACACATTTCTTGGCCCATCGAGCCTTCGTGAAGCCTTTCTCCCTATTACCGGCGTTGGGCCTGATTAGAACCAGCACCTACAGTTCCACTCCGCCCAATTCTGCACATAAAATCAGCTCGATTATTTATATTTTGTCCAATTAATTCTGGCCAGGCCGCCCCGCCATTTTAAAACCAAGTTACAGTCCACTCCCATTATCAATTCGGCACATTTAACATTAAACCCCTATTCTGTACTTTGATATTAACCTATATGTTAATTATTTAAATTATTTTGTGCATATTTCGGCCCATAAATTCATAGGAAAAACCCAAAAAATAAAAATAAAAAAAAAATAGTGGGTAGGTTGTCGGCTTATTGTCGAACAAAGAACTCGAACATTCCAGAACTTCCCTAACGTACCTAATACATAATTTGTGCCAATAATATCTCATATAATTTTCTCAGCTCTTAATTACATACAAAATATTTTAATGTTTGATTCGCATATAAAACAAGTAATAACTAGTGCGTATTGTGAATTACGTTCGGCTCATAACAGAATTGTGAATCGTCGTTGCATTACTAAGTATTTTATCTATATATAACGTTTATATCTTCATATTCTCAATTTTTAAAACACAATATTAATTAACATAGCATTATTTTAATAGTTACGGGTTGCATAACATCTCAAGTGCCCAGACTAACATCGTCGGCTCGCTTCGATACAGAAAACTTGATTTGTGTACCTACACGGCGCCCGTGCGAACAACAGCTGTTACATTCATTCTCAATTAGGTATTCTTCATAGAATAAATAGTGACCTTCACATTGAATTCATATCTTATCTACGTTCTGTGTCTATACAAAAATATTATTAGGTATTACGTTACAGCTGTTTTAAATAAGAATTCTTATCGACGTTCTGTGTTTATACAAATGTATTATAGGTGTTACGTTACAGCTGTTTTGAATAAGTCGGCACATTATTGAGATTGAACCTGCTCATACCTACTTACATTGTTTTCATTACGTTATTTTGTTTCTAACGCGCCCGCTAAGATTTGTTGATATTCAAACTTCAGGACATTAATATAATATTACAGACGACTTCTAACGCATTAATCTCCGCTCATCAAACATACACTAATACTATATTAGCATCAGGCGATCGGTCAGCTCATTTGTTAATTAACTCGTACACATTTTATGATAAAATTGTATACATTGTCGGCACATTATTAAAATCTATTTTCTGCGTTTTAATTAACTGCGCGCGTATTTTCCGCTCATTACTTTTAAATATTTAACTTTGTTACACGCATATATTTTTAAACATGCCTACAAAATCGCAAGCGGCCATATTTAGGCAAACTATAAAATCTATCAGTCGGCTCACTCTACACATTCTGCTCATTCTACTCATGATATTATGTCATTCAGCTCATAGTACACCTGCATCACATTCAGCTCATAAAGTGTCTAAATCTAGTTCAGCCCAATATTCTGTAGAATCAGCCCAAGTAAATTCAACTCAGCACATAGAAAACCCATTAAAAACTCCAGTGTTACTTCCCACAGTCGTTTTAAATATATCTGATAAATGCGGAGAATATCACAAAGCTCGGTCTTTATTGGACTGTGGTAGCATGATAACGCTCATAACTCAGCGCATGACTAGAAATCTTAATTTGCAACCAAAACAATGTTCATTAAAAATTACAGGTGTAGGTGATCAGCACATACAAAATTCTAAAGGTTGGGTCACAATAACATTTAGGCCCACACACCGTGACACGCCATCTATTACTACTACCGCTCATATTCTCAAAGACGTTACAGGTTATTTACTTTTGCAAAAAATACCAGATGTTGTACAAGACTCAGCTCATCAGCTCATTCCATTGGCGGATCAAGCTTATCATACTCCTGCGCCCATTGATCTCATTTTAGGCTCAGACGTTTTGGGTCACGTTTTGGATGGTACTAAGATTGCTTTGGGCCCGGGGAAGCCCATAGCCTTCGGCACGATTTTTGATTTTGCACTCATAGGACTCGTTGAGCACTCATGCGATTCACCTGTAGCTCAAGTTGGCTCTGCTCATGTTACTCATACTCATTATACTCAGTCGGCTCACTCTACACATTCTGCTCATTCTACTCATGATATTTGCAAAAGCCTGGAAAGATTCTGGGAGTCGGAAGAACCCCAGCCTCGTTCTGCTCATTCAAACCCGCTACACGAGCAATGTGAACACATATTCAGCTCAACCACCATTCGTGACGATTCAGGCCGTTACATGGTGACTCTTCCCTTCTTATCAGATGCACCCGTATTAGGTAGTACTCATGCTATTGCTCTACGTAGATTTCTCAATCTAGAAAAACGGTTGCAATCCGATCACACACTGCGACAAAAATATATAGAATTCATGAACGAATACATAAACTTAGGACACATGACACCGTGTCATCCGTCTACATTTACTCATAAACCTCATTATTATATTCCTCATCATGGCGTGTTCAAATCAGGTACTGACAAACTCCGCACAGTATTTGATGGCAGTTGTAAGTCATCCAATGGAGTCAGTTTAAACGATTGCCTGCACACAGGTCCAGCACTTCAACGAGACATTTTAGATATTATTATATCATTCCGCGCACATCGTATAGTATTCAGCACTGACATAAAAATGATGTTTAGAAATATTCTCTTAAGACCAGACCAAAGACACTATCAGCTCATACTCTGGCGATCGTCTCCAGATCGACCTCTGCTCACATATGCACTCAACACTGTTACATACGGATTGCGCTCAAGTCCATATCATGCTATCCGCACATTATTACAATTAGCTGAAGATGAAGGTCATCGCTATCCTCAGGCTGCCAAAATTTTGCGTAAATTTGTTTTCGTGGAAAATGTACTTTGCGGCCATGACACCATAGAAGAAGCATCAGCACTCCAAACTCAGCTCATTGATTTGTTATCACTCGGTGGATTTAAACTTAGTAAATGGACATCAAACACACCTCAGCTCTTGCAAAGATTTCCAGACGATCAATGCGAAATGCCTAAAGACTTTGACATCAGCGCAGAGTCTCCATCAATTAAGGTTTTGGGTATTAGATGGATTCCCCGGTCTGATGAATTTACATATCACATCTCATTACCACCAGTTACCCACATTACAAAACGTTCAATTCTTAGCACAGTAGCTTCTCTCTATGACCCAAACGGTTGGGTTACACCCGTCATATTCCGCGCAAAAATACTTCTTCAAAGGTTATGGTTAACTAAATTGGACTGGGACGATCCCACTCCAAATAATATTACAGATGATTGGCAGCGCATCTATCATGATCTTCCGCACATCTCAGATATACATTTTCCCAGACATATCGCTCCACACAAATTCAAATCAACATACTCACTTCACGGATTCGCAGATGCTTCGGAAAGTGGTTTTGCTGCAGTGATATATTTACAAGAATCAGCTCACAACGGATCTGTTAACGTTCACCTCATGATTGCTAAATCTAAAGTCGCACCGATTAAAAATAAACTCACAATCCCCAAATTAGAGTTGTCTGCTGCAACTCTATTATCTCAGCTCATGTTGCGTGTCTCCCAACAATTGTCTGCTCATCTCACAATTACACATCACATTTGTTGGTCAGATAGTACCATAGTGCTTGCATGGATAAAAACTCCGCCCCATCGTTTACAAACATTTGAATCAAATAGAGTAACAAAAATTAACTCAAATTCACTCACACTTAAGTGGCGTCATGTACCTTCCCAATTAAATCCTGATGACTGTGCAAGCAGAGGATTATCAGCTCAAGCTCTCTCCGCTCATGATTTATGGTGGTCTACTCCTTGGCTCAAATTGCCAGAGGATACCTGGCCCTTGGGCCAGGTATCCTCTGGCAATCTTGATGTATGTTGATTTGAATTTGTGTGGAGCGATATGTCTGGGAAAATGTATATCTGAGATGTGCGGAAGATCATGATAGATGCGCTGCCAATCATCTGTAATATTATTTGGAGTGGGATCGTCCCAGTCCAATCTTGGCATCTTGATGCCTTCAGCTCATACTCGACAAGACTTGCCAGGGCTCAAACCAAAATACGTACCATGCAATTTCTTGATACCCGGTGTCGATAGTGATCTGCTCACTCGCTTCAGCTCTTTAGAAAAACTAACTGGTGTCACTGCCTACATGAGGCGATTCATTCGTAACTGTAAACTAAATTCAAACTCGCGACAACTAGGCCCTCTAACTGTAAGTGAACGTAGAGAAGCATTACTCTTCTGGATCCGCTCTGTACAGCAGAATGCATTCGCAGAAGATATTCACCGCCTGCAAACCGATAGAATCTGCACAGTACGACTACAACGTCTGTCGCCTTTTACGCAGGACGGTCTCCTCAGAGTAGGAGGTAGACTCACTCGTTCGGAACTCACATACGATGCTCAACACCCATTCATTTTGCCTAGTTCTAGTCCGCTCGTAGACCTCATAATAGATCACTATCATCGCATACACTGCCACCCTGGCACGGACACGCTACATGCTATTTTACGTCAGCAATTTTGGATATTATCTGCCCGCCGCATTATAAGGCACAGAACGTTTAAATGCATAAGATGTTTCCGTTGCCGCGCTCAGCCCGAAGTACCTATCATGGCTGACCTGCCAGCTGATAGAGTCATACCTCAGCCCGTATTTAGTCACGTATCAACAGATTTCGCCGGACCGTTTCTGCTCAAATCAAGTCAATTACGTAATGCTAAGTTGATTAAGGGATATTTTTGCATATTTGTTTGCCTCACTACAAAGGCGGTTCACTTAGAACCAGTCTCATCGCTCACTGCCGAAGCGTTTATTGCAACATTACAAAGGTTCTGCTCACGTCGCGGACTTCCGGTATTGATACGTTCGGATTGTGGCACAAATTATGTAGGAGCTAGGAATCATCTACTAGAGGTACAACAATTTCTCAATGACAATAACGACGCCATTTCTCATAAACTCTCAACTCAAAATATAACTTGGTTACTCAATCCGCCTAAAGCCCCATGGATGGGAGGTATCCATGAGATTAATGTTAAATCCACAAAGCAACTTCTATACCGTGTTATCGGTGAGCAACACCTCACTTTCGAGGAATTCTTAACTCTGCTCACTAGAATCGAAGCTGTGTTAAACTCTCGGCCCATCAGTCCACTTTCGTCCGATCCCACGGACTATCAGCCCCTTACTGCTGGCCACTTTCTCATTGGCCGTCCGCTCACAGCTCTCCCCGAGCTGACTCTAGATGAAAGAGTAATATCTCCGCTCAAACGCTTTCAGCTCATTCAATCACTCTCTCAGCGCTTTTGGAACCTTTGGACCAAGTCCTACCTCCATACCCTTCAAATCCGCTCCAAATGGCTTTCCTCTTCCTCTCCACCCAAAATTGGAGAACTGGTTCTGCTCAAGGAGGACAATTTGCCTCCTCTACAATGGAAGATGGGAAGAATCTCACGTCTGCTACCTGGGAAGGATGGAGTCATCAGAGTTGTGGACTTGGACACGACTCAAGGCCAGCTGCGGAGGCCTGTCGGCAAGATTGCCCGGCTCCCACTGGATTCTGCTCAGGATGGGGCTCAGCTCGCCGCCTGTGCGGGCCCCCCAGGATGTTCGCGCCAACCCTAGCGCGACGTTTAGAATAAACACAAAGGACATCACTACGTGAGGTGTGGCCGACCGAAGGGGGCGCTGTCAGAGAGTGACGAACACTTGCAATTAGAGCCCCTCCCGCACTGGATGCATTTTCAGCTCATCCCGAAACCTAGTGAACGCGAACGCGTGTGCGCATATTTATTTGTGCTCGTTAATATAATACCAAATTCGCCGGCGAACCGCGATAAATCTATCGATAATCCGCTCAACAGCTGTGTAGTGTAGTGAGAAGAAACCTCCGCCCAGATACAGAACCACCAGCTCAACAATAAGGTCAGTCCCAGATTTCTCCAGCCCTCACATTAACCTATATACCTACTTCCCTCAGCTCAAAGTCGTATGTGTAAGGTCCTAGCTTACACAATCGCTGTAAGTTTGAGCTACGCATTGTACACTTGTGGGTATATGTTGACAATATGGTTTAATGTTATCGCTGTAAGTTTGAGCTACGCATTGTACACTTATGAGTATGTGTTGACGACATGATTTAATGTTATCGCTGTAAGTTTAGCTGCGTATTGTGCGCTTGTGAGTATGTGTTGACGATATGATTTAATGTTATCGCTGTAAGTTTGAGCTACGCATTGTACACTTGTGGGTATGTGTTGACAATATGGTTTAATGTTATCGCTGTAAGTTTGAGCTACGCATTGTACACTTGTGAGTATATATTGATAATATGATTTAATGTTATCGCTGTAAGTCTGAGCTACGCATTGTACACTTGCGAGTATGTATTGACAATATGGTTTAATGTTATCGCTGTATCGCGTGACAGAGGCCAGACAGCCCTCCGTTCAAAGCGTAGAATTCAGAAGGCGAGGTGAAAGCTCCAAGCAGTGCAGTTACCCAGATGTAACTAGCATATACGTTATACTAGCCATAGTACGTTGTACTGGGATGTGTGTTCATTACAGATAAAGAGATTAAGCAGAATAAAACAGTATTTGCAAAACAGTATGCCTAAAATATCAATGCAAAATCAGAAGAATGAAATTAAGAATGAGCACGTGTTCGGCTATCCTATTTTGGCAACAATTTTTTACAATCTGATGATTTACATGAAAAAATAGTAAGTTATATGTTACAATCATGATTTACTAAATAAAACTTCACAACACAGATATTAAAAATCACCGTAAAAACGGCAAAAGAAATATGAATATTGAGAAACACCTTGAAGAATAACTTGAAAATTTTTAACGCTGACAGGATATAGAAGAAAGAAAGGAACTATCATTTTGCGACCTATATATAAGGTTTGGCAAAATCAATTACGGAGATTTTGGGCATATGATCTACTGCTTATGTAAAGACATAAGACGGAAAAATAATTTTTAAAAATTTCAAATAAAATAGCGCTGAGGTCATTAAACTCCCAGAAATAGCTGACTTTAAAGCCAAAGCAAAGTCTTTACCTAAATAATATCAATTTTATCAGCTGTGCTAGCTCAATGACCTCCGTAGCGCCGTAAAGAACGTAATGTAATTTTATTTTGTGTTTTTTTGTCAACATTTTCAAATTATTTTTCTGCCTAAACGTCTTAATATAAGCAGTAGATCATAATATGAACAAAATATCCGTAATTGATTTCACCACACCTTAAATAACGTAAAATTTATAAACGCGCCTTTAACGTATATTGATTATATTAATTTATTTTTGTTTATATATATTTTGTCGATTTTTTCACAGCAAAGCTCCTTACTAAAGCATGGCTGATGCTTAATATATGCTTATATAATTTATATAAATAAATAAAATGTTCTCTGCACGGCAAAATTTAAGCATGTATAATAAAAAGTCATTTAATTTTCATCGTAGTAATTTCAATATAACACAATTTATGTGTTCTCGGTCCCAGAAGAGAAAAATAACAATGATACATAATATCAATTAATATTTCCGTTGTTTTCTTCGTCATAGCGTTTTTCATTCTGTAAACGAAATAAATCACTCCTTAAAATAAAAATATCATTATATTAATTATAATAGTAATCTGTAAAATTTGGCCAAAATTTATTTAATTTTTAAGTTTGAACTTCATTAGGTTTCTTTTGCCTCGACACGAAATAAAAATGTTAATGTTATCTATGGAATGTTAAAGACAGATTGACAAACGTGTGACAAAATTGTAACTCATGTATGTGTTTGTAGATAATTAAAAAATCAGAACTAAAACAGACAGTAATAGAGTAAATCGTTTCTCGGTGTCAGGACGTATCTAACAATTCACATCTTAGTGCCAAAGTTAACTCTACCGAGATTATCCAGCAAACTCCACCTGTACAATGTACCTAACATTATCTGTGTACAATATATCAGGAGTCCGTGTGAACTGTAAAGTTATTCGGCACGTGACTGTTGTGTTAATGTATGTACGGCGCAGCTCGGGGCCGCTTGCCGAAGTTCGACGCAGCTCGTCGCAAGGGCCTTGTAGCGAGCTACGACCTCTTGATATGTAAGTCCTTCTTACGTTTGAGTGGTGATGATAATAATACAGCAGCAATTCTTATATTCTCCTTTATTGGTGCTTATCACAGATACGTATTAGAAATGAGATATGTCTAACACAAATACTACAGTCTACACTGAGAATAGCCTTTTACTTATCTTAAATAAACTTTATAGGCTTTATTTCATGACATCTGTCAATGTCAAAAATGATATTGACACTTACTTTTGCCATTATGCAACAGGCCTTAGACAAAATGACAACTTAACCGCAAGCCCCAAAGGGAGATCTCTGACCGAGCGAGGTGGTATGCTCGGTCAGGCCGAAGCCCACTTGTATGAATTTCAGATGTCGTATATATAGTGCCGATCATAGAAAACTTCGATAGCGCGATTCAGGATTGTGGCGCTAATTGGTCCGCCACATCACTCCCCCCCGAAGATCTGAGGTCGAATCTTGAGTCGTCTTGCTTGAGTCTCCAGTGCCAGAGTCGGAGTGCTGCCGTGCGGGCCGATGCTACGTGCTGACCAGGAGATATGTGTGCTCTGCTTGCTGACCGTTCGTTGTAGTGAGTGTGCCCGTTGAAGCCGATGAGGGGTTTTTTTTTTTTTTTTTTCCGTCCCCCTAACGTAGTCAGGGCTGTTTGTTTTCTTTTTTGTTTTTATTCTTTATTTTTTTTGTTTTTTCTTTTTTCCTTACTTTAATTACATCGATAATACATAACATCATTTAACTTAACTTAACATTGTAAAAGGTCATGATTGTAAGACCAATAAATATCAAAAACCCATAAAAACACATAAACTCCAATTAAAATTTTTCAAGTACAATAAAATAACATCAGTATAATAATTCAGATTAAAATTCAATAAAATAATATATTTCACAGGTCAAAATAAAAATATGCTAAAAATTTAAACTACGGCACACACATTGATCCTAATATCACAATGTTGTCCTACGTCTAGAGCTTATACTATTATCACACCAATTTATCACTATTAATTTTGTTTACATATACAGTGACTTCCTTGCAAAAGGACAGGAATATTTCCCTCCTTTTTCCCCCCAGGATGGATGACAGGTTTTCACCCGTCACTGATATGCCCAATTTTTGCGCAGTATTATATCTACTGCTAGCAAAAATCGGGCACTCGAGTAACAGGTGAGGAACCGTCTCCGCAACTCCTGGCTGACATGAACACGACGGGTCCTCCTTCAACTTGAATCTGTTCAAGTAGAAGGCGAACCCGCCGTGTCCAGTCAGTATCTGTGTAATGTGGTGTGTTATGTCTATTTTAGTGACTATCTTGTATGCAGCAGCAGCGCTTGGGAAAAAGAGCTTCGTGGTTCCGGCCGTCCCTCCCACTTCGTATCTCCTGTCCCATTCCTCAACCGTATCCTCTCTTAAGATACGCTTGACGAATGAAACAGGACACAGATCGTAGTCAGGCTTCCTTTTCAATCGCAGCGCGGCCTCCTTGGCTAATTCGTCAACCCTCTCATTCCCTCTCAATCCTGCGTGCGCCTTAATCCAAAACAGAGAGACCTCCCGCCTCTGCGATGCAGTTTTTCGGAGGGCCGCCCTTGTTTGCACTGCCAGGGGATGAGGGGAACTAAGGGTAACAGCCTGGATAGGCGATCTGGAATCACTAAAGATACCGACCTTCGCCATTCCACTCTTGCAGGCTATACTTACAGCTCTCTGGAGCGCTAGAAGCTCGGCTTGGTAGACGGTGCAATACGGCGGCAACGCAAGCTTGACGGCCTTCATCTCGGCCTCACCCTTCCATACGGAGAGTGCGGCTCCGACTCGACCCTCAATCTTGCTGCCGTCCGTATAGGTCCTATGGACGTGGCTGTTAACCACGTCTGCATAAGAGTCCTCATCTACCTACCCGAACCTCAGCTCTTCCTGCTCTGCCGGATGTGGGTCCTCGATCGCTGGAGCCATTCGATCCACCTCCCTGTCCCTCAACACCGGGTGTGTATCCCAGCCAACAGCATCGCAGAGTTCAGGGAGACGGTCCGATATGCTCTGCAAATCTTCTGGGCAAAACCCCGTTGGACGGAGTTGAGCCTTTTCTGCACCCCCATCTTTTCCACGGTGGGTGCCCACGCTGCTGATGCATACAGGATAGTCGGCTCTATCACGGCTATATATATTATTTTCACTATCTGGGGGTTAAGCTCCCAACCTACTCTGGCCGCTTTGGCTAATTGCTTATATCTATTAATCGCCTTCTTGCATACGTTGCCTACGTGGGCGTTAAAAGTGAGGCCGCTGTCAATAATTAATCCTAATATTTTAAAACTATCTTGGTACTGGAGGTCAACACCCCCCATAACGAGTCGCGGCACGTCGTATTTTAACCTTCGTGTGGACACTAATGCACATGTTTTATGGGGAGCGAAATTAAGCTTGTTTAGCTCCCCCCATTTACTAATTTTTTCCAGGACTGTGTTCGCCTTTAGTTCTATTTCTAGCGCTGTGTCCCCCTCGAACACCAAAATGATGTCGTCGGCGAAAGCTTGATTGAACACATTCATATCATCTAACATCCATAGCAGGGGGTCCAACAAGAGGTCCCACAGGATTGGTCCGCCTATGGATCCCTGCACGCACCCCTTGTTGGTCTCCCTGCTCACTTCCATACCCGCATACCTTACATTCACACTTCTTTCACTCAGGTAGCTGCTGATCACCCGCCTCAGGTTCCCCGGACACCCAACCTCAGCTAGCCTAACCTTTATGGCCGGTCACCAAGCACTGTCGAAGGCCCCCTCTATGTCCAGTGAAACCACAACAGAAATTTTCTTCTCCTCTCTCCGTTTTCTGATGTGGTTCACCAACCTATAGAGGGCGTCTTCGGTGCTCCTTTGGCATGAAGCCATACTGGTTAGGGCTAATCTTGGGCAGCAGGTAGAACCTGAGCCGGGCGACCAGCATCTTCTCGAAGATTTTGCCGAGAACAGGCAGGAGGCCGATCTGTCGATAGGCTTTTGGTACCCGATATGATTCCCTGCCCGGCTTTCTCAGCACCACCATGGTCGCCTGCTTCCACTGTTTGGGGAAACAGGCGACAGTGAGGCACTTGTTCAGTAGAGCAAGGAACCATTCCGGGTCACATTCCACAGCGTGTTGACAGATGTCAGACGTGAGTCCACCCGCCCCGGGGGGCTTTTTGGGGTTGAAGGACCTTACGGCTCTCTTCAACTCCTCCATGATGAAAGGAGGGTCGTCCGGACCCGCCGGCGGTTCGGTGTCCAAGGACTCCGCCCGCCGGCACGTCCGCCGATGTTACTCACTTTCATCACGTTCCTGGTCCTCGGGGTAGAAGGTCTCCGCCAGCCATTCCGCGGAGCTTCGGGCGTCGAGGGTTTCACCTTCCCTCGTAAAGGGTAGATCCTCCTCCCACCCTGTGGCTCTGCTCAAAACCCTGTAGATGCCCTCCCAGACCCCCTCCCTATCCTGCTTCCGGCAAAACTCCTTCCAGCTCTCAACTTGCGCATCCTTTACTGCCTTTTCATACTTCTCCTTTTATTCCAGGTACAGCCCAACCACGCGGTCTCTGCGATCAGGCGCCGCGTTACGGATCCTGCGTCTTCTCGTGGCAACCTGCTTCTTCATCTGCGCGAGCTCATCATTCCACCACGACAATGTGAATTTTTGTGTGTGTCTTTTAGTCGGCATTGTGTCTCTGCATGTCTGTGTGATCGCTCCTATGTATCTGTCTATTAAATCCTCTATTTTTTGTGTGCTGCGTATTGTGTCTATGTCTTGTATAGTTAATTGTCTGTCCGACATCAGCTGGGTCAGTTTCTCACGAAACTGAGTCCAGTTTGCCTTCTGTGTGTTAAATACGCGTGTGGTACGTATTATGTTCGTGCCTGTGGATTTCTGTTGTCTGATGCCGAAGTCGGCGGAGGAGGAGGGGCCTCTTGCTCAGGGAGAGGCGAGTCGGCAGGTACGTAGGGGGGGGGGGGGTGTTCCATGCAGCCCTACGGTACACTGGACACTGTCTGCTGTTTTGCAAGGTGGGGCCCCCTGCAATTTACGCAGGTGGGCGTCTCGGAGGGGGAGCGGGGGCAGTCCCGCACGGAGTGTTCCTCGGCACATCAGACACAGGCCACCTTCCGGTGGCAGTTGTGGCTAGAGTGCCGGAATTGGTGGCATCGGTGGCATTGAGCCGGGCCGCCACGGCCCCGCCAGGTTTCGATGCTAACTCCCGGCATATTCAAAAGATTACATACCTTGTATATGCCGGGTACGACGTCCGGGGCCCTGGCGATAAGGGCGAAGATATACAGGCGCCGGGGTCAGACCTCGCCTGAATCAGGGAGACGTGCTCCGCCACGAATCCCACTTCGGCGAGACCGGCCCTGATCTCTCCGGTGTCTGTAAAGGAAGGTAGGCCCCTGATACGAGTACCTACCTTGATTGTCCGTTCCTGTGGTAGCGAGTAGGCGAACCAGGAGACTTGTCCTTGCTTCTCCAGGTCCGTTAGGTAGAGCTTAACGAGCCTGTACTCTTGTTCGCTTTGGGGCGAAAAGCGAATCGCACGGCCGTTATATTTGGCATTGGGTATGTGCCCCAATATGACGCGAAGACAGCGGAAATGATGTACCCAGTCGTCGATTCGCTCGGCGACCAGGGGCGGATAACGGGGAGCAGAGGAGGGTGGCGGCGTCTTACTTACCGACGGCGCCGGTGTGGGGGGGCTGTGGTTGCCTTCGTGTGGGCGGCTGGAAGCACTCACCTCGGCGTATGACAGCCGACGGCCGGAACACCTAACCGGTCGTGGTGAAAAATTTATAGGCGGTGGCGGAAAGGTGGGCGCGCGGTAACGGTACCCGTGCGGCGCGCTTGAGCGAATTTCTGTGGCCGCACTAGGTGCGGCTCGGCGGTTATCGCACGGCTGTGGGGCCGGCGAAGCGTCAGGCGAGCGCGGAGAGCTCGCAGTGGGCTGGTGTAGGCCGCGCGGCTGAGCAGCCGGCGCAGCGCGGTGTTGTCGCGGCTGAGGAGCCGGCGAGGGCCGGGCTGAGCTCGCGGTGGTGCGGAGTGTGTCCGCCTGGAGGACGTTGTCAGGTCCAAGGTGTGCGGCATGCTGGCGAGGATCGCTCATATGCGCAGTACGGCGTGATGAACGCCTAGGATTGGCCAAACCCTGGTCGGCTGTGCGTACTCGTCGCAGGCCGCCGTCGGGAGGCATTGGGGCGGGGGGGTACCAGTACACCCCCGCGAGAATGCCGAAGGCGACCCGGGGCGGGCGGTGTCCACAAGCTAGGTTCGGAGAGCGGGCGGTGGTGCGTGCGGTCCTGGGTCGAGCGTGAGCTGGACCTCGATGAGGCCGGGCTGTACGACGACACGAAGTCCGCACATGAGAGGTTTTGGTGATCGCGGCGTAGCCGCGGGTCATGGTCCGAGATTGTTACGTAAACATTACATAAACACACTGGTCACACAGAACAGTCAACGAACGGTAACAAGTGCACGTATCACTAACACAAAAAGGTACTCACACTTTACGTGGACGGACGATACACTAAGTGTACATACACGGAGACGGTACACACACTTAGGGGGGCTGTCTCCTCGTGACCCAACGCTGAGCCGAGACTCAACGGGAGGCCAAGAGCAGGGCAACTCCCCAGCAAGGCGCAAATCCACAACTTATTCTAATGAATAAGGTGTGAATTTACGGTCGCTATTAGGAGTCTATAGGCACTGCACTAGAGCGGGTCGGAACGAACGTGGAGTGAGACACTGCAACACGTTTAGAGCGAGTCGGCACGATCGTGGAGTGAGCGAATCACTACACACGATGAGCGAGACGGCACGAAACGCGGAGTGAAACACTACGACACGCAGTAGGAGGATCCCCCACTTGTATGAATTTCAGATGTCGTATATATGTACTATAGTGCCGATCATAGAAAACTTCGATAGCGCGATTCAAGATTGTGGCGCTAATTGGTCCGCCACATTCGTATACTCGCGCGTTGGTCTCTTAGACCGACAAACTAACAAATCGTTGTTTTCTCAAAAACTATCAACACAGCGACTTTGCGCTTTTTAGTAGCTTCTTCGTTTGTTTTCTGCCATTGTTGAACGCGGCGCAAGCGCTGTTATCGAGTGGACAACTGTCACTTACATACTGTTATCGGTCCGTAAGAGCGACGCGAGTATACACGTATACTACGATACCACGTATATCAAGATACCATTTTAGCTAAGTTGCTACTTAGTTACTTGCTAGTTTACTATAATTATTTTTATTATGACGATTAATACTTTTTTATGCTATTTTATTAATTTTGCATAGTCTTTTTTTGAGTCAATAGAAAATAAAAATTTAATGATATTATTTAACTTAGAGTGCCAAAAATTATGTTATTTGTGAAGAGGCTGATTTAAAAGACTGCTTCCACTAAAAAAAGTTAAAATATTGTTTTTTTTTCAGTTTTTTTAATCAACAATAACCTCTTCTTAGGAAAAACAAAACAATATTACTTATTAAGTATATAATTACAAATATAAAGACGAGATCAACTCTCAGTCTGAGACACCGTCCGCGAGTACAAATGTAATGCTTTTGCGCAAGTATACAAAGGTTAAAATCGTTAACGAAGTTTGATATTAAAAAAAAAGTATTTGAATAATATTATATTCGTCGTCAAATTACGTGATTACTCCCATACATTTTATTCTTTTCGAACTTCGTTATCGTTTCACTATTCAATGTGACTTGGCACAGCTTGTCGCTTTTCGACAAAGCTCGACAGGGCTCGGCATCGTTAGGTGCGGCTTGGACCTTGGAGCAGAAAGCTATCTCGGCGAAGTTCGGAAATATATTTAATACTTTTATACTCTATATTTTGTTTAAGATTTTATTATATTATGCACAATACAAATTTATTTTAATACACGTCTACTTTTTGTTCATTTGGCGAGATTAGAACCAATGACATTACAGAAAAATTCTAGAATAATATTAGTTCCGTAAAACCGACGTGAGAATGAAGTACTCAATGTTAAAAAGTTGAGTCCGAGCTGGTAATGAATGTTTCTGTTGTTTTAACTCTCTAAACGCGAACATTCGCAGCGCATCTGTTAAACCTCCCCCATTCACCGCACTGCGAGCCTCTCCCCCTTATTCGTCTGTTTAAACTAGCCTCAGTCCTTTTACGAGCTTTTGATTTGGAAGCTTTTTCGCTTAAGCCCCTCAAATATTTACATTAAATTCATGGCGTAACGATGATTTTATTTAAGTCTGCAGATTGCAAACGACTGCACGAAATGAAGGCACACACCGATACGAGACGCAACAAAACGCGACACGGCGTGGCGCTGCATTTTTATGTGCGTGTATCTGTAAACGTGTAAATAAAGTTCAATTTTGAATCGCTATCTTAAAAATTTAGCCCCGCTTCGCGTCGCTGCGGTGTGAACTGACCGTTATCGTCAAACTAAAGGTAAACAAAACTAAAAATGAAATCATTATATTTGTTTCCTACTTGGCAAACTTACTTACACTTTTAAGTTATACATATATACACGTATATAACCATAATAATATATACCAGATTCATTCGTATTTTAGTTTTAAATCGGTCCTTCTCAAACAATTATGGAATACGACGACGTGAAACTGTAGTGAAACTAGCACGTAAATATACGATAGTTAATACTGCTGCAGCACTGCTGCCAGTATTTTCTAACCGGGTTTGACTGCGCTGAACACGTTAAGGGCAAGCCGGTCTAAACAATTTTAGTAAAATACTTTTTAAGAAAAAAAAAATACATATAAATTAAGACTACCTACCTTGTTACCTTACTATTAACATAATATTGCGAGTTTCTTACGCCGGTACTTCTCGCCGGGCTAGTCTCCGGACCGGTGGTAGGCATGATGCCTTATAGAATTGTCCTACCGGTCCGGAGACTAGCCCGGTAGGACAATTCTATAAGTCATTTAATAACTGAGAGTTATTATTTAGTATGTAATATTTCTTTAGCTAGGCACAAATTACTCATGAGTTTCACCGTAACCATAAGTGATTAATGTAATATTAAAAAACCCTTTCATTTCACCTGGATCTAATCAAAATATTATTTTTTTTTTGTTATATTATAATATAACAAAAAACCTTGGCTGCCTAAATTTACTAGATGGCTGCGACACATATCACTAGAACATTACAAAAAATTCTCACTTTTGCATGAAAATGTTATCGTTATGATAAACAATTTAACGCTACAGCTTCATCATATGAAAAATATGACTAAAATTATACTGTTTCAACTTTTGTAAATTAACGAATCCCAAAAAATATAACGCATTTAAATTACAAAGTAAATCATACATACATGGTATTGACGTTTTTAAACATAAGTAAGAAACGGCTTTTAAGTACACGTGCTTATCGCATATTTTCCTAATTATAAATATTTAATAGATAATAAAATGGTTTTTTACTATGTCATAGACATTAGAACGTGTAACCTAGACTTCGATCAAGTTAGTGTGATAAAAAATAATTTTAAACCTAACTAATTTTTTCGGTCTTAGATTTTTTTCTTTGTGCCGTTGATAAGAAAAATGCAAAAGAAGTCTTAGAAGAGAGGGTTTTTATAATAAAATGCCTTTATTTAATCAGCTGGCCGTCTGAAGCGATCGCAAATTCATTTTTCCCTGAACGACTAAGTAATGGGTGAAACTTTTATTTTTTTCGCCTGGGACGGGTCACAAAATTAATTATGACTGATGAGGTCGCCAGCGAAATACTTTATTAAATCTAGCTGGAAGATGGATAGTGTTTATAAATTGGCTTTCACATTTCGACGTAGACGAAGGTCACGCGTTTGATATTTTGAGATATTGGCCTACGCGTGTTTTATCGATTTTGACACCACGTTATAATTAGTTGCGATATGTTTTTCGAAGGATCTTGAACCTCTCATGAAAACTTCCATATGTAGTATGTAATGTGGTATGTTATTGTTATATATAAATAAGTAAACTTCATATTATATCGTATCCTACTAATATTATATTGTCAGGATGGATGGATAGATGTTTGTTACTCTTTCACGCAAAAACTACTGTACGGATTACGATGAAATTTGGTATGGTAGTAGTTTAGGCTCTGGATTAAAATAGGCTATATTATTCTTAAAAAGTACAGTGTTCCCGAGGGATACTATATTTACGCGGGCGGAGCCGCGCGTAACAGCTGGTAGAAAATAAAAGCAGTCGTTAATGAATCGCCGAGTATTTAATTTCATATTATATCTGAGCCCATCCTCACACTTGGCTACCCGAGAGCGGAGCTCGACAACACAGAGCAATAGTGCAATCAATTCAGAATCACTTGTGTTATTTGGATTACAGAATATACCTAATACCGTATTTCTAACATAATAAAAACCTTAACAAGACAAAACGTCTAGTCTACGGATATTAAAAATGCAAACGATGCTTGGCCTTAATTGAGCCCGTTAAATGAAAGCACACAGCGCACCGCATCGGTACACACGTTCCCACTTGATTAATCGCCGTCAAAGGCTAGCGGCCAGTATCCCGCGCTGTCTGTCTCACCATTAAACGACACGAAATCATTATTAAAACATCCGTATCCTAAATTCCGCATTATTGTGCTAAAGCAGAAAGACACAGACCGGGAGAGCTGGACCTGGTATTTGATATACAGGGTGTCCCAAAATTAGCACGTCACACTGACACCGGAGGTAGATGAACCCAAGACGCATTGAACAAGCCTAACATGCCCACAGAAAAGTTTCGTGGGTTTTGAGTTATGACCAGTTTTAGTCATTTTTTAAAAATCACCATTTTTTTGTAATGTTCGTATCAGGGACTTTTTAAAATGCACCACTGTTCTGGACGTGGACAGTATTTGAATAGTGCCAGAGCAGACAACAGTTTAGTGTGAATAACACAATATCTCTGCACCTCGCTCGCTGGAATGAAGTTTTTAATGTCACTTCTTCTTTCATCTCCCCGCGTTCTCCCTGACGCTAGAGCGCCAAATGACGTCATCGAGCCAGATGCAGAGATTTATGGGCGGGGGGTGTAGGTGTTGAAAGAAAATAAAAAAAGTTTCGTATGAATTTTGCATTTATTTTGTTTACAACAAATGTTCAAATTATCTTCCTCCCATTCTTATGCACAAGTGACACCTTCGTTTAAAATTTCGGTTGAGTCTTCTTATTAAGCTTATGGTCGATATTTCACGGGCTGCTTCAAATACCCTTTGCCTTAATTCAGCCTCAGATATAATCGGTTTTGCGTAGACTTTATCTTTTAAACATCCCCAGTAGACAAAATCCAAAGGATTTAAGTCCTGGGAATGTGGCGGCCACAAGATCGGTCCCAGTCGCACTATCCACCGGTTAGGGTATGCAATATCGAGGTGCTCTCGTACGGCGCGGGCGTAGTGTGCTGGGCAGCCATCGTTTTGGAGCTATATCCTTTCCCCTCAATTCCTCAGGTAAGCCCTCTAGTAATACTGGAAAATCATTCTCCAAAAAATTTAAGTAATTTTCTCCATTCAGGACAGCTGGTAACTCGAATGGTCCTACTATCTAGCCATTTAATATTCCTGTCCACAAGTTAATTTTAAATTGATATTGAGAGCGAACTTTTCTTTTTTCACGAGGGTTGGTTAGACGCTAGCTATGAAGATTATGGAGATTAAGGTATCCATTCCGTTTACATGCAGATTCGTCGCTCCACAAGACATCATTAAAAAAGTTTGGATTTTCTCTCCATTTTGCAATCATTTGGCGACAAAATATAACGCGCCGTTGGTAGCCACTTGTTAGAAGCGTTTGGATACGTGTTATGTGGTAGGGATGGTATCTGTGCCGCTTTAAAATTCGATGTGCCGACGATTTTGGGATCCCAGTGCGCCGTTCAATGATCCGCACTGAAGTACCTGGCTCCTGACGGAATTCATCCAAAACAACATCATCATCTACAGTGCGGGGTCTTCCAGCGCCTGGGCCTCTCGTTCCTGGTACTCGACCCTCGCGATATGCATTAACAACGCGCAAAATAATTTCGTAGTGTGTAGGCGTACGATTAGGATACCGTTCCGCATACAATCGTGCAGCCAACCTCGCATTGTAATTACGTTCCCGCGAGTCGAAACTCGCCTGGTTTCACCACAAATTAGATGCATGTCTGCGTACTCGCTATGAGAGTAAGAGACGTTGGGATTCGCCATCGTGCCCGTTTCACAAAATTCCCAAGAATATCAGAGTCCGGTAGAGCGCTGAGTCATCGTTTCCACTTTGCAATAGTCCAAATTCACAAGCAAAACAGAGTCCAGTAGAAAAGCCAAAAACACGTTGAAAATCACAAAACAAAATGCAGAGGCGCAGATAACACGTCGCGGCTTGACTGGCTGGGGCTGGTCTGGCTGGCTGGTCACTTGGTCAAGTATCTGCTATCACCGTCTCTTTCTTTTTAAAACTTGTTTTACAGCGTTTCTTTTGTTATTCAGAACCCGTGTTGGGCCGCCCAGGCAAATGGCAGGTAAAATGTGTATGACGTCATCTTCGCCTCAACAGCTTTATTCCCACTCTCACGTATTGTGTAAAGAATCAAAGGGCAAGTGTTGCACCATTTTGGAATCATAGAATGGCATGGCATAGGGAAGTTTTTAAAGGTATTTGTTCATTATGTTTGAAGTAATTTTTATTTATTTTATTTACATATTTATTTTAAATTACGAACATTACAAAAAAATTGTGATTTTTAAAAAATGACTAAAACTGGTCATAACTCAAAACCCATGAAACTTTTCTATGGGCATGTTAGGCTTGTTCAATGCGTCTTGGGTTCATCTACCTCCGGTGTCAGTGTGACGTGCTAATTTTGGGACACCCTGTATAGAATTTATAGTCTTAAGGTAGTCTTCAGATCTATGCAACCGCCGCGACCGCGACCAGCAAACCAGCCAATCACATGACACACCTCACACACCTCACACACCTCACACACCTCACACACCTCACACACCTCACACACCTCACACACCTCACACACCTCACACACCTCACACACCTCACACACCTCACACACCTCACACACCTCACACACCTCACACACCTCACACACCTCACACACCTCACACACCTCACACACCTCACACACCTCACACACCTCACACCTCACACACCTCACACACCTCACACACCTCACACACCTAACACACCTCACTCACCTCGCACACCTCACACACCTCACACACCGCACCTGCAGGTGTATATATGAGGATTAGATTGTACTACTACTGTATGTGTGGGTTGTTATTTGTGCATTCTATAAATTGTAGCTTATAGTAATAAATAAGTGTATAATAACAGAAATAAATAATATTGAATATTAATTCACAATAAAATTTGAAAATGATTGATAAAAGCTTGCTTAAGCCGCTGCCGGGTTTCGTGTCGGGCCATTAGCTGAGCGGCATTACGGAAAATTGCCGCGTAATCTCGGAGCGGTTCTATTAAAATTTCACGCAAATTGCACTTTGCATGTTCTGGAGTTTGCATGCGTTGGAGAGCCGAAACTGTTAGCAGGATTCACAGAAACACACACATGAACACAACGCTCACTTTAGATTTGACTGTTTATTATAATGAAAATATTTTTAGCAGAAGTTAATTGTGGAAATAAATATAAATGTTATAATATTATTATACTTTTTATTTCAGTAGTAAGTATCAACACAGATATCGGGTTACACGAAAACGTCTGAAAGTATTACCATAGAATTTAGTATGCAGGGAGTTTCGGGAGAGGAAAATCGATCTGGCTATGTCTTATCCCTGGGAAACTGCGATTTTAAGCTATAATATATGTTTTTTCTTTCATCGTGCAACAGTATATCAATAATTTCGAATCTATTATGTCAGTCCGATTGGCAGTTTGGAATGTGGTGAGTTCGAATTCCGGTCAGATAAATGTTTTTGTGGTTATTTTTTTTATTTAGCTGAACTCCGAGCAAAGCTCAGTAACTCAGGTAGTATAATATAATACGCGATACACCATGCAACGCCTAATCGCTAAGTGAAACCATTTCAAACTAAATGTAATGTTTGTTTAGATTGTGTCGGACCAATTAACACCACGATCCTGAATCGAAATTCTTATCGTTCTAACAAACAACGGTATCATAATTTGGTATGGCTACATCGTTACAAAAGGCCCCAGCTAGCTTACACTCCCAGTCGAACATTAATACGTCTCACATTGAGGGCAAATCTCGCGGAAGGTGCACTCACAGTGGCTGCAGAAGGCTGCCACATGTAGCATAGAGAACAGACTGTCCCCGGAAGATAAAACAAATGGAAGTCTGAAGTAGGTGTGGTACACGCGTGTCCGACGAACACGCGTGTACCGATGACGTCATTTCGTGCGTAAAGTGTCCGTGGATTACAGTGGAAGTAATTGTGCTATTTTCAAGGGATTCGACACAAAAGGTACACACGTGCGTAGCGTGTCCTTCAGAGGAGTACCTTTAATGCTGAGATATGGTTGGGTAAAATAGCTGGCCATTAGCATTTTGATGGTAAAGGTAGCCACGACACGCGACACGAGACCGCGATCTGAGACCAATTTAGGGTCGCGGAGCCACTGCTTATCAATGAATTTATCCCAAACGATCCTTGCGACCCGTGACGCGCGACCAGTAAGCGTAGCCAGAGGTGTGTGAGGTGTGTGAGGTGTGTGAGGTGTGTGAGGTGTGTGAGGTGTGTGAGGTGTGTGAGTTATCGACTACTAGGGGATGAAGATTATAATAGAACTCATATCGCTATTAAATGTATCGCTATGTAGAACAATAAAATAAGCATTTAACCTACTAATCTAGATTCCTAGGGTGACCCCTTTTTCAAACTGAGATGTCAGCACTAATGGGGGTTGGTGGGTGAAAATTGATGGTTAGTTTTTAATGCCAAGTCATAAAATAATAAAATTTGCCAAAAAAATTAATTGGGGTGGGCCACCCTTGTCACTTAGGGGTATGAAAACTATTCTCATACCTACCGAATACACCTGCAAATTTTCATTAAAATCGGTCAAGTCGTTTCAGACGAGTTTTGTAACAAATACATGATTAGGTAGAGATGATTACATATTACGTATTATTATTATTTATAGAATTATTTACTATTATCTTACTATTATATAATCTTCTGGACCAATACATAGCTCCAACTAGCAAACGGATGCCGTATTTGCCATGCAAAAAGTTATAAAATGCAAAGTATGCGCTTAAAAGGAGTTTGCAAAAAATTCACCCCTACGGGGATGAAACGCGTAGGTATTGAAAGTTATGTTAACCGCAAATTTAAAGTAGTCGAAGGGCCGGGAAAAGCATATTAGTGTTTTTTTTAATAAAATATAAAAAAAAACATAAATCGCGGATACCAAAGATCACCGATAAAAGTTTCACGGTAGGTAATCTGGATGCACATTAACTTAGAAGGCAAACTTAAGCCACTCACACGTAGTAACTGTTTATTAATATGTGCTTAAGCACGACGCGACTTAACTATATAACAAGGCGTTTCAGAAAACCGACATTAACATTACGAATTTGTTCGACATAAACGAATTGTGAATTATGTGGAATTATTTTTAGCTGTCGTTCGCTTAAATTTGCAAACAAAATATATATATATTTTAAAATTCAATAAGTGTTGTTTAATATTCATCGCGCGCTCGGTGCGGCTCTATAGCCCGTGTTTACGGCCGCCGCGCGATGTACATCGCTGCATACATTACAGTCCGTTCAGAGTTAAGGTGGGACCGCTCACGGCCAAATATTCTTTTTATGAAATTGTATGAGATATAACGCACTACCCGGCAGACTACTAGAACCACGCGACGCGGCAGTCCATTGCTGTATTACCAGTAGGGAAGTGTCGCACCGCGTGGCTCCGTTGCAGCTTAGCTCGGTCTTACCTTTATTCTATCACAGACTCTCTACGAGGGTAATCATTTTGTCGTCAGCATAAAGATAAATATAATATCATAATATTTTATGAACGTAGCTTTTATGCGGGCTGTACACGCGCGCGAAGGTCTGTGAAGGATGCGAATGCTTCGCGGCGTTTTCTGTTCGTTGGCCCGCGAAACAAAGAAGTAGCGAAGCGCAAACGCGCGAATGCGTTCAAGCGGTGTGTTCGCAGTTTGAGGCCGCGATCCGCGCACGAGTGTGAAGCCCGCTATTTATTGACAATTTGTCAGCGATATCGACTAAATTATATTATTGAAAGCCATTTTAAAGCTTTGATAAAACTCTTTCATAAGTTTTTAAATATTTGCACGTATTACATGAAATAGTAAGTTTTTTTTTTATATTTCTAATATACTGCTATATAAAAATATATATTAACTTTTAACTTTTAAAAAATATATATTAACTTTAAAGCTTTTAACTCGCACAAAAACTCTTTTACAATTACGTTTTCCAACAAAAGACCCAATTTATTCATTTATTTGCTCAAATTGATTTTTAGATTAATCCAACAGCGAATGAAACATGTAATGAACGCTTAAATTCTTAAATAAGAAATTCTTCATTTTTAATTTTCCAATCTTTGAAGCAATGAGCTTCAGCGCTTTTTGATTCGAAAAGAAAAGCTTTCGAAGCAGCGCTTTCTTAGTTAATAGCCGGAGCTTTCACTTAGATTCATAAATAACTTATCTCGGAGCGAACTTGAGGCTCGGGGTAACTAACGGAACGTTCCTGATCCCGGGGACACCGAGAGAGACGGATAGAGAACTGAGAGAGACAAATATAGATAGATACGGATAAGTGGATAACCGAGCTCTTATGGATTTAAAAAGATAAAAATAATCACAAAAATATTTTACTGACCGGAATTCAAACTCAATACATTCCGAATTTTCGAACAAATCAAAAATCATACAAACGAATATCAAAATTGTTGAATATATCAATAATTTCGTCGTACACGACGAAAGAAAAAAACATATATAGTTTAAAAATTCGCAGCTTCCCAGGGATAAGACCTAGCTTAATCGATTTTTCTCCCCCAAAACTCCCTGCATACTAAATTTTATGGTAATACTTGCAGCCTTGTGTATAAACAAATTATCGACAGGCTGCTGGGTGCCGACTGGACCGCGAGGACGTTTACAATAGGAGTCGCTCCAAAACCTTGGAAACATGATTTTTTCTTCACATATTAGAGCGTTTTCACTTTATGCGCTACGATATCGCTTAACGCGCGCGATAATGTGAGAGACATAGCTTTATGTTTTATATCAAAACATTCGAATTATTGTGCGCGATAAGCGATATAGAATCGCATAATCTGAAAACGAAATTTTACTTTATGATGATGAATGTTTAAGTTTGAACTTTATAAAGCTTATTTTGCCTGTTATGAAGAAAAAAAAAAATGTTGTGACAGATTGACAAACGTCAACCTGTAATAAAATTGTATCAAACGCACGGTAGGTAGTGGGAGCTAACTGAGGTAGCGATAATAATTTTAAACTATAATTAATATAATAATTAAAAGAATATCAGTCCAGTTCTATTATAAATACGAAAAATAAAATTTCACTCATGTTTTTCACAATGAAACCAACGTCAAAAATCATAGGGATTGACAATAATGAATCGATCATAAATCGATATAGTTTTGACAATTGACGACGATGAGAATACATAAAAATCGAAAATCGACAAACCCGGTATACAACTATTATGATATATAGGCTTATTTCCATAGTAATAAGATCGAAAAGTGGTGCACCGGATCTATCAGCAACCGTACGTATGACTGAAATAGGCCGAGCAGTGGAGCCACACACTTCGTTTTCAACTCCGCCTCGCTTCGAGCCCTTTGACTCGGGCACATTTACCGACCCGAGGTTGCCCGAGGCGAAGTGAAGTGCGTGCCCACGCTGTCTTATTCGGCCAACCTCGGCCTACTTCGCGAGCAGTCTGGACGGCATAATGTAAGCCTACCGGCCGGTGCAACAGAATATGGACACTATTGCGACGCCTGATACTTAGATATTTTTCAGCGCGTTGCCCTATTTTTCAGCAAATGTTACTCAGAAAGTTCTTTTTCTGTAAATTATTAAAATTCTTTAAGTTACTAGTTACTCGATCTTGTGGCGTAATAGTGTTGGCTAATCCATACCATTAGAATAAAATAACATTCTGTATAACAACACCGCTACCTCGTCCGCCCCCGCTTAAGGCCCCGCGCCCGCCGTAGTAAGTTCTCGTATAATTTACAAGATGTTGATTAAGTGAATGTATTTAATTACAGGCATTTAAACATGAAACAGCTTCGGGTAATTTTAATTTTGTTTCGCGCGCAATTTCAGGCCTGCCTGTTGTACGTCAAAATTGTTATTAAAATATTAATTTGATGACGCGGGCATCCTGACTACAATTAGCCAAACAATTAATTGTCATTAGACTTTTTTAATGACTTACAATTTTGATATCAGCATTAATGTTCATTTTAATTAAAATTATAATGCTTAACAGCGAATGATTACATTTATATGATTATTTTAATACTAGCTTTTGCCCACAGCTTCGCCCGCGTGGGAGTGTTCGTGGAATTAAACTTCTTTAGCAAATATACTTGCAATATAGCACAGAGTATTTTTTTTTCTTTTTAATCTATTTTTAATTAGGGACTTTTAGTGTATATCACTATGCCAGTCCCATCATAGCCTAACAAACTTAGTAAGCCTCGTATAATATTTATATCAAATATATTTATATATTATTATTGCAGGCTCTGATGAAGGCTTTGATAACAAAGTTTGAAAAATTCCTACACCTAATAAATTTAAATTGAAAGCCCTCATCAGATCCTCTCTAAGCAACTTGGTCCGGGCACATTCCACCAACAGCTGGTGCACAGCCTCGACAGTGCCGCACTCCTCACAGTTAGGGCTGGCTCTCACTCGACGAGGTGTCTAAGCCTACCAAGAGGAACATGACCGGAACGAAGTCTACTATATATATAGTAGACTTCGTTCCGGTCTGTATTCCGGTCTGGTTCCGGTATAACTACCTTCTGAGCTATTAACTTCCTATTGAGCTGACAGTTAGAAAACCAAGGAATGCGAGGAGGTTCACATTGCAATGTTTTAAACCAAATTCCTTTTTCACGAGATCTTAAGCTAAAATATTCCTTCCAGTCTTGGCAATTGTTAATTTTATATTTTGCTCCGCCATTCTCTATAGAGTCCCTCGCCAAATAATCAACCATTTCATTCCCCGGTAAGCCGACGCACGACGTGAGACGGAACCCATTGCAATTTAATTTCACAAAAATTATTCCTATTAAAGTAATCGACCAGTTTCAATATATTATCATATGCATACGCACTACCTCTAATACCAGACACGCATCTAAAATTGTGTTGTCTACTGTCAACAAAAATTACTACTTTGTTACTTAGCCAGTTGGGTTTAGTTTTGTCTACTCAAAAGTCAAAAATTTTGTATATTCAGTAGAGGTCGGAGGAGACAATAAATTATTTTAACTATTAATGGTTTTCCCCTTAAAGCATCAGAGGATATCAAATATCTTGGGATGTGGTTGGACAGGAGTTTAAGGTGGAGAAAGCATATAGCAAGCATTGCAAGAAAGCATAAGAAATGGGACAAAACACAAAGATTTTTAAGTTTACTTAAAGTTTTGGCTGGCAGAGACTGGGGTATACATCCAAATCCACTACGAAGATTATATATGGCTTTGATTAGGAGTAGAATGGACTACAGCGCATTTTTGTATGATAACAGTGCAAAGTCACACCTGACTAAGCTTGATAAGGTGCAAAACAAAGCTCAGAGGATTATAGGTGGATTCATTCATCAACGCCGATGTGAGGTCTGTATCTCTAACTTGACTTTAAGAAGGAAGTACTTAGCTACAAGGTACTGTTTAAAAGCACAGTCCTTTAAAAATAGCCCTATTATTGATTTAAATAATGATTTAAAAATTCATATAAATAATAAAAAATATTGGAGAATTAAAAAGAAACCTCTTTTGCTTTTAGTTTTTACAGAGACATAGCATGATAACATAATTTCCAGTTATCCACTCGAAATGTATAAATTAGATATTTGGTTGTCAGGAATTGATGTTAAAAATGTTATTTTTACGCATTTGGATAGTATTAAAAATTCTAAAAAGTTATCATATAGATTCGCTTAAAATTTCTGTTTTAGGAGATATAAATGTTAAATATAATAATAATTAGACTGAAATATACATTTATGAGTCCAAAAAAAAAAATACTTGAGCCAGCCTTCTTTGATTCTAAGAATAATACGGGTCTGTCGTAAATAATGGATAACCCGTAAACTGGAGTTGGTCCGGATGTGAAACTGTAAGAAAATCGTATTTTCTTGCCGGGGTTTCTAACCATATGAAAATGGCGTAGCATTTTATACTTTTTTATAAAGTTCGTAGCGAAAGCGTTTTTTCGTTCATTCCGTTGCCATTTCATCAAATTTAGGTATTTATGTGTGATTTTTTTAGTATTATACTCCTGAAGACGTGTGTTATTTAATTTTAATACAACTTTAGGTGTTTTAACGTAAATAATTTTCAAAATCATCTTTTTATGCTTTTTTTTAAACTATTTTTTTCTTAATGTCAACTTTGATCATTTACTGTGAAAAAAAAGTATGGCGCTATAGCTGCCCATTATCTTAATAAATTGTCTAGTATGTGTATTAATATGTTTATTCGAAAAAAGGATCATCAGGAAAAAAACTAACAGTAAAGACAACAATACAATGGGCCTCTATGCGTGAAAAGGACGATTGATGGTCATTGTTACTAGGCAGATGCACACTGTCTCTTTCAAACTCACGGTGTGTGAAAAGGTTAGCATGTTTTTGCCTTTAGGGCGCGCTCCTGATTGTAGAGTGTACACATCTCTGTGTGATTTTGACTATCGCATGTGCTCTTGTTTTCGTTACTTTCGTCAATTTGTTACTGCTTTCTAATATCGGACTTTGATTTGCCTTGTGATTTGGACTTGTGAACCTGGTGATACTGACGACTTAGCTCTCATGTATATGAAAGCTAAGTGAGAGCTAAGAGTATCGATAGCATCGATAGTCCTTACGGACATTGTTTTGTGCTATAAAATAAAATACCTTTTTAGAAACAACACATACTAGACAATTTATTAAGATAATGGGCAGCTATAGCGCCATACTTTTTTTTTCACAGTAAATGATCAAAGTAGACATTAAGAAAAAAATAGTTTAAAAAAAAGCATAAAAAGATGATTTTGAAAATTGTTTACGTTAAAAACACCTAAAGTTGTATTAAAATTAAATAATACACGGCTTCAGGAGTATAATAAAAAAAAATCACACAGAAATACCTAAATTTGATGAAATGGCAACGGAATGAACGAAAAAAGTAGCGAAATTTATAAAAAAGTATAAAATGCTACGCCATTTTCATATGGTTAGAATCCCTGGCAAGAAAATACGATTTTCTTACAGTTTCACATCCGGACCAACTCCAGTTTACGGGTTATCCATTATTTACGACAGACCCTGTATAAGTCGAGGTTTTCAAATTAATAACAGTAACACAAGTATTACGACAGCCTAACTCATTGCAATTTATCAGGCTCTTTTGTTTGTCCTAAGTTAAAATATATACTTTATAAGAAATTTTCACACGTACTTTTTAATTTTAAGATATCTCTTAGATATAATCTCCTAGATAAGGATAATTAGATTGTATCCGTCTAAATAGCTTATCAAAATACCACATTATTTCTGATCATTTTTTTAAACTTAGAATGGGTATAGTAACCTATCCTTATAAGATTTTTAGAAGAAATTATTTTGAAGTCTGATTGAGATTGTCAAATTTTATTAAAATGGAAAAATGTTAAAAGCGATGAAAAATTATTAAAAACGATTAATCAATGCGCTTAGAGTGCAGTATAACAATGCCTTCAGGTTTCTGATGCGACTGCCTCGGTACTGTAGCGCATCCGCGATGTTCACATCCGCTAACATCGACAGTTTCGCGGCTATACTGCGTAAGCGATCCGCGTCTATGATGCGAAGAGTGCGAGACAGTTCCAACAGATACCTGAAGGAAATTGCTATTAAACTAGAAAGTCCTATATGGAGACACTGGACTAATCTCCATATTATGTAATATAATATTAAAAGAATTTCATATTATGTACTTTCAATTTACTAACATAGCTGTAAGAACATTTGTACAATACTAACACAACTATGGATCTATGGTCTTGAATAAAGTATTATTATTATTAAAAAGCAAAGAATATAAAGATGTACAAAAGATTTTAATTTAATACCATACTGGAGGAATAACAATAAACATAATTGTCGTTTCTCGTATTTACAGGTATGATAATATGTTATTTAATGTAGTTTTTAGTTTGTTTAAAAGTAATGTTTTTGATATCGACTTATAATAAACTTGTATTTACAGAGAAACAAAATAGTTTATTTTTCCTCCAAGATATTATCTTATATATATATATATATATATATATATATATATATATATATATAAGATGTGAATGACATGACAGTCTAAAATAATAATATAGTTTATCCAATACAAATCCTTTTTTAGGGTTCAAATATGAAATTGTAAATAAAATTAATGTTATTAATTTTACAAAGATCTTAAACCAATTTCCAACAGGAAATCTTTGTACATAGGCTAAAGTAACAAAACAGATAATAAACTGAACTTGGGTATTCATTCTTTTATCTCAGGAAAATGCGAAATGAAAATTAAACTGCAAAGTTTAAAAAATATAGTAAAATTAAGACGACCTCTGTGGCTCAGTGTTTGAGCACGTTGGTGCTAAAGTTGGGGGTCGCGGTTTCGAATGGAGTCAAAAGGACAAAAAATTTTCTGTGTCCCTGGGGCCTGGATATTTATTAAATATGTGTATTATTTATTAGAAAACTTGAATACGTGTATAGTATAAAAGTTATATATATATATATATATATATATATATATATATATATATATATATATATATATATATATACATATATATATATATATATATATATCATTTCCGTTGTCTGGTAGTTGGTAATCGTAACCAGATTCCATATGTCCATAGACATCTGGCTCCAACTAGTTTCTCCTTCAGCAATTATACTATGAGTGCGATGTGCGCGAACTTTTAATGTGTAAAGTTTAATGAGACCTGTAACTAGCGCATCTAACTTGCATCCGGCGCTGTTATGAGTATACTGGCCTCGATATGAATGTTGCTTGTACCGTAATGCCTGCAGGTGGATTCTGCTAATTAAGCCCAAGCGCGCACTGGCGGCCAGGCTGCAGCGGCCGGTATTGCGACCAGGCCGCAAGTGTCGCGACCGAGCATGCAGCCAGAACTGTAGCCAAAATTGTAAGTCCGAGTGCTTCGAAATGGACGTCGAGGAAATAGCTGTGATGGTTCATCTTGCAAGTAAGAAGTGAAGAACAAGAAGAAGAACTAGCAAATATTTCGCTATGACGCGAGTTTTTTCAAGCCAGGACTTTCGTTCACCGGGCTGGCCGCTGGTCGTTTCGTGCTTTGACATAATGGACAATACAATTTCATAATATTTATGATAGATTTTTCTGACGAGACGTTTAAAATATTTCAGTGTCAACCTTAGGCTTATGTCGACTTGGCTGACATTTGCAGGTGCTCGAGTAGTCATTTGTAGAGAGTCGCCCTGTGGTCTCAATATTACGAGTATTATGAGTGTGCTAAAACAATGGTAACATTATAAACGTCAAACACAGGACGATATCACGCTGCGAACATTACAAGATATAAACATAACCTTAGGTTCAACCAATTAGTTTTATCCATACAAAACGATATTCTGGTTATCCATGACCCCGAATCACAGAAAACTTTTTTGTTGCTTTGGCGGAATTCGAACCAGCAACCTCGGCTTGTGCTCCGGCTTAACCATTGAGCCACAGAGGTCGTCAATAAAGAAAAATATGATAAAAGTAGAAACCTCGAGAGAAAATAATGTGATTTGTAAACAATGATGATCTTTAAAAATAAAAATAGCTCTAAATATAATAACCCAAAGTAACTACGTGTTATTCGAATATAAAAAATTCAAGCATTTTTATTTGTTCGGATTATAATCTAGCGTCTGACGCATGAATTGTAGGTACGGTGTCATTTTTACCCGACCCGGCTGGCAACCCTTTGCACAATGTTTACAATTTTTTTTAAATTTAAATCTACATATACCTGATGGTGACTTTGTCGAAACCGGTCGTGTAATATATTAAAATTAATGTAAAATACTTATTAAAGTGGCAACAGTGCAAGAAGTCCTGTGTATTATTACTGTGAACCATGAATTTCTACCAAGAACCTACAATACAATCAATAACATATCGACTACGGTGAAGCCAAAAGGAAGGGTAATGATTTTGGCAGTAATTGTATGTTTGTTCCGTTGTAGCGCCTAAACTACTGATCCGATTCGTAACATAGGCTACATAATTTACGTAGCCGGGTTATAGTTTTTGACTATTTAATATGGTACAAAGATTGCGCACCCCTAAATGTTTGTTTAGTTTTTAGGGTTTCGTACCTAAAAAGGAAAAAGAAAACGGAACCCTTGTAAGAAATATAATAGAATAAATAGATATGTTACTTGTTGACTGACGACATTAAATTGTAAACAGCCATTTATAAGTAATTACTGACTACTAAGCAGTGTTCTTTAGAATTCAAATGAGATTTGTAGAGCTTCACGTCTCGTCTATTGAGTTAAATTAATATTTAAATTGGAAAATATTAGTTTTTCACATCACTCGGAAATATTGCAATTTGCAACTCGACTCGATTGTAATTGCCTATTTAAACCGGTTTATTTCCCATTTCAGGTAGCCTTCCGATCTATGCGACCGCGACGCGAGATCGCGACCAGGGAACCAGCCAATCCGGTTCTATGGCTACGCTCACCGGTTGCGCGTCGCGCGTCGCGGGTCGCGGGTCGCGGGGATTGTTTACTGCTCCATATACATTCATAGTAAGCAATGGCTCCATGGACCCTATTTCGGTCTCGGGTCGCGGTCTCGCGTCGCGCGTGGCGTGCGTCGGAAGATTCGGAAGGGCAAAGGCTACCTTGAGGCTTAGAATGATTAGTAAAATAGTTTACGAAAAATCATATCGGATAAAATTAATATTATTCAAAACGTTAAGTCTATTCACGCTGTGAATCAACAGTGCAAATGTCAAAATTTACCAATGACGCATAGGCCGTGTTTACAGTGACCAATACACTACCTTAGCCCTTTTGACGTTATATAGTATCTGTACACATTAGTGTGAAAGTTTGTGAGGATGGAAGAATGTTTGTTACTCTATCACGGATATACTTTTAACGGATTTTGATGAAATTTGGTGTGGTAGTAATTTGAGCTCTGGATCAACACATAGGCTACTTTTTATCACTAGAACGTGCAGTGTTCCCGTGGGATGCAGTATTTACGCGGGAGAAGCCGCTGGCATAAGCTAGTCATCAATATTGACGACTGGTGCGACAGATCCAACCGATTACGTTTGGTGACGTCCTTTGCTTTTGTGTAAATTCGTTAAATAAATTTCGTATAAGGAAACGGCAAACTAGCTTGTAATAAATCACGAGAGCTACGTGTTTTAGTCTAACAATGTAGTTACTAGTATTGCTCATTTCAACCCAACTTAAAGCATTTGTTATATTTAGTAACTGAAGTCGTGTACAGATACAATTGCAAAGGAAAGTACTGAACTGAGATCCAAGGCCCACCTGACTACCCTTAAATTCTCACTGATACAATTCACCTACATCATATTGTAGTATTAGTGTACAATGAACGTATGTACCCGCTGGTTCGTGCGGTGGACCAATTCTCAAGTACAGCCAAAGGTACATACAAAATAATCGTACTAACTTCTATTACATCCTTTGAAATAATACTTATGAATAATGATAATTTAATATTATGTGAAATTTACGCGGATGCAAAATGCAAAATCATCCATGTAGAAATAAAAATCATGAAACATCTAACCTTTAAATCTGATAAAACAGATATGTTTCATACAAAGTTTAGAGAAAAATTACTTAAATAAGTTTAGTTTGGGTTGGTGGAGGGATTTGTACCTCTTTCTTTAATATGTGGCCGTAGTTAGTATTGTAGTCAATGAAATTATATATACATTTTACCAGTAAGAATATAAGTGTAGTCAGAAGGGCGTGGGATCTCAGACCATACGCGGTATAGTGGCGGCGGCAATGATGCTGAACGTAGAACTTATGTAGTAGCTATTTAGTCATCTGTGGTAGAACATGCAACAGAATCGGGGGCCTAGCAGGACAGCGGCGTAAACGTATCGTTATCGAATGAAATTTGTATGTGCGCTGTCATGATTTTGATAGATTTTCATACAATTATCATTCGACAACGTTACCTTTACGCCGTTGTCAAATGTTCCCACAGCTCACGCTGAGTGTGTATTTGCATATGAATTATAACGTAAACGGCACGAGAACGAATTCGGCGCACAAAATTCGCTTTCATACCACGATTTTAAGTGTTTTTTTTCCTATGGATATGGAATTCATGCGGTTGTATTTTTTATGTGCAACAGCTTTGAGGATGCTTGAAAAAGACGATTTAAATAACCGCATATTTGTTGATTTCAGTTTGTGTTCAAACGAATGTTTTTTAGGGTTCCGTACCCAAAGGGTAACAATGGGACCCAATTCCTAAAACTCCACTGTCCGTCCGTCTGTCGGTCACTAGGCTATATTTCATTAACCGTTATAGCTAGACAATTGAAATTTTCTCAGTTAATGTGTTTCTGTTGCTGCTATAGCAACAAATACTAAATGAAACAGAATGAAATAAATATTTTAGTGCGGCTCCCATACAACAAACGTGCTTCTTTATCGTTGTGTAGTTGTCGAGTCCTACTCGCACTTGGCCGGTTTTTGTCTGACGCACTGTATATTTGTTTAGTGCGACTGAAATTAGTATACAGGTTTATTCTTCGTATTTTATTGAATACCTACATGCACAACTGATACCTACATGCAATGAACATTCAAAAACCTTTGATCAGGCCAGTTAGAAACATTACTGCAAAGCTTTTCGGTTTGGCTAACGCAATTAAAAAATTCAAACTACAAAGGATTTTGCTAAAAAAGATTTTTACGTCTTTGATAGGAAAAGCCGATAACAGTTCCAGTGGTTTTTACCCGATTACGGCGAAGCGAAAAGTAGGAGTAAACCTTATAGTCAAGAAACGAGGTCACTGTCGGCGACCGTACCTATATTGTATGTATGTGTGTTTTTGTCCCACCGTAGCGACTAAACTACTGATCCGATTTTAATGAATGAGTTGTGGCGGACCGTGGCGGACCAATTAGTGCTATGACACATCTGAATCGCGCTATCGCATTTTTTACAGTTCGGCGCTATATATACAACATCTGAAACGCTTACGAGTGGGCTTGGGCCTGACCGACTAGACCGAGCATACCACCTGCTCGGGCATTGATCTTGGGGCGGTCGGGTCCCGGTCTCGGGTCGCGGTCTCGGGTCGGGTCGCGGTCTCGGGTCGCGGTCTCGGGTTGGGTCCCGGTCTCGGGTCGCGGTCTCGGGTCGGGTCGCGGTCTCGGGTCGCGGTCTCGGGTCGCGGTCTCGGGTCGGGTCGCGGTCTCGGGTCGCGGTCTCGGGTCGGGTCCCGGTCTCGGGTCGCGGTCTCGGGTCGGGTCGCGGTCTCGGGTCGCGGTCTCGGGTCGGGTCCCGGTCTCGGGTCGCGGTCTCGGGTCGGGTCGCGGTCTCGGGTCGCGGTCTCACGTCGCGTGTCGCGCGCATCCGAAGGGTACCTTGAGATAAACTAAGCTAGGTATTCTTGTGACGACTGAAGTTGCCGGCTTACCTAAAGTCTAGCGGAGCCTGACGGGGCTCGCCGCTCGAGGGAGCCGTGTTCAAACTGCCGTAATAAATTTACACTGCGACACAGACATATTATTGAAACTTAAGCATACACCTATTATAATGTACACGGTGTTAATGCCCCTCGGCCGTTTTTTTATGGAAATATTTAAAAAAATATTACCGAAAGGCATAATCAACGTGGTTGTACTGTACTGTGTATTCTAATCTTATACTTTACACGAGACAATCTTGTAAATAATTTATATATAATAGTAATATAAGAAATCCGACTGATTATTATTATTAATAAGACATTGTTTATGAGTATTTAATACATGCCTGCCTAAATTGAATATATTTTTTTTATGAATTTTACCTTCCGGGATACCTTCACAGCTTTCTCCAGCCTGTTAACAACCAGCCCCAAGCCGGGGCACATTGTAACTTTCTGACTGAATAAATTCTTACGTGGAATAATCCAAAAAAAACTTTCTTAATATCAAATTAACATAATATGTAGTTACATTTCTCATTAACAAAAATAAAGTTAGAGCAAGTATTCTTTTCAGAATTTGAAGTTAACTAAACACGGAACTTTTAGCCCCGCTCTCCCCGCAGGGAGTTTTGGAGGAGAAAAATGGATCTAGCTGGGTCTTATCCCTGAGAAACTACGCATTTTTAAGCTACACATGTTTTTTCTTTCGTCGTGCAACAATACATGAATAATTTCGACTATGTTATGTCAGTCCAATTGGCACATAGGTATGCTTATGTATAATTTTTGCTTTGTTCGAAAATTCGAAATGTGGTGGGTTCGAATCCCGGTCAGATTAATATTTTTGTGATTACTTTTATTTTTTAAATTTCTCAGAACTCCGAGCAAAGCTCGGTTACCCAGGTACTATGACATTCTTATCAAAACTTCACATAGACAGACGGACAGATGGACAACGAAGGTAATACTAAAATAATCTTTGTGTGCTTTTATTGGCTGTTTTCCTTTTGTAATATGGATCTCCAAAACGTAAAGAGTTTTTGTCGCCTGCGAGACTACTTCTATATGCTATTGTACTCTTACTATGTCGTATTAGTCATAAAATTGTTATATACCTTTTTAGGGGTCCGTAGTGTACGTGTCGGAACCCTTAATATGGTTTCGTGATGTCCGTCCGTCCGTCTTCGGCTTACTGTCCAAACGCTCAGTGCTAGAAAGATGAAACTTTGCGTGGATATGACGTGTGTTTACGTCACGTCACGTCGACAAAGTGCTAAAATGAAAATACGAAACATATATTATTCTGGGCTACCCCCGCTTTAATCATGTAAAGTGGGGATGATTTTTTTGTCTCGTGTCTAGCCTAAAGTGTGGGATATCATTAGCTTGGACTTTTAAATACATTGAGAGGTTTCTTAGACAATTTTTTACTTCGGTATCCGTTTGCAAGATTACAACTTTGAAGCGCATTTTTTTTGTTAAAATCTTGTATTTGTCTATTTAGACACGAAAAAAATCCATGATGGTAGTCCGTGTTTTTTTCTAATGAAATGAACCAGCAAACGAGCAGACGGATCGCCTGATGGTAAGCGATTACCGCCGCCCATGGACACTTGTAACTCCTCTGGTCTTACGACTTGCGTTCCCAGTCCTTAAAATTCCCAACCCGCCTTGGGCCTCCGGTAACCTCACTCACTCGGTGAAACAGAACGCAAGCGATATTTCACGCCGGTTTTCTGTGAGGCCGTGGTATTTACCCGGTCGAGCCGGCCCATTTATGCCAAAGCGTGGCTGTCTCACAGTTAAATTCGAAAGTAATTAACTTAGAAGGAAAACTATAACGGCTTTTATAACTTTGTTAGTTTTAGAGACTACTTGTAAAATGCGCTTACTTGGAAAACTTCGTACAAAAATAACTAAATAATAAGTAAAAATGTAAAATATAGTTGTATGGAGACGTGCACGAGTCCGACTCGCACTTGGCCGGTTTCTTTTAAATAACAATCTTCCATATTTTTGATAAAAGATAGCCCCGCGCAAGTTTATTACCTCGGTTTTTCTCGCCGGGCTAGGTGGTAGGTGGCAGGTAGAGCGACGTTCAGAAGTGTATAAAAATACTTAATTTGTATAAATATCGGTTGTCTGTAAAGTCTGTTTACTGACGATAGTTGAACGTGACAACGTCATAAGAAAATACTGATGGATCGCTCACTCAAGTAGGAGAGAGAGAGATTCCGCGCTCTCGCTTGCACTTCAAGACTTAAATGGAACGCCTCAGAGCGAGGTAACGCCGCATGAGTCATGTTATTTCGTGCGTGCAGCCGGCTCCATCGAATTATAAGACGTTATCACGTCAAAAACTTTTTACTTTTACTTTATAATTTTCTTTTTTGAAGATCGGTATAATGTAAAGCAGATCAACAAACATTATACACAATACACTTCACGTTGTAAACAATCAACTTCCATTCCGACTCGGAAATGTCTCAAGCTTGAGAAATAAATCTTCATACAAGAGGTGGCCATTTGCGGTTCCAGTTTTATTCGATAAAAATATAGGGACAAAGCGCTAAGATAATCTGCGACCAGGGTTGTCAAATAAAGAACAACTTATATAGCACATACTATGGAGAAAAACGTAGAGGTAGCAGCCCTGGCCGACCCCGTTTGTAAGTAGCACATTACTGTCTCAGCCAGCCTCTCAGCTCGGTGTAATAATAATATATCTACAAACTTCGCGGCGCACTAGTCTATTATGTTTTGTCGCGCTCTCGTTGGTATCTTATGAATATATTTTAAAATAGAATAAGACATTATCGCAATGCGATTACTACAGCCCATGGACACCCGCAACACTAGAGGAATTACAACTACGTTGCCAGTTTTTAAATCATCATTCCGTCTTGGACTTCCGGAGCCCTCCCTCACCCGACGAAAAACAACGCAAGTGTTATTAAAACGAAGCATCTTTAGCGGCATCGAGCGTGAGATTTCAAGGTCGCGTCTAACTACGACACGATTTTGGTAACGCCATCCGTCAGAAGCTACGTATACATCGTACATATAACAACTAAATTGGTTAATGTACGGTTAATACACAGAACTGATGTGCACAATGATAGGCACGGTGAGAGTATTTTGGTTTTTAAGGCTGAAATAAGTGTCTCTTCTGCCACTTGTACTCTGGCACGTCATGTTTTTTTCCACTACGGTTTTCTGTGAAGCCTTGGTTTTCCGCCGGCATATAGCTCTTTCACTATATAACCTCACAAATAGTCGCCAACTTTTCAGCTCGGTGTGACAATAATATATATCTTCAAACTTCGCGGCGCGCTAATTTAAAATCTTTTGTCGCACTCCGGTCGGTATTTTTTCGAATAAATTATAAATAATATATATAAATTATAATATTATAAATTATATATAAATCCGTAAGGCTCGGAACTAGCTACCGGTTGTAATAGCGCGTTACTGCCACACAAATACATTTTGTGCAGCGTCCGGCTAGACCTACTGGGGCTGCTACGTCTCAACAAAAATGTCGGAGATGTATGTAGGTGGTAGGGCGACTGCTTCCGACTTAAGTCGCCCGTTTGCGCCAAGCTAATATATTTTCTTTTGTCGCTAGCCGGTATTTTTAAGAATAAATCCGTTAAGGTTCTTCACAAAGGGGTTTATTTGCATCTCCGCGACCCCATGGGTGGGGCCACTAAACACGCGGATTTCTAAATATATTTTGGAGTAGATTTATTTATTTTATCGAGAGATGGAACTATCTTTTCTTATCTTCTTTTCTAAAGATATTTATGCAAAAAACAATTGTCATACTCAAACTAAAAAAAATTATCTCATGTATGGGCGACTCTCCGCTAAACGCAAACTCACCCATATTAATTTTATTTTTTTCGAGTACGACAATTATTTTTCTGCCTAAACGTTTTTACATATGCAGTAAATCATGTGTCCGAAATGTTCGTAATTGATTTTTGGAGACGTTATGATATAATAAATATTATTAGGTTTAAGTTTAACACTGGGTGACCACTAGGTATATATTAATTATTATATGTAATAGGTCAGAGCTGTACCTCAATGGTATAGTCACAATTGCCTGTTTGTAAAATTAGACTAATTTTAAAATTAATTGTGGCAGTAGGTACTGTTAATGATACCCCGCGGCGCTTGCGGCCCGAATGTTTCGGTACAGATTTATTAAGGCAATTAAACTTGGCGCAAGTTGACAGTTTTTCTTTTGTCTGGGCCAGTAATGAGCACTCGGGGGTTGATCCCGCCATAAATATTTTGTATTTCACCGTGCCAAAAGAACGGCGTTGTTTTAAACTTTAATGCGTTCAAGTATTCGTCGGCCCAAGTGATGTTTTCATTTGGGAATAATCTTTTTAACCCCCGACGAAAACGGAGACAACTCAACGAAAACCTATTGCGCGTTGATAGTTACGAAATCCTCCTCGGACATGTCCTGACATGCTCTTGGCTAAGTTATTACGTTCTTAGCGTGACAGACCAAACCATTGCTATAAGAGTACCTTCTTATAGCAGCATACCTACGTTATTAAATAGCTGCCATCATTGGCAACACAATCATTTTGTTTTATAATTTGTTTAAAAGACAAAAGGACATCATAGTTCAAGATCATAATATATAAGATTTAAGTCACGTCTGAGTTTGTGTGATTCGACAATAATATGTCCTGACATGCTCTTGGTTAGGTTATTTATAACATTAGGAATCTCTCTCGTAAGCTCTCGCGATACAGATTACTTGCAAATGAATGTAGAACCCTTGAGCGGGGTTCTGTAGCCTGAGCGTAATTGAGTTTATTATGCAAATGGTAGGATTACTCGCGAGACATCTCAACTTTTTGATTTCCACGGGATTTGAGCTAACTCAAAGAGACCGAACTTAACTTCTAGAATGACGCTGGACTTTAATAATACAATTCATATTATCATGTATTACCAAAATTATGCTATAGTTGTACGGGCTGGAAGTAGGATGGGTCCTACTACTATTATGTATTTGAAAGTTTGTGATTATGGATGGATGGATGGATAGATGTTTGTTAATCTTTCATGATAAAACTACTAAACAGATTTTGATGAAATTTGGTACGGTAGTAGTTTAAGCTCTGTATTAATACATAGGATACTTTCTATCCCTATAAAGTATAGAGTTCTCGTGGGATACTGTATTGACGCGGACGGAGCCGCGGGCAAAAGCTAGTAATCTATACCTACTTCTTGATTCTATAAAGAGGAACGATTTGTTTGTTTGTTTGCATTTAGGCTCCAAAACTACTGGACCGATTTCGATGAAATTTAACACATATATAGAGTAGACCACGGGGAACTTCCCAAGTAACATTTTCTCGCCGTACAATAGTTTTGTAAACGTTATTATATTACCACAGCTAAGTCACACTAACGTTTTCATGACGTTTATTAAACGCGAAAAGGGCCTCATACACCACTATACGACCAACGTTGTTGTATAATCGTCATACAAAAGTCACAAGTGTCTTCGTTGAAGTCATTCATAAGTCGTGTGAAAGTTTAGAAATTACCACTTTCATCGTGCAGTAGTTTAATCATAACTTTAAAGCGACTCGTTTTGTCTTATTGTGGCTGTACGACTGCTTTTTTTTCTCTCGTCAGTGACTTTGTTTTGAGCAAGAGATTTGAGTGCAAAATAAGTATTTCTAAAGATGAGTGTTATCGTGTTATTTAATTTTCATATCTTGCTATGTGTAACTAATACCAATTAGTTAGACTGAGAATTTAAATTTTATGATAATATACCTATGAAAATTATTATAATTATAGGTACTCTATTAATATTCGTAGTTTTGTGTTTGTAATATTTTAATATTTTTAATACAAATATGTTTATTTCTAACAATGGAAGACATGTTGCTTTTGTTGCATACTTACCTCTTTATGACGCTATAAAGACCGTAAGTTCTTTTAAGGTTATTTCAAGACCATGCAATACGCCATCCGCCATTACTAGTAAGGTTCCTCAAAAAGTTAATAATCCTTTTTAATTTGTCAATATTCACACAATATCAATTATGTTTAAAAAATTGTGTAAAAATTGATAAATTAAAAATGATTATTATTTTTTATATTTTATTAATTTCAGGCAAAAGCTGATCATAGTAAAAGCGCAGTTCAGATTACAAAACATTTTATTATATTCAAGTATGTATCATAGTTAGAATTATATTATATCAAACTTTCCATTAATATGGCGCTTAAAAGTCATAATTTGACTCAAATACGACAAAAAGGTTGGTTAAAGTCAGGGCATGACTTTTAATCGACAACATGTAATATAAAATATATATTTAAGTCGCAACATAGACCCAAGTTGTATATACAACCAAGTCACTCAAGTGTCTCAAATGAAAACGTGTGTACAACTGTTTCATAATATAAACGTCATATATACGTCGTCAATCACCCGATTTGGTCATTTGAAATCGTTAATTACACTGCTACGTTAGTATGACTATTGCGTTGTCGTACAAACGTTTAAGCTAAGCTTATAACGTCGTGAAGCTTAGTCTCGCCGACGTTGCTGTGACCAGTTTATTATGACATATTGGTCGCACGACTAAAAAGTTAAATTAAAGACGTCTAAAGGACCTGTTAGTCACCTCATTACTAATATAAAGCTGCAATACAACTGGAAGTCGTACAGGCCTCGACTTACATGACGTTGTTATTTGTTGGGTTGTCACGGGAAAATGTACGGTTCCCGCGTGTTCTTCATTTTCGCGTAAAGTCACGGGAAATATCTTGTGTGGTATAATACAGATCTTTACACCACGCAATGGATTTTTATGCGGTTTTCATTATAGTAGATAGAGGGATTTATAGTAAAGAAAGCATTGTAATATGCACTATACTAACTTCCTAATATTGTCTTAATACAAGCGGAGCCGGGAGTCAATACTAGTAGAGAGCAGAGAAATAAATATAAAGCAAAATTTATTCTAAAATATTAAGCGTTGCAATCAACTTGCAGTGCATTTAATATTGTACGTCTGAAATATATTAAATTTCACAATAACGGAGTGTCTGTTTAAGTCGTGAATCACTGTGCTGCATTTATTTAACATCCGCGTTTCTACAAACTGTTCTCAGTTTTAATATTTTATAACACCTTGAACAATATACAATTCTATTCAGCTTTCTGACGAGAACACAAAATCCCGGCAACCAGAACCGGCAAAAGTTGGAAAATCAAAGCCTTTAGACAAGTTGCCATCGTTAATTCCTGATTAGGGTCAGTTCACACAGCGATGATATGCCACGCTGCGTGGAGCTGTATTTTTAAGATAGCTATTCAAAATTGAACTTTATTCACTACACAAAAAGAAACGTGCTGCCACTTTACATTTGAACTCATACAATGAAACGTGTTATCTTCTTGTACACTGAAGAAAGTTCAATTTTGAATAGCTATCTTAATAACTGCAATTTTTATAAAAAACTATAACCCGACTACCTAAAAGTGAAGTCTATGGTACCCGAGCTATTTATTTCGAATCTGTTGACACCTCATTCATTTCAAACAGACCTCCAGTTTAGGCGCTACGGTGGAACAAACATACCTAGACCGTCAAAATCATTATCCTTCCTTTTGGCTTCGCCGTAGTTTGGTAATAATGCAGCGCCATGTTGCGTATCGTTTCGTTTCGGTGTAAGTCACATAACGATGCTTAGGTATTTCAAATCCCATACATTTTTGTTTTCGAAGTTCGTCGTCGTAATTAGCGATGTAAGTAGATAGAGAGTTTGAAAAGTAGTCATCTAGAGTTGAAATAGAAAACATCTTATCGTTGATGTTTTCTGCTACAGCTATCTGCTATTTAAAATAAAAAAAATCTGAAAAATAGGAGCTCTGAAAAGTCTTAAAAGTTAAAAGCCCTTTTGTATAGATGATCTCTTTTAAGTTTTAATGTTAAGAGTTCGGACGAATGAACTAAACCATTAGTGTTTTACGTAGACATCAAGAAACAAAGTGAAATATTTTTAATATTTCTAACACAAACTAGCACTCCGTTTACATAAAGAAGGTAAAAGCAATAGGATAACAAAATTCGGCTAAACCCGTACACTGGTTAGCTGTATAAATATTCAAACGTACTCGTGTAGTAAATACTGAAAACTTTTAGCGATATCAAATGGCGCAATTAAAACGGCAAACAAAGATATGACCGTATTTCCGCGTTAGAAAAATGTACACTGAATGTAGAAAATTTGGCGCACGGCCTCCGGCTCTGTAGTCTGTACCTTTTTATTTAATATTGCAAGTTTGTTAGATGCCAACGAGTTGGTTTATTTTTTAATATAGCGACACGGCCTACCGTCTAAATTGAGTCAGCCTTTGTAAATTTTATCTAAAAATGGAAATGCGCAGTTTTAAAGGGAAGGCTTTATTGTTCGGTCTCATACATCACTAGTTTAAAACTTGAAGCGTCTTAAGCCGCGGCCTCGAATTTCGCGGTGAGAAGTGCACTACCGTCAAGCGGTGGCCGGTGTCTATGGCGCCCGCCTGCTCCCGTCACCGCCGCTGTCACTGCGCACCGCCTCGCCGCTCACCGCTAAATTCAAGAAGGCGGCCTAAACTCTGAGGTATCAGGCAGCGAAATCAAGAGGCGATTTGCAGGTAATTTACATAGTAACAAGTATGTAATAGTATGCAATTCCCGTTCAGACTATAACTTAGTTAAGGGCAGAAAATACCGAGTTTATATACCTGTGGGCCTAGCAGGAACATTTGACAGCAGCTTAAACGTAACGTGATCGAATGAGAATCGTATATAAAATCTGTCAAAATCATGACAGCGTCCATACAAATGTCATTCGAAAACGTTACGTTTTCGCCGCTGTCAAATGTTCCTGCTAGGCCACCTGATGGCCTCACGTGAGCTTTGCCATAAAAAACACTTTTCATGACAAACAATTGCAACACATATTAGTTTCCAGACAGAAGATTGCAAGTAATGGAATAACTTACTGTTTGCCGTTGTAGCTACTTTCAAGTTTTCGGAATTCAAAAAGCGATAAACATTATACAGGAGATTAAACATGTAAAGCCCTCGAGCTCGAGAGGATCGCCTCAAAGAATCAATAAAGTGGAGTCAGTGGGGCTATTTGGATAAGGCCCAATCTGCATTACATTTTTACGATCGCTCGCTATTTGCATAAAATAACAAATGCACTCGATTCCCATATCCCACAATAGCTCCTATTCCTGCCTAGTAAGGATCACATTTCCTTGTGATGGGATCAGGAATAGGTAGTGGCCTAGATTCATTTAGGCTTTGTTTAAAAACTCCTCGGTGTGCTGCCAAATACAGTGAAAGGGGTCGCGGCCTTCCAACTCCACTACACATCATATCGTGATAAGTGGATACATAATATGTATCCACTTATCACTAAAATATTATAAATAGCCGTGTGATTCAAAACTTTAGATACACCATGAGAATCTGTCCTTTTTTCCTTACTAATATTATGAACGCAAAAGTTTGTAAGACTGGATGTATGGGTGTGTAGATATTTGATACTCCTTCGCGGAATATCTACTGAACGGATTTACATGTGCTCCATCTATAATTATTATATAATATATAAAAGACAAAACTGATTGACTGATGTATCAACGCACAGGCCAAACCCTTAAGGCTAAAAATTTAAAATTTTGCACACGTATTTCTCACATGACGTAGGCATCCACTAAGGAAGGGTTTTTCAAAATTCAATCCCCAAGGGAATAAAATAAGGGATTAAAGTTTGTATGAAACTTTTTATTCCTTGCACATATTTGCATGGTATTTCGTATGAATTGAGTACGAAAAAAATAATGAGTTACGTATTGCAGCGTTTTCTAAAATTCGCGTTTTCTAATTTAGTAAAAAAAGCAGCGGGCAATTAATAATAGTAATATTATGTTTGGATCAGATACAATTAAATGTGAATCTAAACGAAGTAATTAAATTCCACCAAATTAATGTTTTATTGTATATCATTATTGTACCGTTGAAAAAGTAACGTTGTACGTGGTAGAATAATTATAGTGTACTATTGTCTTTTCGTTTACAAAAATAATTAATTGGATCTTAACAAAGTATTGTGGCATTATTGACTTGAAAACTCACTTGACAGACAAAGACAGCAATATTGAATAGCTCATCAGTTGTGTTAACATTTTTATTCGAAGAGAGGTTTGGTATTCAGGGGTGAATTCACTAGTTTCAAAGGTAGCGATTGAACGATTAAGGTTTTAAAACGCAGGCACTGAGAAAGAATAAACGTATTTTCATTGCCTGGACTCCATTTCACGACGCTACATTTTTAAAGATTTGAAATTATTCTATTGAAAATTGAACTTTATTCACCATGCAAAAAGATACACGTTTTATGAAGCGTAACATCAGTCATACACTGCATGTGTGCAGTGCAGCGCATTCGAACTCTTACTATGAAACGTATATCCACTTGTGTAACTCACAAAGTTCAATTTTACATACCTACATTAATAATGCAGCGCCATGTCGCGTTTCGTTTCGGTGTGAACTGACCCTAAATAAATAAATACACCGAAGATTCTGGATAAACATCCATTCCTTTTAATTATTAAGGTAAACTTTGTGTTACTTCACGTTGGGATTTTATGTCATAACTTATTACTTTGTGACGTCTCATAGTGTTTATGTATATAGCTCTAAGTTACCCGATACACGCAATAACATCTGCATCGTGACGTCAGTAGCTGCCAGCGGTGAGCGATATTACTTGCATGAAAATGTTTAAAAAGCATCGGGAATATTCTAACCGTTTGAAGTTAACATGACAACAGAAAATTAGAAATTTCACATTAAATATACGAGCACTTTAACGTATATTTTCTATCATATATACTCTTATTCACAAACTTTCATATTTATATGAGTATATATAAGTAGGATTATGTTCTTGACAGACCTTTATACATCTTTGGTAGATATTTGATGGTACAGAAGAATATCTTGAGTCTCGAAGCGTAGAGAGATATCTTGTTTTAAAAATAAATATATAGTTTAACCTAGAAAATCATAATATTATAATAATAATATCTATGGACCCTTCACACGACGTCATTCTGGCCCCATGGTAAGTATTCGAAGAACTTGTGCTATGGGGACCAGACAACCGGAAGTATCCTAAACTGCTATTAATTATTAATGTGAAAAATTTTGAGGATGAATGTATGAATGGATGTTTGTAACTCTTTCACGCAAAAACTAGGGAACAGATTTAATGAAATTTGGTATGGTAGAAGTTTATGCGCCAACGCGCTAGCCACTGATCCACAAAGGCCAGAGAAACAATTTTTAAAGAAAATGATATCATTATCAACAATTATTGAATGGATGGAATTAGAGCCGCTGTTTAGTATTACAGTAAAACGTCTCAAGTTAAGAAACGAAAGGTGTCTTGAGTTTTTATACTATGACAAAACAAATCGATAGGATTAGTGGTTTTCTAGAAAATATAATTTCACGATTATATTAGACTAGCTGTTGCCCACGGCTCCGCCGGCGTAAATGCAGTATCCCACAGGAACATTGTACTTTTTCGGGATAAAAGTATTCTATGTTTTAATCCAAAGCTTAAACTAATACCATACCAAATTTCATCGAAATCGGTTTAATAGTTATTGCGTGAAAGAGTAAGAAATATCCCTCCATCCATCCATCCTCACAAACTTAAATAAATACATAAAAGTAATAAAAAACAAAACATTTTTATTACTTTTATGTATTTATTTAAGCTTTTTTTTTAAATTAGCTTTCTGCACGAACTCCTCCATATAAACTTTAATATACCGGCTAAGTTACATACCCCTCCACTGCACAATTCTCGTCAAAGTGTACTGCAAGCTTTTGCTTAACGTATGAAGATAATAATTTATCTATCACAATACAAAATAGAAAGATGAAGTAATGGGTTTTCCTGACGGACATAAATAAAGGAACAGGACAATATTTTGATAACTAATGCGCCATCATAAGCAATAAGTTCCGAACAATGATTTCGAAACTAAGGATGGGCTATGACGTAAATTAAGAAAAAAAATCATCATACACGAATAACTACAATTTTTGTAAAGACTATAACCCGACAACGTAAATTATATAGCTTTTGTTACCGGCCCTTATTACGAATCTATTGACTCTTCATTTATTAGAATCGGACTAGTAGTTAAAGCGCTTCGGTGAAACAAACAAACATATATACATACAGAGACTGCCAAAATCATAGCCCTTCCTTTTCGGCTTCGCCGTAGTCGGGTAAAAATTTACACTGTCTTGATTTCTGAAGATTTTGTCAATTAAATGCGGACCGATTATATCGCCGAAAGCAAATGAAAAAAATGTCAAGATGACAAACGTTAAACAACTGGCCCAAATGACCTCAAAAGTTGGAAAGTTTAAGACATTTTTTGTCTCAACATGTCTCTTCTATAATATATACTCGTATTATGTCTATGTTTGCGAATCACAATATTTCGTGTTCCGTGTTATTACGAGGTAGACTGAATACATTGGTGCCGTCGGCTGTTTGTACTAGTAACACATCACAACGCCGACGACGCGTAGAAAAAAATCAAATATTATGTTTCACAATTACAATAGGTATTAGGTTTTTGGCTATTTTCGCAAAGGAGCCTTGAAATGATACATTTTTAAATTAAAATACACAACGGGTACTAAAAATCGGTGGCAACTATCTTCATTATGACATTATTGATTCTGAATTTTTCTTATCTTATATAACTAGTATTAATTGCCCGTGGCTTCGCCTGCGTGAAAATAAGTTTCGAACTTTCATCCCCTATTTTACCCACCTAGGAGCTGAATTTTAGAAAATACGCTGAAATACGTAACTCATTATTTTTTCCGTATTTAATTTATACGAAATATCATGCAAATATATAGAAAATAGATAGATTCTGTGTCACAGTGTTTTTTACAGCACTCCTCACTGATTTTTATTCGGTAGGTATGAGGGTAGGTTGTAATCTGTTTTTTCATACCCCTATCTATGTGATAAGGGATACCCAAAAGTTTATTTTAAATTTTTTTGCCGTTTTTATGTACGTACAAGTAATTAGAAATATTAAAAATTGCGCGTTGATAGCTATTAAAACCCTCTTTAGACATGTCCAGACATACTCTCGGTTAAGTTATTTTTTGGCCTGTATACGCTTGGGACTCTATTTTCGTCATTCGTGTCGAGTGGTTTGTTATTGGCTCGAGCCAATCCATGTCACTTATTACAATTACCTTGATGCTTAATCCTATATCTCAGTCCTCTGCGGAGGCTGGGTAATGTGTCAACAGGCAGTAATAAATTGAGAAGTGTCGTGCGTTGAGCGCTATAGAACGGTCGCGCTCCGCATTACACACGAAGCAAAACTTAATCGTCTGCGAGTCGCGCGGCTGCGCTGCTGCACGTGCACCATGGCTATGGTGGCCAACATGTTGCTGGCGTTCATCCAGCACGCCATCGACACCATGGACGAGATCAGCCTCATGCAGATCTGCAAATCTTTTTTTTTGCACTGCAAATCTTTAAATTTGCACGGGTAAGCAGCTGCTGTATGAGACGCTTGGCCAGAGCGCAAACATACCAACACGGAGGAGAGATGGCGGTGATCGAAGCGTGCGTCATCTCCATGCTGAAGCAGACGGAACCCGACGACGTGCCGGCCTTTGTGGCGAAAGATCTCCACAAGCTGCCGGTAGTAACGATGGACCACGTCGACGTCTCCAGCCTGCTGAAGAACTTCAACAGTATGAAGGCAGAACTGGACGAGATGCGAGGAAGATTGAATGCATCGGAATCTATCATCCGTGACTTGCGTAGTGAATTATTACAATTAAAATGCAATAATTAATTAAGTAGGTCACCCGATCATTCCATTGCCTTTGTCAACACGCGTGGTGGTGGTGCGCACGTTGACACTTCATTTTGCGTGTCAGCGGGATCCGGCGAGACGGCGACCGACGCCACCCCCACCCACCTTCCCTTCCGGGTCGTGCAGACGCCGAGTTAGCAAAAAACTTTTACAACTGTCACCGGTCGTCCCACAACTCTCCCGCGGGCGAAGATAAAAGGGGAGAAAGAGAGCCATATGGCTATGGAGAGCCGCAAGACTGAGCCTCCTTGACCTGGCAAGGACGAGAGCAGGAGGTGCGATGAGGAGGGCTTCATACTGGTGAAAGGAAGAAGGAAGATGAAGCCCGCCATCCGCAACCACTGCGGCACCGCCCCTTACGCACCTGAACTGCACCTGCGGTGTGAGGCGCCCGCGACGCCGTTGTACGTATCCCACCTGCACCGTTCCATGGAGATCGATGACTACATCCGTAGGAAGACATCCATCGCCTTGAGGGTCGAGCGTCTGGAGTCTCACCACAAGGTTAACTTCAGTTCCTTTGTGGTGAGAGTGCCGGTGCATCTTTTGTGGACCTTCGAGGTGGAGGAGTTCTGGTCGACGGGTGTGGTCTTCCGGAGGTTCCGGGGGAGACTCTGGAACGAAGCGCGTATCACGTCACCGACAACACGTGATAAAGTGTAGTTTTTAGGTATATAATAATAATAATATGTATGTTAGTCTGTAAGATACTTAAAATATGGGCCTACGCCGTCCGAAATAAACGTTATTTAATTTAAATTTAATTTAAACTCCCTCACGTAACATCGTGACACACTATGTCAATACTATTTGACGCAACTCCAAATTATATTATTTTAGTCAATGTTGATACAATTTGAATAATTTAAGTTCATATATAACTTTGGCGTTTCCATGCATATTTTACCGAGTTTTTGGCACACTAGGCACTGGGGCAGAGAAAATCGTCCTCGACAGTACTGAAGCCCAATTCTCGTAACTATTTATGATCAGAATCCTCAGTCGGTCCGCACGGTGTCGCATTCACACACGCGTCTAACGCGCGTGAGCGAGTGAGACAGCGCGAGGGCCGAAACAGGATTATGATCACAAATATATTAGTAATGAGAATGGGGTTTCTGTTTACATTTTATGCCTCTGTAAGACCAAAGTCGTCACTTGTATTTTAATAAAAAGCCTTAAAAATTAATTATTATCGAAAACAGAATTTCAAAAATTCTGGTTTACCACAGATTAATAAATAGTTACTACGTAACACATACATCACTCGCATACAAAAGTGAAAATACCAACGCTATAATTGCCCACAAAATCTTAATAATAATATATGCTTTTCGCAGCGAAAAAAAAATGTACCTTAAGTACGCGCACAATAATAATAATAAACATTTATTTGACATATAAAGACACAATTACAAGCAATACACGGAGTTACAATAAAACACATAATAACTTAGCAGAAAAAGCTGACAGAAAGAGTAGAGATTGTGTTGCCGGCGATGCGACTCACCACGTGAGTCACCCGCGCCATCGCACGAATGCGCCAGGGTTTTACCTATGAGGATTATTGTAATTTATTTGTCAATGAAATATGTTATAAAAGCATATACACATTTTTAATCTTCATTGAATTCTCGATTATAAATTTTATAGTTGAAAATATCCAAAAATATCTCGCGTAAATAATTTTAATAGGTATATAATATATAATAAGGAAAACAGTAAAGCAGAGAAAAATAAAATAAAACACTCTTGCCAATTTTTTCTGGCTGGAGGCTGTTTCCTACAAAAAAAAATCTGTGATATACCGGTTGTCTGTAAAGTCGGTTTACTGACGATAGTTGAACGTGACAACGTCAACAACAACAACAACAACAACAATAATAATAATGAGGTAAAGGCCATGCAAGATAACGCTGGTACTTGGGTACTTGGTAACGATAACGGGTAACAGGTAACGCATGAGTCATGTTTTTTCGTGCGTGCAGCCGGCTCCATCGATTTATAAGACGTTATCACGTCAAAAAAACTACCAAGAACTAAATTTTGTTGTTAAACTACTACACTGCAGTCATACGCTGCAGCCATACACTGCACAATAATTATACAGCATTTCGACGCGTAAGCGCGGGAACGTACGGTGCTAGTGCTCTGGCGGGCGTGCGGCGTGCGGCGTGCCATTTGTCGATTGTCTCGTAAGAGATAAGCTGAGTGGTAAGAAAATAACGCGTGTCCTTGAGCGAGTGACGAACGCCTGATTTAAATATACACCACACTTAGCCTGCAAAGCACGAACATAATAATAGGTCTTTACCTATGAAATTGCCGTTATGCAGTACTGGCCATTTCAAATGAAAATAATTGTTTGGCTAAGAATTCTAATTTCATATTAATTTTATTTAAAAAAAATGGAATTCTTTTTCCAAAAGTAGTCATTTGTTTATTGATTAGTGTTACATTTTCATCGCATATCAATCTTTTTCGTTATCATGGATACGTTAAAAATTCGAGTAATTGTGGAATATGAGTACCGTCGTGGCAGCAACGCGGCACAAGCGGCACGAAACATCAACGACGTTTACGGAGCTAACACTACAAACCAACGCACTACCTGTTATTGGTTCGCTCGCTTCCGTTCTGGAAATTTCGACCTGAAAAATGAACCTCGCAGTCGTCCGAAGACTTTGGTCGACAATGACGAATTAAAGGCGATTGTGGAAGCTGATGATACACAATCTACGGCTGAATTAGCAGCAGCTTTTGACGTTAGCGTCAAAACAATATTGGTCCATTTGCGTCAAATTGGCAAGGTAAAAAGCTTGACAAGTGGGTGCCCCACGAACTCAATGATCGCCAGCGCGAAGTACGCATCGAGACGTGCCTTGCACTGCTCAACAGACACACAAATGAAGGAATTTTCAACCGCATTGTTGTTGAATGGATGTTTGTAACTCTTTCACGCAAAAACTAGGGAACAGATTTAATGAAATTTGGTATGGTAGAAGTTTATGCGCCAACGCGCTAGCCACTGATCCACAAAGGCCAGAGAAACAATTTTTAAAGAAAATGATATCATTATCAACAATTATTGAATGGATGGAATTAGAGCCGCTGTTTAGTATTACAGTAAAACGTCTCAAGTTAAGAAACGAAAGGTGTCTTGAGTTTTTATACTATGACAAAACAAATCGATAGGATTAGTGGTTTTCTAGAAAATATAATTTCACGATTATATTAGACTAGCTGTTGCCCACGGCTCCGCCGGCGTAAATGCAGTATCCCACAGGAACATTGTACTTTTTCGGGATAAAAGTATTCTATGTTTTAATCCAAAGCTTAAACTAATACCATACCAAATTTCATCGAAATCGGTTTAATAGTTATTGCGTGAAAGAGTAAGAAATATCCCTCCATCCATCCATCCTCACAAACTTAAATAAATACATAAAAGTAATAAAAAACAAAACATTTTTATTACTTTTATGTATTTATTTAAGCTTTTTTTTAAATTAGCTTTCTGCACGAACTCCTCCATATAAACTTTAATATACCGGCTAAGTTACATACCCCTCCACTGCACAATTCTCGTCAAAGTGTACTGCAAGCTTTTGCTTAACGTATGAAGATAATAATTTATCTATCACAATACAAAATAGAAAGATGAAGTAATGGGTTTTCCTGACGGACATAAATAAAGGAACAGGACAATATTTTGATAACTAATGCGCCATCATAAGCAATAAGTTCCGAACAATGATTTCGAAACTAAGGATGGGCTATGACGTAAATTAAGAAAAAAAATCATCATACACGAATAACTACAATTTTTGTAAAGACTATAACCCGACAACGTAAATTATATAGCTTTTGTTACCGGCCCTTATTACGAATCTATTGACTCTTCATTTATTAGAATCGGACTAGTAGTTAAAGCGCTTCGGTGAAACAAACAAACATATATACATACAGAGACTGCCAAAATCATAGCCCTTCCTTTTCGGCTTCGCCGTAGTCGGGTAAAAATTTACACTGTCTTGATTTCTGAAGATTTTGTCAATTAAATGCGGACCGATTATATCGCCGAAAGCAAATGAAAAAAATGTCAAGATGACAAACGTTAAACAACTGGCCCAAATGACCTCAAAAGTTGGAAAGTTTAAGACATTTTTTGTCTCAACATGTCTCTTCTATAATATATACTCGTATTATGTCTATGTTTGCGAATCACAATATTTCGTGTTCCGTGTTATTACGAGGTAGACTGAATACATTGGTGCCGTCGGCTGTTTGTACTAGTAACACATCACAACGCCGACGACGCGTAGAAAAAAATCAAATATTATGTTTCACAATTACAATAGGTATTAGGTTTTTGGCTATTTTCGCAAAGGAGCCTTGAAATGATACATTTTTAAATTAAAATACACAACGGGTACTAAAAATCGGTGGCAACTATCTTCATTATGACATTATTGATTCTGAATTTTTCTTATCTTATATAACTAGTATTAATTGCCCGTGGCTTCGCCTGCGTGAAAATAAGTTTCGAACTTTCATCCCCTATTTTACCCACCTAGGAGCTGAATTTTAGAAAATACGCTGAAATACGTAACTCATTATTTTTTCCGTATTTAATTTATACGAAATATCATGCAAATATATAGAAAATAGATAGATTCTGTGTCACAGTGTTTTTTACAGCACTCCTCACTGATTTTTATTCGGTAGGTATGAGGGTAGGTTGTAATCTGTTTTTTCATACCCCTATCTATGTGATAAGGGATACCCAAAAGTTTATTTTAAATTTTTTTGCCGTTTTTATGTACGTACAAGTAATTAGAAATATTAAAAATTGCGCGTTGATAGCTATTAAAACCCTCTTTAGACATGTCCAGACATACTCTCGGTTAAGTTATTTTTTGGCCTGTATACGCTTGGGACTCTATTTTCGTCATTCGTGTCGAGTGGTTTGTTATTGGCTCGAGCCAATCCATGTCACTTATTACAATTACCTTGATGCTTAATCCTATATCTCAGTCCTCTGCGGAGGCTGGGTAATGTGTCAACAGGCAGTAATAAATTGAGAAGTGTCGTGCGTTGAGCGCTATAGAACGGTCGCGCTCCGCATTACACACGAAGCAAAACTTAATCGTCTGCGAGTCGCGCGGCTGCGCTGCTGCACGTGCACCATGGCTATGGTGGCCAACATGTTGCTGGCGTTCATCCAGCACGCCATCGACACCATGGACGAGATCAGCCTCATGCAGATCTGCAAATCTTTTTTTTTGCACTGCAAATCTTTAAATTTGCACGGGTAAGCAGCTGCTGTATGAGACGCTTGGCCAGAGCGCAAACATACCAACACGGAGGAGAGATGGCGGTGATCGAAGCGTGCGTCATCTCCATGCTGAAGCAGACGGAACCCGACGACGTGCCGGCCTTTGTGGCGAAAGATCTCCACAAGCTGCCGGTAGTAACGATGGACCACGTCGACGTCTCCAGCCTGCTGAAGAACTTCAACAGTATGAAGGCAGAACTGGACGAGATGCGAGGAAGATTGAATGCATCGGAATCTATCATCCGTGACTTGCGTAGTGAATTATTACAATTAAAATGCAATAATTAATTAAGTAGGTCACCCGATCATTCCATTGCCTTTGTCAACACGCGTGGTGGTGGTGCGCACGTTGACACTTCATTTTGCGTGTCAGCGGGATCCGGCGAGACGGCGACCGACGCCACCCCCACCCACCTTCCCTTCCGGGTCGTGCAGACGCCGAGTTAGCAAAAAACTTTTACAACTGTCACCGGTCGTCCCACAACTCTCCCGCGGGCGAAGATAAAAGGGGAGAAAGAGAGCCATATGGCTATGGAGAGCCGCAAGACTGAGCCTCCTTGACCTGGCAAGGACGAGAGCAGGAGGTGCGATGAGGAGGGCTTCATACTGGTGAAAGGAAGAAGGAAGATGAAGCCCGCCATCCGCAACCACTGCGGCACCGCCCCTTACGCACCTGAACTGCACCTGCGGTGTGAGGCGCCCGCGACGCCGTTGTACGTATCCCACCTGCACCGTTCCATGGAGATCGATGACTACATCCGTAGGAAGACATCCATCGCCTTGAGGGTCGAGCGTCTGGAGTCTCACCACAAGGTTAACTTCAGTTCCTTTGTGGTGAGAGTGCCGGTGCATCTTTTGTGGACCTTCGAGGTGGAGGAGTTCTGGTCGACGGGTGTGGTCTTCCGGAGGTTCCGGGGGAGACTCTGGAACGAAGCGCGTATCACGTCACCGACAACACGTGATAAAGTGTAGTTTTTAGGTATATAATAATAATAATATGTATGTTAGTCTGTAAGATACTTAAAATATGGGCCTACGCCGTCCGAAATAAACGTTATTTAATTTAAATTTAATTTAAACTCCCTCACGTAACATCGTGACACACTATGTCAATACTATTTGACGCAACTCCAAATTATATTATTTTAGTCAATGTTGATACAATTTGAATAATTTAAGTTCATATATAACTTTGGCGTTTCCATGCATATTTTACCGAGTTTTTGGCACACTAGGCACTGGGGCAGAGAAAATCGTCCTCGACAGTACTGAAGCCCAATTCTCGTAACTATTTATGATCAGAATCCTCAGTCGGTCCGCACGGTGTCGCATTCACACACGCGTCTAACGCGCGTGAGCGAGTGAGACAGCGCGAGGGCCGAAACAGGATTATGATCACAAATATATTAGTAATGAGAATGGGGTTTCTGTTTACATTTTATGCCTCTGTAAGACCAAAGTCGTCACTTGTATTTTAATAAAAAGCCTTAAAAATTAATTATTATCGAAAACAGAATTTCAAAAATTCTGGTTTACCACAGATTAATAAATAGTTACTACGTAACACATACATCACTCGCATACAAAAGTGAAAATACCAACGCTATAATTGCCCACAAAATCTTAATAATAATATATGCTTTTCGCAGCGAAAAAAAAATGTACCTTAAGTACGCGCACAATAATAATAATAAACATTTATTTGACATATAAAGACACAATTACAAGCAATACACGGAGTTACAATAAAACACATAATAACTTAGCAGAAAAAGCTGACAGAAAGAGTAGAGATTGTGTTGCCGGCGATGCGACTCACCACGTGAGTCACCCGCGCCATCGCACGAATGCGCCAGGGTTTTACCTATGAGGATTATTGTAATTTATTTGTCAATGAAATATGTTATAAAAGCATATACACATTTTTAATCTTCATTGAATTCTCGATTATAAATTTTATAGTTGAAAATATCCAAAAATATCTCGCGTAAATAATTTTAATAGGTATATAATATATAATAAGGAAAACAGTAAAGCAGAGAAAAATAAAATAAAACACTCTTGCCAATTTTTTCTGGCTGGAGGCTGTTTCCTACAAAAAAAAATCTGTGATATACCGGTTGTCTGTAAAGTCGGTTTACTGACGATAGTTGAACGTGACAACGTCAACAACAACAACAACAACAACAATAATAATAATGAGGTAAAGGCCATGCAAGATAACGCTGGTACTTGGGTACTTGGTAACGATAACGGGTAACAGGTAACGCATGAGTCATGTTTTTTCGTGCGTGCAGCCGGCTCCATCGATTTATAAGACGTTATCACGTCAAAAAAACTACCAAGAACTAAATTTTGTTGTTAAACTACTACACTGCAGTCATACGCTGCAGCCATACACTGCACAATAATTATACAGCATTTCGACGCGTAAGCGCGGGAACGTACGGTGCTAGTGCTCTGGCGGGCGTGCGGCGTGCGGCGTGCCATTTGTCGATTGTCTCGTAAGAGATAAGCTGAGTGGTAAGAAAATAACGCGTGTCCTTGAGCGAGTGACGAACGCCTGATTTAAATATACACCACACTTAGCCTGCAAAGCACGAACATAATAATAGGTCTTTACCTATGAAATTGCCGTTATGCAGTACTGGCCATTTCAAATGAAAATAATTGTTTGGCTAAGAATTCTAATTTCATATTAATTTTATTTAAAAAAAATGGAATTCTTTTTCCAAAAGTAGTCATTTGTTTATTGATTAGTGTTACATTTTCATCGCATATCAATCTTTTTCGTTATCATGGATACGTTAAAAATTCGAGTAATTGTGGAATATGAGTACCGTCGTGGCAGCAACGCGGCACAAGCGGCACGAAACATCAACGACGTTTACGGAGCTAACACTACAAACCAACGCACTACCTGTTATTGGTTCGCTCGCTTCCGTTCTGGAAATTTCGACCTGAAAAATGAACCTCGCAGTCGTCCGAAGACTTTGGTCGACAATGACGAATTAAAGGCGATTGTGGAAGCTGATGATACACAATCTACGGCTGAATTAGCAGCAGCTTTTGACGTTAGCGTCAAAACAATATTGGTCCATTTGCGTCAAATTGGCAAGGTAAAAAGCTTGACAAGTGGGTGCCCCACGAACTCAATGATCGCCAGCGCGAAGTACGCATCGAGACGTGCCTTGCACTGCTCAACAGACACACAAATGAAGGAATTTTCAACCGCATTGTTACCTGCGATGAAAAATGGATTCTGTTCGATAACCGCAAGCGCTCAGCAAGTTGGTTGGATCCTGGTTCAGCACCTAAACAATGTCCTAAACGAAAACTTACCCCTACAAAAGTGATGGTCACTGTTTGGTGGTCCAGCGCCGGTGTGATTCATCACAGCTTCTTACCAAACGAGGTGAGCATTACTGCAGATGTGTACTGTGAAGAACTGAACACAATGATGGAGAAGCAGGTACGTCTCCAACCAGCATTGGTCAATCGCTCGTCTCCGCTGCTCCTGCACGACAACGCGCGGCCTCATACTGCACAGCAGACGGTCTCCAAGTTGCAAAAACTGGGGTTGGAAGCTCTCCGTCATCCGCCCTACTCACCAGACCTTGCGCCTACAGACTACTACTTTTTCCAAAATTTGGATAACTTCTTGGCGGCAAAAAATTCAATACCCGAGAGGCAGTACAAAATGCCTTTGAAGAATTTGTTGCCTCCCGTCCAGCTGATTTCTTTAAGAAGAGCATCAATAAACGGCCACTGCGTTGGCAAAGATGCATTGATTGCAATGGGTGATTACTTCGATTAATACAAATAAAAAATACATGAAAAAAATCGTGTAAATTTTTTCATACAAAACGGCAATTTCATAGGTAAAGACAACAAAACGTAATTCACAGAATTCATCAAAATTAGGTATGATTTCATGTCAACTAATCAATGATTTTACAATGTAGAAATTATTTAATTGAATCGATGCTGTATGTTGTCAATTGATAATATATCCCAATATTACGGTATTGAAAATTCTGTTTCAATTGAAAGCAATTGCTAATTTTAAATTTATGTAGAATTAAAATATGTTTCTATAACATAATATTATATTTTAACAGAAATGAGTATAATTATTTAAACGTAAAAACAAGAGATTACAAAAAAAATATTATGTATATAACCTATTTGTAGGGTTCCGTACCCAAAGGGTAAAAACGGGACCCTATTACTGAGACTTCGCTGTCTGCTTATCTGTCTGTTCGTCCGTCTGTCTGTCACTAGAGGCAAAGACTATATGCAACTAACGTAAAGAATCGTCATTCCACCGATTTGCTTGCGGCTGTGTGTGCGTTGCTGGGCGAATGTGGAGGCGGGCGGGGAGGAAGTTTTTGCCAACCTGGACTATGGCTCACGGGGCTGGCCGCTGGTCGTTTTGTGCTTTGAGATAATTGACAATATAATTTCATAATATCTATTATAGATATATCTGACGCGACGTTAAAAACTATTCTGGTGTCAACCATAGGTAATGTCAACATGGCTGACATTTGCTGGTGCTTGAGCTGTCAATTGTAGAGAATGTCGCCTCTGTGCCAGAAGCCCGATTCTCGTATTTAACTTAAACTTTTAACTTACCACAAATAATCATAAATTGACCGAAAGTCGGTATTCTACTACACTATTTTAGTACATTTTTACCAGCACAGTCAATATAATTTCAAAATAACACAGTTATTTTGAAATTATATTGACTACAATTCATAAACTGCCCCTTGGACCACCGATATTCTCGGCATGCGGCGAAACACAACGCATGGAGGGTTTGGGGTTTGAAAAACCGTGAACGCACTTATAACTCCTCCGGTAACGCGGATGTCCATGAGCGGTGGTAATCATTTTAATATTATAATGGAATATATCTGGAAACGAACAAACCGATCGCCTGATGGTAAGACATTGTAGTCATTTCTTACTATCAGTGGTTGGTGATTTTATTGATCGGGATCTTACTTGTAACTCCTCTGGTGTTTCAGATGTCTAAGTGTCTAAACAGATCGCCTTGTGCTTACCATAAGGCGATCCGTTTCCTCGTTTCCAGATCTATTCCATAATTAAAACGATTACCGCCGCTCGTGGACATCCGCAACACCAGAGGAGTTACTAGTGCTTTTCCGATCTTTAAAACCCACTCTAGGCCACCGGTATAGGTTACCTTACTGACGCAGCGAAACACAACGCAAGTGCTATTTCGCATGGGTTTTTTGTGAGGCCGTCATATTTATCCGGTCAGGTCGGCCCATTCGTGCGGTAGGATCTACTCGAACCTAAAATAAGCTACCACTTCTCAATTTTTGAGATTTGTTATATAAATAAGGATTACAAAGTTATCGGTGAACTTGTGTGTTCATACATTTTGTTCCTGTGAATTCGTAAAATAAAAAAATCTAAGACCGTCTTTTTTTTTGAACTTTTACTTTTTCCATATTTTTTAAATATGTAGCTAATAACCTCGCCTCACAGCAAATTTGAAATTATTGAATTATTGAAAAATATTATCCCTACCTCTATCCATATCTTTCAAAATCGCGTTTTTTCCCGCTTTATATTATCTCCTAAACTATGCACTCGATGTCTATGAAATTTAAAAAATTCGCTTGTGCCGCTAACGACCACTCCGCTTTATTACTATCGAAAATATGGGGCACGAAAAAGCCGCGAAATGCTTCGAGAAAATATAGTTACGGCCGCTTAAAGACTAAGACTTGGCGATAGCGCGGCCGCGCTATCAGATTGCATCGCGGTGAAATTTGAAGGTGCATTGGAAGCTACCGATTTCAACGGCTCACTTTATGAAGACAACTAAATCACAGGGCCGACACTCTCTATAAATGACAGCTTGAGCACCAGGGAACGTCAGCCATGTTGTAAGGTTTACCACCGAAATAATTTTAAACGTTGCGTTAGACAAGTCTTTCATAAATAGTAAGGAATTATATTGTCAATTATGTCAAAGCACGAAACGAACAGCGGCCAGCCCCGTAAACAAAAGCCCTAGCTTGAAAAAACTCACGTCCCGCTCGGCGCGCGCACCCCCCGCATACCGCTGCGAGCTGACTATCCTGTTATTCTATTGAATATTTTTTACGTTAGTAATATAATTTCTTAGCCTAGACTGATTTTAATATTATTTGTAGTGAACGACTTTCATGTTCATACCGCAGTACAAAAATCACTCGGGACTCGGGAGCCATTTTCACTTAATGTAAATGTTCATGTAACATGTTCTATTCCTATAACATCAAAATATTTTCTATCTAATTCTTACATTTTGTCCTGTATCATAATAGTATCTGCTGCTGCTGTAATTCTAATTGACATAGTATTATTCAGTATTATCTATCCACTGTGGAAATAACATATCGGGTGCTGAAAAAAAAAACTAGCTTAGGCGACATTAATCAACTTGTAATTTTGGAGTTGTAATATAAAATACTATGATACCTTTGTTGTGTGCATCACGGAAAAATTAATATAGTCTTTGAATAATGGGACTTTGAATTGCACATGATCCACTTGCGTTTGTTTTTATCCTGCGAAAGGTTCGCGTTTATGCGAATATAATTTTTTTATTTCTCCTAAGATTTGACAGTTGGCACGTCATATCCTGATTTTTTTTTATTATTGATACATTCGGACTATGAGTTATATTTATAATTATTTTGTTTCTAATTGTGAATACTAATACCTTAAAAATGTTGACATAAGTAATATAAATAGGTAATTGAAAATCATTGATAAATAAACCTTTGAGTAAATGAACCTTTTTTTTTGGTACCAGTCATAATTTGTCATTAATATAATTGTGAAATTTTTGCACGCCGTAAGGTGGAATGTATAAGCCTCCAAAAACATTGTAACATCTAATTGTATTACCTATATTCTGTGCAAATAAAAACTATCTATCTATTTCCTTACAACAATCTAATCAATCTCTCATTTATGATTTCTGATGTGAATTTGTAGGATTTTTATATATTCATTAGTGCTATTGGTTCGATAACTTGTTTCTGAACATAAAAGTACCAATATCTTACTATTAAACATATTGTGTATGTTTGTGAGGGTGGAAGGATGGATAGATGTTTAAGACTCTTTCAAGCAAAAACTACAGAACGGTAGTAGTTGTGGCTCTGCATTAAAACAGGCTACATTTTATCCCAAAAGAGTAGTGTTCACGTGGGATACTGTACTTACTATAACTTAAGTGGTCTATGGTTCGTTTATACACAGCTACTGACAGATGTCGCTGCCACAATGGAAAGGAATTTAATAACTTCACTGAAAATGCTAATTATTAATAATTGAAATAATTAAATCTCTATTTCACTCTCAAAGTAACAAATACTATACGAACCAAATTTTAAATATAATTTAAAAAAAAAGAAAAACATCTGTGACCACTAGAAGAATTCTTGCCACACAATCTTAGTTTATCTAGAGTTTATATAAAATCTTCAGAAACCGATCATTAGACCTTCAATCCTTTTCCCCAAAACACTTCAGTTTAGTAAACTTTTGCTAACACCGTTTCCTATCCTTTAGTGTGGTAATAGTACTCCCCGTCGTGACTAGTGACGTCACTGATCGTCCAGCGCCGGATGCACATCAGCTGTTATTTATAGCCGACCTCTGACCGGCATTTCTCACCCTGACGCCTCATTCAGGGCTTCCAAAAGCAAGAAATTCACATTACAATAATTGTGACCTTTATAAAAATATTTACCTTTTTTTAGTATTTAATTTAATAATAAAATTCTTATGAAGGGACTGAAAAGCTAGCTAGACCTAGCTATCATATCTTTTAATTTTTTTTGTGCATAATTTAAATATGCAACAAAAACATTGAGAGTCGTCAACCCTAGCTCGGCGTCTTAAAGAAAGTCGATTGGGAAATGTGTTTACAAAATGTTGGTATTAAGGGCGAATTACACAGTGAATGGGCTCATCAGTTCGCAGCGGCCCTGAAAATTGCACGATCTATTAAATCGACGTGCAAAAGGATAAATCACGTCGTGGGTCTTTGATACAAAAACATAAACACCTGGAACCTAATTTTTAACGAAAATTCTTTCTGCCTAATACTCTAACGCTACTTACGTTAAGACACTTCAAAATCACATGCTATCCTTGTAATTCTTCCAAGCATAAACAGTAATAGCCCGTGATTCAGAGATACCCTTAACTACAAGCAATATATGAGAATAGGGCTCATTAATCGAATCTAGTACAATAATTTAACTTTTCTTTCATGCACAATTCTCAAGTGTCGAAAGATATACCATAGAGTTATTTCAGGGTAAAATTTATTCCTCTCGGGCGCGAAGTAAACTACTAGTGAAGTTGTAAGTTAGAACTGAACGCGGGGGAGTATTTTGCATTGTCACTTCAGGGGCGAGAGAGATACGCGAAATCTCGGTCGTTTGTATACCAGGAATAAAATACTTTAACGTTTTAAAATATATTTAATTATCATCATCATTCATCATCTTTTATCATCGGCTTACACCAAATTTAGTATGTTACTAAAAACAGTTAGGAACGGAAAATAACGTGAGAAAACCTACATACTAACACAATATAAGAGTAGACGGTAAGCCAGAGTATAGTCACTTCTTCAAATCTAAAGGATCCGTATGGGTTGAGATCCCAGGCGCGCTAGACTACACTTATAGTCTTCCTGATAAAATGTATATCATATTATAGTATCAGTGTTTACAATGAACGTATGTAACCCGCTAGTTTGCGCGGTGGGCCAATTTTCAGGTACAGGGGCCAAATGTAAAAATAATTGTAGTAACTTTTCTTACAGCCTTTGAAATTTTTTATTGGTTCTTACATAGGTAAGTAATAATATAATAATGACAAATAAATATTATAAAGTGAAATGTACACCGATTACCTACTTATTTTTATATTGGAGTTTTCATTAAAAAAAAATGCAAAATCGTCCATGTCGAAATAAAAATCATTTAACTTCTAACCCTTATATCTCTGTTCGTGTTAAGTTTAGAGAAAAATTACTTTAATATGTTTTGTTTCTTACGTTATTCAAATACAAAAAATAAGACTGATATTTTATCAGAATGTAAGTAAGTGTGTATAATTTTCCACAAATTTCGAAATGCCCACGGCACAAACTAACATGGCATAAACAACAAACTAGTAACAAACTAGTGTGTGTACATTCATTATACACACTAATTATTACTACAATATGATATACATTTTATCATTAAGAATATAAGGGCAGTCAGGCGGGCCTGGGATCTCAGTCCAGTACTCCAATGCTTAGTATGTAAGTGGTTGGTTATGATGACAATAATATTATCGCTCTATGATGATAGACATATTTCATATTCCTACGGAATCGTAATGTTTTTTCAAAGGATCGCAAAAAGCGGCAAAATCCATTATATCAAACAGGGCTTTTAGCCGCTATCATTCAAAAATACATTCCGCAAACGGGCGTTTAGAATAGTCGAGTATTTGCCTAATAGAAATGGGACGGCCGTGGCGCGGCGGGGTATACAAATCATTTTTCTTGCTGCTGTCCTTCCCTATGCATAAGGGTCCGCATACAAATGGGCGCGGGATCTGTTTTTGCACCGCCATGATCAAACATGATTTACGATGGGCTGTGGGCTTTCTTTGCAAACTTTGAGTATACAAAAATGGGTTTTTCAATTTTACTAATATAATCAAAATTGTTTAAAAATTGACTACGTACATGATCTGTTTATGTTGAGAATAAATCAAACAGAAGGAAATTCATGTAATTATTATTATCAGTGAAATCTGGTTTGGTTTGACTTGCTGTCTGTCCTGTTCTCTAACTCGCACGATTTGACGTGTATGCGAAAGAGTAAGCGTGGTAACCGAAACGATATTAGGTATATTAATTATTATTGTATATTAAATTCTCGCGTGACTGTTAGAGAAACGTCTTGAGCGATTTTTATGAAATTCTGTAGATGTATTCGGTAGGTAGGAATAGGTTTTAAGCTATTTTTTAAATACCAAATTACCTATTACTGTAATACCTAATCTTCAACCCTCAGTGGTCGATCAATCTTATATTATTATTATATGTACTCGTTTAAACATCGCCTCTGGGTTGTAGGGATAGGTGTAGGTTGGTGTGGAACGTAGGCAATATGTGTAGATTTGTATACCTAATGTGTATACCTAATGTGTAGATTTTATTTTATAAAAAAAACTACAGGCATAATGCCCATACCCTTTTTACCCAAACGTTACAAGTATTATGTCCAAGACATTTATACAATTCCTACAATAATTTTACTTCGTAAACATGTATAAAATCAAGTTCACATTCATTCCTTTGCCCTTTTAATAATTGTATGCCTGTCTCGTATGGCCACTCGAATGTTATGGTCAAATGCCTCGTGGACTGACGCATTCATCGTTTGCCTGATAATCTTGGGTATAGTAACCATAGGTGTTGTTGTGTCGCGAGAGTGCTACAACCGCGTGTGGAAGGCCGTCGTGAATGCTCAGCCTGTCGCTCCTAGTCTGTAAAATTATCACCGTCTCAAAAGTAAGCCGTGGAGATTCATGAACGGTCAAGACGCGGGAGTTTCACCCAGTCCTGTATTCCACATAAGTGAAGTAGGCAACCGAGTTGATTGTTATAACCACCATTCGATTATACTAGGAGTGTACCCGAATGTACCTTATAGGGGTAAAAATTACGGGGTGATAGATTCCCTGGCTACAAAGAGATTTCTTCTCCTCCTGGGTGTGCACTAGGTAGAGAGTGTGTATATGTAGGTGTTGTTGGTCCCTATTTACTTATTGCAGTTCATAGTTAACATAGAACAATGTATGTCGGGACAGGCGGGACGGCCAGTAATAACATAGAAAATAATTACGAGAATTGTACTTCTGTTTAAAAATTGACGAGGAAATTGGATTATGTTAATTGAGAATCAAAGTAAATTTTAGTTCAGAAGCTGCCGATCAATGTTAATCTTGTTACCCCAACCCAACCCAATAATTTTTCCCGAGGGATGCGGCGGAGTTTGTAATGGGGAGGGTGCTGGAGGTGCGCGAGTTGTACGACTCCACAATAACCCGACAACTCACAACTTTTTCATTTCGACAAACCTCCGATTGGGAATGTTGACATCAAAGGCGAGGCGATTTATTGCATTTTTAAATGACCAAAAATAAGGGAATGCTGTTAAAATTTGATTCCATTTACGAGAAAACGTTGTGACTGAAATATTATGCTCAAAATATTTTAAATATTTCGAGACGCTGACTTTGTGAGTTGTAATGTTAACTCAGTTGAGTTATTATTATTAACAAATTAAAATATGACATTACGCACTTATGTTACCGGAAAAACTGATAAGTCGTAGTGGGAAGTTTAGGTTTTTTTTTCAAATTCAAAAAGTTTTATTGCCATATAGGTTAATTATTATTACAATTCCGTAAGTATTATTAACACTTACGGAATTGTCCCTACGTGATGCCTAACACCGGTTAGGGAACTAACCCGGCGAGAAGAACCGGCGTGAGAAACTTCCACGGGCCATCTTTTAGCAAAAAGAAGGACAATTGTTCTTTTAAAAAATATATAAATTTTTACAATGTAATACTTAACTTAATCTATATAATGTTAACAAAAGTCAGGATACATATTATAGTACGTGCATAGAAGAAGTCTTGCACTTGAGCATCCTATTCCCAAGCTGTGCAATCGTCAATAAAATCATTGACCCTATAATAAGCTTTAGCACACAAACGTACTTTAACTACTTTTTAAAATTTATTAATGGAAAGATTTTGAACGTTACGTTTGTAGAATATACTTATTTAATATTACTAGCTGCACCCAAAAACGTTGTTCTTAACTATGAACTGGAATAAAAAAAACTCCGTCTCCTACTCCTACTACCTACAGGTGATGTGTGAATGAGTTATTGACCACTGAGGGTTGATGTTTATTACAGTACTAATATCGCTATACAATGGGGGTTGGTGTTAGGTTACATTTCTGGTTAGGATTTTTAAATACACATTCCGACTACATTGTAGCTCCTGAGTAGGTATATTTACATTATAAAATTTGCGTATAAAACTTGATTTATTAGTTTCATTAAAACGTGCACCAACATTAATGGTGAAACATTTTATCTTGATATTTTTTACAAATACAAAATAAGTTAGAAATAATTGGATACGATGAACAAGGATAATAATTAAAACTTAAGCCAAATTATTATCAGAAAATGATATTCTCGTTCTTTCAAATTCTTGTCAGAGAATGGTGGGGTGGTTCATATAAGACGTACAGTAAATTAAGTTACTTATCTAATACTTTAAACGAGAAAATCTTTTTTACATTATGTATATTTCGTAATCTCGGAAATGGCGTAAGTATTTCCATTAAATTTAGTATGCAGGGAACTTCGGGGAAGTAATATCGATCTAGCTATTCTTATCGCTAGGAAACGCATTTTTAAGTTAGGTATATATTTTTTTACATCTTTCCTCTCGCTTTCTTGCAATTTGTGGGAGAGATTTCGTAAAATAGGACGGAAGTGTGAACAGGAATCGTAGATCCGCGCGCTATTTGAATTGACGAATGAGCGCGCGGATCTGGTACAGTTGTACATTGTACAGTTGTTGTAGAATGGTACAGTTGGCCGTCAGATTCGAATAAAAATGTATTTCAGTATTTAGCTTATTTAAACTTTGACGTTGAGTTCTGTCACTGCTGAAAAGAAAAGTTTTCGTATTTTTTTACATATTAGAAAATCGTACTAGGCATTGTTTTTTTTTTCAATATTTTCGTAAAATGTTACACATAATATTATTATTGACTACTGTAAGGCTTGCTCGTTTTATGTTTTTCTTTCGTCGTGCAACAATATTTCAATAATTTCGAGTACATGAATGTCAGACTGAATGGCGAATTAGCATGCTGCGTTGTTCGGAAATTCTGAATGTGGCGGATTCGAATCCCGGTGTATAAATAATTAATCTATTGTGAATAGATTTTAAATAATATTGAATGCGTCGGGTCCTTTGAAAGCTCCCTGAATCTGATCATAAAATGGCTCTGTTTTATGTTCAGCCTTAAATTGCGATCATAAAATATATTTGACCCGTTCCCTGTTTATTTGCGAAATACCGACGCCATCCGCCTTGGGATATGAATAAGTAATCCCACTGAAAACAGGAGATAATTCGCTGACAACGTCCATAAACTTGGACAAAATTGGATATTATGTAGATAACTGTTTACTCTGATCCTATCCAATCATACTACTGTTATAAATGTGAAAGTTGGTGAGGATGGATGAATGGATTGATGTGTGGATGACTGGATGTTTGTTTGTTATTGTTTCACGCAAAAAGTACTAACGGATTTTGATGAAATTTTGTATCGTAGTAATTTAGGCTCTAGATTAAAACATAGGTTTTTATCTCGAAAAAGTACAATATTGGGATACCCGATACTTTATTTAAGCTAGTATACTATAAACTTCATTACATTTATCCGTTATATTTACATTATATTTACCCGTCGTTGTATTTCTTTATTGCACGGTGAATTACTCAAAACTCAAGGCATTTTTTTAAAGTTTCAATCTAGGTTATTAAATAACACTTATAGAATTGTCCAACATGATGCCTGTCACCGGTTCGGAACCTAATTGGTAACATCATGCGTTCTATTTTTCTTTTTGCTTACGTTTAGATTAAACTGGATCTCAACAGAGTACACAACAGTTCGAGAATGTACGTACTCTTCTATTTCAAGAAGTATTTTAAGGAATGAAAATTTTATAAAGGTCTGTTAAATATAAGTATGAGATATATTACAATACCGGTGTGTTTAAAAGGACAACTTTATGTAGCCTTCTGATCTATGCGACCGCGACCGCGACCAGCAGTCCAGCGAATCAGGTTTTCTGGCCACGCAGCGTCCACGCGCACCGGTCGCGGGGACTATTTAGTGCTGCTACAACGTAATACGATAATCACCGCCTTCCACTGGCGTAGCACTGCTACAACGTAATATGGTATCACCGCCTTCCACTGGCGTAGCACTGCTACAACGTAATACGATAATCACCGCCTTCCACTGGCGTAGCACTGCTACAACGTAATATGGTATCACCGCCTTCCACTGGCGTAGCACTGCTACAACGTAATATGGTACCACCGCCGTACTCTGGTGTAGCACTGCTACAACGTAATACGGTATCGCCGCCATACTCCGGCGTAGCACTGCTACAACGTGATACGACCCTGTGACGGTCTCGGGTAGCGGTCTCGCGTCGCGCATCGTGTGCTTCGTAAGGCTACCTTTAGACCTCAATCCAAAAATTTGTCCTTATTAGCCTTGTTAAAGCTTACGATATTGGTTCAGCAAGGCTTTAATTACTTTCGTAACATGCTCATGGGGAATGTTCTATATAAATACCATCTTTGTGCCCAGCTCTTTGATATAATATCGTAGGTCCTAGACAACGCTACTATCACCAACATATTTCAATCAAATTTAATTTAAATATATTTTTATATCTGTCCGAAAGTCCATTCGAAAACAAAAAAAACGAGTGTGGTTTAGACCGCACGACTGAAGTAAAACTCGCAAACGAACTACAGACTGAGATATAGAGTGTATTTCATACACTGGTTACGAGAGAAAAAGATAAAGAATTGTGCGCGCGTACTGCTTGCTATCTCTTGCTCCTACAGTAATGTACGAAACGTAACTCTCTTTTTATCTTCACTAACTTATATCTCCCGCTCAACTTTCGTTCGCCTCACCCGATCACACTTTTCGTAATGCTCTCGTCACGCATTCACCAGCTTACTCCCCAAGTCAATATTTAATCTTTATACCCAAAAAAAACAACATTAAAATGTTTAAGATCCTTTGAATTGTCAAGCAGTGAGCTGGTTGATGATGATGATAAATTATAGCTAAGAACACTGACAATCATGTCAGCTTTCAAACAAAAAAATCAGATCAAAATCGGCTCATCCGTTTGGGAGTTACAATGCAACGGACAGACACACACAGACACGTCAAAATTTAATAACACTACCCAGTTTGCGTCGGGGGTTAAAAATGAATACGCAGCATGGTCACCACATGATGTTCCCAACGCATTCAAAGCAATTTAATAAAACTATCAGTCATTTTTAGCTGGTAGGTCCATACTTCAATATTATATTTATAATAGGCATTCATCGTATACGGATCCAGGTAAAACTAATTCAACTATATATTTAGTTATAACTAAATATTCCAAATTAATATATAATCAGAATATCAGTTGTTGAATAAAATCTATGTATCATACATTTAGTTTTTGTTTGATCAATAACAATAACTATTATTTAGGTAATAAATAATAAAATAAAAGGAAAATAAATAGAGGTACACCTAACAAAGTTCAATGACACTTCTAAAGGTGTATAAAGCGTTAAAAAATGTAAATAAAGCGAAATCAGAAATTATTACAACATAATGGCGCCGACATGTTAACACGGTAATGTAATGTGTATGAAACAGTTTAATAAAATAAAAACAATAACAACGCCGCAATGAAAAAACAAAATCGGCGGAAATCGCCAGCAGTATCGAACGGATTGCCAGAAACGGCCACAATGAACTGAAAATGGGCAGATAATGTCCACGAGCAGCTGCGGGTTAAATTATACCCGCCCTTTCTCCCGCTGCCGCCTGTGCTCCCGCCCCCGCTGACTCTCGCATCTCGGCCCTCCGGTGCTATTGGTTTTTATGGCTAATTAAATATGTACATTGTATTGTATCTACAATTCATATTGCAACATGTCTTCCCGCTATATATTATTATTTGATAAGGCAACATTTGCTACGGCCAAATAGTTTATTACGATTTTTATTGTTATAATATGAAAAGCTTTTCAAAAAAGTTAATCGATACTTATAAAATATTGCAACATCCCCTTTAATGGAATAGACCGGGCTACGAGCATAATCGTCTGACGGTAAGTGATTGAGCAGTTACAAGACGTGCGTTTCTGATGTATAAGACCCTACTCATGGTAACCTCACTCACTCGGTGAAATACAAGCCCAACGTTATTTCACATCTGTTTTCTTTGAGGCCGCGGTCTTCCGCCGGTTTGAAATTCGTGCCAAAGTATGGCTCTCGCATGGTGAAAATCCTTCCTCCTTCGTAACATATTATTTTATCGGGTAAATCGGGTTATCGTAACGCGAATCACAAACAAACACAATCAAACCCTTTGAAATCGATAGAATTAATAACAAACGGCAAATATTTACGGCAAACAACGAGTACCTTCAGAATTTATAGTCTCGAAGCTGGCAACTGCGAGGAGCGAGGATAGTCCGAGAGCCAAGAGTTAATTAATTCAGCCCTATCTGCCCTTTGAATGAAACGAATTGAGCTGATAACAAAAGTGAACAGTCGTTTGTTAGGAATATACATAGCAATATTATACATAAAAACGCTGAAAGAGAAAAAGAAAAAAAGGTTTTTTTAGACTTGACGCATAAGTCACAACGTTATAAGTTAACTGTGCAGTTAGCTGTTGGATGATAGTTAAACTACATTTAAGAATTAGTGTTTGGACAAAAGCAAAAATAAAAAGGCTTTTTCTTCCATACACTAGAACTTATCATTATAATATTTATTACTTTACATAAAGTAATAAATATTATAATGATATAATACATAAGTACATATATAGTACATAACTACAGAAAATCGTGCTTAAAATGCCTTTAATGTAAACTAATTCGAAAATTCCATTAACATTAATGTATTTAATGTAAGTAGAGTACGTATGTGCACACGCTCGCGTCGAAATGCGAATTTATTCCCCGTGTGTTTGCCTCAGGAATCTAATTCGATATTTGAGAGGTCCGTGCATAATTCACCGTTTCTGTTATCATTTGCATTTGCCGAGGGACATATTTAAATTTTTGGAATGTATTTAATTGATAGGTAATGTATAAATTACATTTCAAATATTTGTGCCTTCGGACTTTCCTTTAATTCCATTAAAAAGTTAGGTATCAACATGAAATATCCAATACATTAAGTTCGTTACATAAAAAAGCCCTTCCATCAAACTGTGTGTTAAGTTGGACACAAAACTATTTTTAAAGTAAATAATACTATCGGCCCACCATAAAAGTCTACCACGAGTGGACAGCAGGTGCATAAACGATGTTTAAGTTTAACAATATCGAAGTTTTTAATGTATCTATAATTACATGCGAAATTAATCACAAGGACGGTGATCGGCGTTAAATCAATTAAAAATCTCAAAGTTACGGCCACTTTTTAATTAGTACGCAATTAATTTGATTGATAGTCCCGGCACTAATTAATAGAGGCGCCGCGTCACCCCTATCGAAGGAGGAGGGGATGCCCAGTTTCCCTGGGCGGGGGAGGAGGGGGCGTGCCCACTCTCCCCCAGCGCAGATTTAATAAGCGACCGCTGAATGCATTCCACCCAATACACCACGCATATTGTTTTTGTAGTTCCCAGTTACCACAGAGTAGTAAAAGCTAGATATGGGCACGCAAATTTATTCAAGCGTGAACCCATACCCATAGCAGTCGTTGAATTCTGAATCTCTAAACAATTCATATACAATATAATAGTTGTAATAGGAGTGCTAGCGTAAGCGCTGCAACTGGAATTCGTTGCTGCCGGCGTTGCGGTTATAAATTACATACAAATCCTAGTGCAGCGGCCGGCACTGAGGGAGCAGCGGCGCGTGTGTAATGGTTGGTTCACACCGCGTCGATATGCAACCCGAGGCTGCGCTACATTCGTAATATAGCTATACAAATTTGAACTTTATTCACTACACAAAAATTACAATTAAACAATATACATTTTATATGACATCAGTCATACACTGAACATGCGGTATGTTTTAACAAAATTTAATAAACTCAAATCGCCAAACAGTGAACGAGCTGATGATGATGAATAGGTAATTCCCGCTACACACCACAACGATAAAACTGCACAGTTCGGACACAGTAGACGTAAAATACAGTACTACATACTTCATACTCGACGGCCCGAATCGGCGCACGCACACATACTAAACATGTCTTCTGTGACCGAACCGTGCAGTTCATCGTTGCGGTGTGTAGCGGGCATAAGAACACTCTCGATTAAGTCAGCTTTAAAAAAAAAAACTGCATATAAATCGGACCTTTCGTTTAGGAGCTACTATGCCACGGACAGCCACACCAACACAGTTCCCGAACAAAATATATAAAATTGCCACATCTATCAGTTCTGCTCTGTGGCGGTTCTGTAGTGGTCGGCGCTCCTTGGTATGCTAACGAACCTCCGAGAGATTTGAATGAAGATGTTCGGAAAACAAGAAAAATGGTGGAAAAGACTTTGACTCGGTGTTTCTATGCAAAACTTCGCAGATTTACTAGCGAATATTTCCGAGAATAACTACTATTATCTACAAAATATTAGAAACACTGATAACTAGATATTTAATTAAGTTACATTTTTAACTAGAAATTGTAATGGTATTCGTGGCTACGAAAATATTACAGCTTTTACATTTATATAGCAAATGAAAAATTGAACAAAAATATGAAATAAATTTTCATGTCTATATTTCTTATCTATTATATTAGTATTAGTTTTTTTATATATTTTATAATAATTTATTATTCTCTAAATGTACAGTACTTATTGTTGTATTTTTTCCGTATTGTGTCCATCGATACGATGTATCTACAATGTATAATATTTTACATTTTATTTTGTAAGAACAGCAAAAATAGTCACATAAAAGTGGGAACATTAAACTCTGAGTGCATATTTTTATCGCATAATCCTCAACATACATCCATATTCCATACAAACTACAATCGCAGACCTCCACCCAGCGCGATCCTGACACACTTCTTTTGTTTCACCCACATTCGCGAATCCTTTCATACACGCCCATACAAGCTTCACACGAATGCGAGAGCTGCCTCGAGACCCCATCAAGACTATCTTCAACTTAAGAGTTCATCTCAGAGGATTAGGTTTTTTATTCTTACAAATGTACGTGGATACTGGAGAGGAATTCACCTGAATCTTGCTTGCTGAATAGACTGTAAAATATGTCATTGATTAATATTAAATTTTAACTGTATATCATCATCATAATTTTAAATATTAATATTTGTATCAAAAGCTTTATGTACATAACAAGAATTGTGCGAACGGAGGAGTATGAAATTTGGCATAGTTCATTAAAGGCTTTACCGTACAGTAGAGAAAATTGTCGCCGCGATATTTCCTCTCTTCATCGTCACAGGCACGACGCTTTGTTATGTCATAACTACTTATAGATGAATGAGTTTCTGAAAAATAATAATTAGGGAAAGATTAATGCAATTACCTTGTCAATGTTGTAAACACTGATTCGCAACTGTTGTGTTAATTAGAGAGCATCACAGACGCCAAAATATAATACTTTATACTATGTTATGATAACATATTGCTTGCTATATAGATTGTATGAACTATCACAGACGGCTAAAATGCTGTACATTTGAGTTTGAAAATACTTTGTACCATGCGGTGTGAATTGTACCATTTGTACCAAATGATGGTAGTGCTGTCTACATTTTATGTAAGCATAATATTAAATAATAACAATATTATGAAAATCGATAAGCGCTACCCGAGGCGCTTTAAAATTTAACACCTTAGGGGGTCAGTCCACACCGAAACGAGACGATATACGACGATGTGCTGCATTTATAAAATAGTGATTCAAAATTGAACTTTATTTAGTACACAAGAAGATGTAACACGTTTCATTGCAAGAGCGGTGCCGCGCTATGCAGAGCGGTGCAGTTTGACTGTAGCAATTAAACGTGTATCTTCTTAGGTAGTGGATAAAATTAAATTTTGAATCGCTATATTAAAAAATGCAGCGCAGCGTCGCGTATTATCTCATTTCGGTGTGAGCTGACCCTAAATGCAACCCCGCGCGACGTCACGCACCTGGAGACTATTACGCTCTGGATCTTAACGCATAGTCGCGTGATGGTAATTATTGTAAATACTATCATTTACTATCATACAATTATTTTAATGTTACATCATTTTCGGCTGGGCAAAAGAAACCTATATAAAACGCGATATGGTAAGTACGTTTCAAGCGCCATTTAAAGTATTGTTGGAACAAAAAGGTCTCAAAAGGGTTTTGAGATTTATCGGGGTCCCCCGGAGTCGGAGTTTAATGCGGAGATAATATTAGATACGCTGCTCCTGTGATTTACACCGATACTCTTATTTACTGAACATTAGAAATTAAATTTATTTCACTAGCAGGGACGGATTTTAAAGGACCGGACGCCTAGTAACGCAAACTTAGTAGCTACTCATCAAAACGGTGAAGGGAAACATCGATAGGAAACCTGCGATAAGAAGGCTTACAATCGAGTCTGCTAACCCGCAGGAGGCTAGCATGGCCGACTAAGCCAAATCCACCTCACATTGAGTAAGGACTCGAGGCCGTCCGTACGTAAGTGGTCGGTGGTACCAATTTTCTTGCATATAAAAATAGATTGCAATTCCAATGTCTAGTAAAATTACGTCTATATATAATAAACGGCTGGACTGGTTTTGCTTATTTTGGCTGTCAAATTTAGCTGTAAGAAATGTAGGAAAAATTGCGGGGAAATACTAAAAACTATGATTGAATTTACCCATACTGACTGTTCACTGTGTTCAATTTGTCATTTAACTTACACACACAAATATATTTAGGTGTTTGGTTTTTTATAAATCCGCCGACCCCAGTAGGTTGGTAGTTGTACAGATTAAAGAAAACTAGGACCAGATAGACATCTACATAGTAAACTTTAGATTTGATTGCACTACTACAAGCAAGCGGTGTGTCCACAATTCCCTTATCGCGAACACGGCAATAGTGAAAAATCCGGTCAGAATTGTGTCACGTGGAAGGGACGTCGTGTATAAGTTTTCATGTCATGTCAGTCCATGTGAGACTGAGAATAGTGATGTGTGCTACTGATTAGTGTTGGTTGTCATGGCGACAAATAACAAATTTTTGATATTATATTTCTGACTAATGAATGTTTTAAAACTAACATTATTAGAATATTAAATGCTACTTATACTTATTAGAATATTAACTACTATAAAAAGTAGCCTACGTCCGTTCCCGTGGTCTATTCTGTATAATATGTGCCAAATTTCATTAAAAATCAATCCAGTAGTTTCGGAGCCTATTCAATGCAAACAAACAAACAAATCTTTCCTAGTTACTAGTTTTTACCCGCAGCTTCGTCAGAGTAAATACTGTATCCTAAGGGAACCCTGTAATGGTACCATATTATGTGCAGCACTAAAGCGTAAACTACTAACATAGGTACCAAATTTCATCAAAATCCGTTCAGTAGTTTTTGCGTGAAAGAGTAACAAACATCCATCCATCCACCTATACATACATCCATCCATCCATCCTCATCCTCATCCATTTCCACATTTAAAATAGTAGTAGGATGAAATGGCAAAGCAAACCTGTCGTCCCTCGTCGTCCTTATCGAGCCTGTGAAGATGATGAGAGGAAATATCGAGGCAACAATTGCCTCTACTGTACAGACTGTATGGTCTGCAATAAACGTATTTCATTTTATTTTATTAGTATTCAGACAACGTTGTTTACCAAAAGTTGCGCGCTAACTTTCTACATGTTGGTCAACATGTCGCGAGCTAAATGTTCCCTAGCGGATACGAAGCTTTAATTCAAATTAAAAATATATATATTTCCATATAGGTGGTGTGTATAACACTTACGGAATTGTCCCAACGAGATTCCTACCACCGGTTTGGAAAATAATCCGGCGAGAAGAACCGGCGTAAGAAATTCGAATCGCGCCATCTTTTAGCAAAAATATGTAAAATTTATCATTTAAAAAATATAATACGCATATTTACAACATGTAATAACTTAATTTAATTTTGTCAAAAGTCAGGATACATATTATAGTACATAGAAACAACCTTGCAGGGGGCCATCCTATTCCCAAGGTGTGCAAATCATCAATAAAATCATTGATCTTCTAATAAACTTTAGCACACAAACGATCTAAAACTACTATTTCAATGTATTAATGGAAAGATTTTAAAGGTTTTCTGGGATTCTATTGTGTAGGTGTATACATTTGTCTATGCTTCCGTCTTGTCTATGACAGACGGAAGGGGGACAGGGCGAGGCGCCCGCGCCGTCTGCCGGCAAGGCGGACGGCCATTATTATTATCATAAAATCACCAACTACGTTGACAAGGTTAGCAATCTTTTATTTAAGTAAATACGGCAAGTAATTAAACTAAATATCGATAATTGTGCACTTCGGCGTGGACAAAGTGGCGACCGTGACAGGACTCCGAATATTACGTGAATTGGCGTGCGTTGAAAATAAGTGTCGTAAGTACATAGGCGCGGGCCGGTCTTAAAACAAAGGTATGCATATTTTGCCTTTTCCCAAGTAATTGCCGTACCTATTTCCCATTCCAATCCTATCTGTATTGTTCATTCCGTGGTGCATAACATATAATTTGTGAATTTCAAATACAAAGTCGACGCCTTGTAATGTCGGCGCCATATTTTTCCCAAAGGTATCTAATTTAGTCGCACCTAACATATTATTTAACATACACATTGGAATTGTAACATTATTCTGTATTGTGTGTTGTTATATCATAAAATTTCCCTTTTTCCAAAGTTATCTTTAACATAATTCGTACTCTTAAAAAGAAATTTCAACTTTACGAGGCGGACATCGCCATATTGAAATTATAGGTTATCATTAATATGTGAAATTGTTTACGTATAATTTAGTCGCATTATACCCCAATTCTTTAAGCTATTGCTTTATTGTTATTTCATAGCTTTTGTGCCGAATATTTCAGCGCCCGGTGGGGTCGCCGATCACAAATCGTTTCGCCGGCCGGCGTGCTCGGCGTTGGGGCGGCGCGGGCGCCCTCGGCCTCCGCTAGCAATAATCGCGACGGGCGAGTGTGCTTCGCGCCGGCACGCAGTGGTGTGAGTCGATTGCGGCTGGATCGAAAACGGTCAGACCTTTCCTTTTATAAAAAGTTTTTCGTGAATTTGCAATGTCTGAAAGTGAATCAAAAACAAGATCTAAAAGTCCTATGATGGCTTTAAACGTACAACATTCGGACTCTAGTGGTGACCAAGTAAAAATCTTAACTAAGAAACGTGGAATTGTTCGAGCTAGGTTAACTAATTTTAAAAATTACGTACAAGTTTTTAACACCTCAACTACTTATTCAAATTTACAAATAAGGGAATTGAGTTTAAGATTGGCTCAAGTTCAGGAATTATTTTCAAACTTCGATATAATACAAACCGAAATAGAGCTTTCAGATAATTTTGAGGAACAAACAATTCAGCGTGAAATTACCGAGAAGGAATTTGTTACTTCAATAATTTGTTATATCACTTCAAGATACTTCTAGGTCCCATTATTCCCTTGAGGTATCACTTCGGGATGCTTCTAGGTCCCCCAATTTTACACCTTAATCCGAAGTATCACTTGTAGATACTTCTTCCATATCACGTAAAGATATGGTTGCTTGTTCCCAGGATCATCTACAAGATACTCCTGAGCCTTTTTCTAATTCCTGTAAAACTTTTAAAAAAAGTTCTGCCTTATCTTCTTTCATATCACTTCAGGACATACATGAGTCTATTAAGAAATTCTGGAAAATTGAGGAATTGCCCTTAGATAACAATACTCATTCTTCAGAAGAACAATTTTGTGAATCTCATTTCATAACGCATACCAAGCGTTTACCTAACGGTCGATTTTCTGTCATGATGCCGCTGACGGAAGATCCGGAGCAGGCTCTTGGTAATTCATTTTCTATTGCAATAAAACGTTTCTTCAACCTTGAAAGAAAATTAAATAAATCTAAACTCACTGGTCCATTGCAGGTTGATGAACTTGAAAATTCCTTGAGACTTTTATTAAAACAAAGCCAATTAGAGACTTTCTTTTCTGATAAACAGCTTATACAAAACAATAAAACCTTGCATCACAAAAGCAAACTACTACCTCTTAATCCTTTCTTTGATAACGATGATTTATTGAGAGTAGGAGGTAGACTATCTCATTCCGACTCGGAATATTCAAAAAAACATCCTGTCTTACTTGACGCTAAGCATCATTTAACTAAAATTATTTTCCAACACGAACATTTACGTTTGTATCATGCGGGTCCGCAATTGCTACTTTCATCTATTCGTGAACAATATTGGCTCATCGGGGGCAGAGTTTTGGCTCGTTCCATTTATAAAAAATGTGTGGTCTGTTGTCATTTGCGTGGCCAGACCTTACAACCTAAAATGGGAGATTTACCTGTAGTAAGAACTTGTCCAGATTTTCCTTTTAATCAATGTGGTGTCGATTTTGCCGGGCCTTTTATGATTTCTTCTAAAAAAGGGACGTGGGAACCGTATAACGAAGGCATATTTATGCGTGTTTGTATGCCTTGTAACCAAGGCTATTCATTTAGAAGTCGTTAGCGACCTTAGTACTGATGCCTTCCTTTCATGCCTACGCAGGTTCGTATCGAGACGCGGAAAACCGGCAGTAATATACTGCGACAATGGGAAAAACTTCGTAGGCGCTAATAATGAGTTAGGTAAAGTTATGCGATCCAGTCGACATTCGATTCACACTTATGCAACCAACGAAGGCATAAAGTTTATGTTTTCACCCCCTTATGCCCCTCACTTTGGTGGGATTTGGGAATCAGGCGTTCGTTGCGCCAAATATCATTTAAAACGTATAGCAGGAAATGCTTCTTTAACTTTTGAGGAGTTAACCACTTTGTTTGCACAGATAGAGGCAATCCTCAACTCCCGACCTATATCTGCTTTATCGTCAGATCCTACTGACCTCAATCCTTTAACTCCTGGGCATTTTTTGATTGGCCGCCCGTTGATGTCTGTACCGACACCGCCTACTGCACCCTCGAGACCCAATCGATATCAGCTAATCGAGAGAATCCGTCAACATTTTTGGGACCGATGGAGACGTGATTTCCTTTCGGAGTTGCAAACCCGAACCAAATGGGCAAAGGATCGACCGTCTATACGAGTAGGAGATCTCGTGCTGCTAAAGGAAGAAAATCTGACTCCCTTACACTGGAGGATGGGTCGCGTCACCAAACTGTATGAAGGCACAGACAGTATTTGCAGAGTCGCTGACGTTCATACCACAAAGGGCACCGTCAAGAGGGCAGTTCAAAAAATGTGCGTCATTCCCGTGTCAGCAGAAGAAGTGTTGGAGCCCAGTCTCCAACGGCCCCCCAGGATGTCTATGCTTCCGTCTTGTCTATGACAGACGGAAGGGGGACAGGGCGAGGCGCCCGCGCCGTCTGCCGGCAAGGCGGACGGCCATTATTATTATCATAAAATCACCAACTACGTTGACAAGGTTAGCAATCTTTTATTTAAGTAAATACGGCAAGTAATTAAACTAAATATCGATAATTGTGCACTTCGGCGTGGACAACATTTAATAGTTTGAATGCAACTCACATCAAATATTTCACAAAAGTTCAGTCCAGTCCACTAGTATTCTGTTAGCAATGTTAACGTTGAATGTCAAACTGAGGTCGCAATATTACACCAGAACTAATGAACAGTAATAGGAATTCGTTTGAAGCCGCACGCCGATATAAAGTAATGAAAGTCCTGCGGTGCGGCGCGGCGGCGGTCTGCGTATTGTTCAAATACGTGCTGCATCAACTACAAAACGCTTTTGTTATTGTTTCATATCGGGTCACAGCAATAGAAGCTTTTTCGCTAGCAAAGTTCGCTCCAGTATAGGCCCCGATTTCACGAAAAAGTGCGATCCCCTTATCTCTCGGAGAGTTTTGAAGATATGATATTCAAAAAGGGCTCAAAAGACGAGTATTTAGGAGAGCTGTAAGGATTATTGCTGCAAAAAGAATTATTCGATAAAGTCAAAAACAAAAAAAGTTATGGCCGAAATAGTGAAAAAAAAATTCAAATTTTCTGAAATTATGACTCTTAGAAGTCCCAAAATTATCAGATTCAATTCAATTCATTTATTTGCTGTAAAAGTGGTAAGTATAATAGTTGGTACAAAATTTATAGGTTCTGACACTTTTAGCTACATATAGATAGCAGAAAAACACAGAGGAGCATTTGCACTTGCAGCCTCGCCCTTTGCTAGTCGGAGTGTTAGTCGCAAAGTATACTTTGTGTTTATTTTATACAGTACAATGAATACAGGCCGCGAAGCAATAAAACAGTGTTGCTGTAATTGTATGGGCCGTCGAACGGGAGGATGCTGTGCCCCCGGCCGGCCGGCTAAACTCTTAGATGAAGTATTAGTTGTATATAATGATGATGAATAAATGTGTAAAATTGAAATAAATAAAATATATTATTATTGAATAATAAATAAAAAAAATATTATATTTGTTTTATTTCATTGCACTCCCAAATAAATTAAAATAATAATTTATAAAATCACATTGTACATATTTCATATAACTTGTGCTAGTTAAATACAAAAATAATTGATAACTTAAAAATGCCAAGTTTTTTATAAACTACTCCTTTTAGGAATTAGTTGGTGCCATTGCCGACTATAATAATGATCAGTAGTCTACACATGTGTGCGCTGTGGGCCAAAATTACTATTGAGACTTGGCACGCCCCTTTAAGTATTTAACATGGACAACAGAATTAAATAGATCAAAACATTACTAATTAGAGTCGTTCGTCTGTTCGTCCCACAAAGTTTCGCCCTTGTGCGACAAATAGACGAATTTAATTTTTTGTGATTTTTTCATTCGTCCGGTCGTCCCAATTTATTTTCCATTGTTTTCTTACAAAAACATGAGGAATATCAGAAAAAAATAATCAATTGTAATTTCAAGTTCAATAATCACTATCACTACATAGTATAAAACAAAGTCGCTTTTTTTCTCAGTCCCTATGTATGCTTAGATCTTTAAAACTACGCAACGGATTTTGATGCGGTTTTTTTTATAGATAAAGTGATTCAAGAGAAAGGTTTATATGTATATAGCGTGCATAATATAGTAGGGAAATTGATAATTTAGTGGTTTCTAATGTCGTAAATAAACACATTTTTTGCGGTTACATTGCAAACGTTATACTACAGTATTGTACACCTTAAAAATCTCTACAAAAAAGTCCGCGATGGTATATGTGTATATCTAGAAATAACCCACAATAACCATTTTTATCATTTACTTTTTACGAGATATAATGGTTTATTTACGAAGTGATTTTAAGCAATACAGCATTAATTCTTATTCAATAGATCAATATGGACAGTATAGCAGGGAAATAGCGGTTGGACCGGCCGGGATCGAGGTGATAAGGTTTTTACCCATTGGGTACGAAACCTTATAAACATTTTCAATATTGTATACAGAAGTATATTGAAGTGAGTAGAGATATTTGCTGAAGAAGTTTTTTCTCCAAGAACACTATTCCACGCTGGCGAAGCCGCGGGCAAAAGCTTTCACTATATTTTTTATACTTGTAATTTTTGTAAAAATTAAAACATGCTATAGAAGAAATGTTATTCTGTTATAGATATTAATACTAATTTATTTTTGTTGGATTTGTGTTTTTAACTTTTTAATTTTGTGATAATAAGTATGATTTTAATAAAGAAGTAATAAGTAAACTGTGTCAAAGAAATAATATGTCATACCTAATAAACCTAATCAAACATTAAACATACCTACGTATTGCATCATGGATGTTTTTAAATAAATAATATTATCAACAAAACTACCTATTTTCTTTTATTTTGAAAACTACCAGTAATTTTCAAACCGTACTCACAAAAATTTCAGTCATAAAAATTAATTAGATTGAACGAACTGACGAATGTAAGAAATTATAAAAATTGAAAATCGCCTTTTCGTCCTATTACGACGAAACTTGTGGGACGAACAGGCGAAGTACCCACTAATTATTTATGTATAAGCTGCAATGATTGACAACTAACAATATGACGTCACACACGCTCGAGTTTGATTCAAAAATGTTTTTTTTTATATAACTTTTAAATTATTGTGAAAAATAAAAATAGTTTTATTATAAAACTTATATAATGTGATCTTTCCATTTATCACAAAAAAAACATTATAAAACATAATTGAAGTCTCAGTTGGGAATATGATTTTTTTTCTAAAAATAATAGGTTATTTTTCCAAAAAATAATAGGAAATTAGTCACCTCTACATCTACGCGTTTGAAGTCGCGGGCAAAAGCTAGTCTAAGAATAAAATAATTATCATTCAACGTTGTACATTAATTTTGTAACCTTTTCCTTATCCCGACTTTCTCGTCGCTCAGTGACATTATTTTTTCGAATTCCGTAGATTCATTTCCTATAGTCGTGTGAGGCATGAAATCTGTGAATTTTTTTTAATTGGCTTTTCGAAAAGTACACGATAAGCCAGGAAATATTGTCTTTGCAGTGGCATATCTACGATCAACCGTTGACGAAATACAGTCATCACAAAAGTGAGACCGTTGGACAACATTAAAAACGCTCTATACAAAAAAATATGCACCAGTGGCATATTTTTTTGTATAGAATTATACGGCAGTTGAAATTATGAAGATAAATACAAAATTGATTTTATTAACTTAAATACTGCGTTATGTACATAATTGTTTCAACAAAAAACGTCACAAATAACAAAGATTTGAATAGTAATTTAAGAATTTCAATTATAGCACAAAATTTGGCGTATTTTAGTCCTTTTTAGTCCTGGAATTGATTTTGCAACTGATTATTGTACTTTTGCATTTTCGGTCCATATGAATGTTGCCTTTCCGAAAATAGAATAATTTTGCTGATTTATAGTGACGCGCACACATACACAGTTACTCGTATTATTACTTTGATGAAACCAGTGTGAACGAGCGCGTTTTCACTGAGCTTATATATAGCTTCCAATAAGCGTATTGGAAGCTATACATAAGCTCGACCAAGTTGGAAAGTACGAATCTATCAGTTTGTGTTCGCAACTAGTTCCGCCTTCTTCGAGCTATTCAAACTGTACTGAGTGGAAGTTGAGTAGCGGTAATGATAGTATGATATTTGTAATGCATTCTTTAATTATCAAGTCATTGACATAAGTATAAGAAAATTGCTCAACTATAAGCACTAAGCACATAGTAGAAAATATATTATATACTTACGTACAGAGAAACAGCTTTTATAAAACGATTCAAATCGATCGATATATGAAAATTTTGACGACTCCTTCAACGGCCCACGATATTTCCACACAATCGTGGACACATCGTATGCTTGCAGAAGTGCAATCAAATCGATCGCTAGCTTTGTATCTGTTTATCTGTTCCTCTTTAATCTGTGTAAAATAAAAAAATCTTAAATCTATAAGTATATTACTTTTTTTTTTGCATGGAAATGACTGACTGACATAATTTAGACACTCGCACAGCCGTAACCGCTAATAGTAGAGACTTGGATTTATAATTATTATAATTTAGACGTACATTAAGAGATTTTGAAAAATTCCACCCTTAAAGTGGTGAAATAGGGGTTGAAAGTTTGTATGAAAAATATTTAAATTTGTCCCATTTTCTATAAATTTAATATGCGAGGTAATAAAATATACAAATTACTAGTTTTTTTTTAATTAGGGTAATATAGGGGTGATGAAATAGAGGTCAAAGTTTGTAGTGCTCGTAGTTAGTTATTATGACGTAGGAATCCGTTATAAATGGATTTTTCGCAATACATACCCCACTGGAGTGCAACGGGGATCCACGCGGACGAAGTCGCGCGCAAAAGCTAGTATAGTTACAAAAATCTTAGTTTTCTTTAAACATGCTTCCAGACGATCATTCTAGCTTCTATGAATAATTATTTTTTCACTTGGATACATCATTGGAGAATATTAAAGTTATTTTATGTAGAATGCATTCAAAGGTTTTACGATAGTTCCAAGACAAAGAAAATTGCTGTTGACTTAGGTTACTTTTATATTATGCCTCATTTGCTTTCATTCGCTATCTACGAGATATCGAATGAAATACTAGATTGTCCAACTAGTAGGAATAAGACCGACAAAGTACAGGTCTTTTGAATTAACTCTGTAATATGCATATAGTTTTATCCAACAATATGTATAAAATTTATCTTGCATGAGTTGAAATTGAATTTGCAGTAAAATATTGCTGCACGTCGCATTTTTAGTAAAATATTAAATTTTTACATCTCCGAAGACACTCAGAGTGAGCTTAGAATCGAATTAGTCATATTTGAATATCGAAAAGGTTTCCTGCCAGTGCGACAAGAGACTAATTCACAGTTCATATTCAGTAGGAAATTGGAGTCATTCAAAATGTATGAAAAGGTTAGATAAAACCATTCTTAAATTGTACTTCCCTCCACCACGACTGCAGTAAAACAATACAGATATTGAAACCACGGTGAAAAGACGTGTATTTATTATTGTCTCTACGAATGTAGATGAAGCGAACGTGGATGTAAACATTTATTTTTACATGCCGTTTTCATGCCAATTTTTCAATATCAACACTTTAACACCTGAGAGGACTGTAAATTATTAAAAAAATCGGGAAAATTGAAATGAACCGCGATAAAATTCCAAAAGTAAATACACAACTCGCTTTACACAATTCAGTCATCTTATAATAATATGCTACGTGCATATTATTATATGATACATATTGCTATTGAATCAATCTGTCTTTAATTGATGCAAACCTCATAAACATCTTTTGCATTAAACTGTGTTTAAATACACTCGTCGACCGTATATTACTATAGCAATAAGGTTCACAAGCGGCACACCGGCTTGTCAGCAACGTACCTATTACACCTAACAAAGTATGTTTTTAAACGGGCACTGGCCCACCACACATTCCCACCACTGCAACTCCTGTGACCTATCATACTATAAGAAGATAACGAAAACAACTGAAATTCGCGTTAACATCCTATATATTCAACCAAATCAATGCCAACTACGATTTCATATTACATTTCAAGTGCGATTGTATTATATATAATGATTTTTATGCGAAAAATGTTCAATAATGTTCAATTGTAACAAAACAGAATATACCTATTATATTTATTTATGAAAATATTTTGAATCCCCCTTTTCAACGTTAGAGAATGTATTTTACAACATTTTCATTAATGTCTGCGTAATAATAGGTACAAATCCCTCCACCAACCCATGGCCCTATCAACCATCTTGGTTATTCGGGCCGAAACATGGGAATGCGCACCTTACTGTCCTGGGTCCTTCCCTCCAGGTGCGCAATTCTTGATTCCCTTGAATTCTTGAAATAGACTAAAGAACTTGTAGTTCTTTAATCTATTTCTATTTGTACCTAAGTCCTTCTCCCCTTTCTGGGGCGGACAACACAGATACGACTTCGGCGTCTTCCGATAGCGCGTACTGGTTCTACCATCTAGGTTTCTTCCTTAGTCGCCTCGAATTGCCCTCTCTTGGCGTTCCAGTCTATTTCTTATCCTGTGCCGTAGTCGCGCGTATTCTCGTAGCCGTCCGAAGTTCGCCGCCAAGGAAACGAGGTCGCAGTAATTGTTAGAATGTCTACTTTTAAAATAAAAGTAAGTAAAAGTAAATAGAAATATATGATTTTTATTCAAAATTATCAGTAATAGGCCGGACTCTCTCCGAAGGCTCGATCCCATCCAAGAGCTCCCTACGCGCCTCCCCGTACAGAGGGCACTCCCAGATAGCGTGGTGTACGTCTTCCACCGCAGCTTCGCCACAGTAGCATGACCCCACGTCGGAAAGATTCAATCTGTGAAGCCTCCCTCTGAAACAGCCGTGACCGGTAAGCAGCTGCGATGTTTCATAGTCAGGCTCTATCCAAGTTGCCTTGGAACGAGCCTTCACGTCCGGGAAGAATCGATGAAGCTCCCTCCCCTTGGTCGATGTGTCCCAACGCTCCTGCCATAGGGCATAAGCGGACTCAGTTTCTCTGAGTTTCGCATTTCGAAGCTCTTCCTTGGTAATCGCTGTCTCGCGCATCACACCTAGTCTGCAAGCACGTATTACCTCGAGGTTGGCCGGCAGCACCCCTGCCAAAACTGCCAGGGCGTCAGTGCTCGTCGAGCGATACGCCTTGCTCAGAAGGATCACGGCGGGTCTCTGGGTGCGCAAAAGCGCACTCCGCACAACGTGAAGGGTCGCCCGCTCGTACTAACATATCACAGTAGCCACAAAGGTCCCCTGGTACAGCACCTGAAGAGCCCTGTGCCTAGCCCCCCATGAGCTAGCCAATACTCGCGACATCTTGCCGAAGCAATTTTCCGCTCTTTCCCCTATGGATACTGCATGTCGCGCGAAGGATAGACTCGAGTCGATTACCACTCCCAACACCGTGGTGGACGCGACGCTCCCAATGGAGTTTGTCCCAAATTTGATGACTGGGGGTCGCTGGAACTTCCCCTTTATCGTCATGGTAGACGATTTCGTCGGGGAAAATTCCAGCCTATTACGGACTCCCTATTCAGCAACGAGCCGCAATGCATTTATGGCTTTCGCCTCAAGAGCCGCACGGGAGTCGCCCTCGATCAGGATCGTCACATCGTCGGCATAGGTCACGAATGTCACTCCCCCAGGAAGGGGCAGTAGAAGCAAGTCGTCCATCAGGATGTTCCACAGCGAGGGACCCAACACCGATGCCTGCGGACAGCCCATCGTGGCCGCCTTCCACACTACCCTGCGTCCGACGAACATGCCTACCCTGCGTTGCGTGAAGTAGCCCGCCAACATCCTATAGATGTTTGGCGGACAGCCCTCCCTTTTCGCTTTCAGCATGATCATCGGCCACCAGGCATTATCGAAGGCCCCAGAGATATCTAAAAGAAAATAGCATGAACATACTTCGACGAGCTCCCACGGGCCGCTCCAAGAATCTTTCCCAGAGCGGATACCGTCGAGCGCCCTCGAGTAAACCCATGCTGGCAGTCCGATAGACGACTCGTCATTTGCGTGGCGCATTTTAACATAACACGTTCCAAAATCTTACCAAAAATCGGCAGCAGATTGACGGGCCGGTAGGGTTTAGGATCGGAAAGAGGCTTGCCATTGCCTTTGGGCAAGACAATCAACCTTCCGTCCTTCCATACTCGCGGAAAAACGCCCTCTTCGACACATCGCCTAAACACTTTAGCAAATTCTCGCGGCGGGGCCTCCCAAACGTGTTTTATTATACGAGCGGTTATCCATCGATTCCCGGTGCTGTGTTAGGGAGTTCCTTGACTATTGTCGCGACTAATTCTTCCATCGGAGGAGGAGCATCTTCTCCTGCGGGAATCGCGGCTGCCATATACCGCACCTGCCGGTGGTACTCCGTGTCCCTGGACACATCCTCGTCCAGATACAGAGCATACATGAGGCTGTACATGGCCTCCTCGACTCTCCCAGCATCACTTTCGGCATATTTCGTGTCGTTAATTACATTGCTAGGAGGCCGGAGCCTCCCGCACGCGACGCGGTACAAGGGTCCTGGTTTCCTGTTTCTGCCACGGATCTGAAATACTTAAGTTGCTCCTCCTTCATGGCAACCCTGTACCTACACCAAATCACAAGAAAGCGCCGCTTGGCAGCCTCCTCATCCGGGCAAGTGCCCTTCCCACTCCCTGCCAAGCCCTGCGCGAGCTGTAGGTCTCGCGGCGAAGCCGGTCCAGGGCCGGCGTCCACCACTCATACCCACGCTCTGTTTTCCCTCCCTTACTAAGTCCCAGGATGCTTGTAGCTGTGCTCGTCACCATTCTGGTGAATTAAGCACAGACTACCTCGGCTGGATAGTTCCACCTGATGTTACCTGACCTTTTTTGGATCTCGTCTTCAAAGACTTTCTTCTTCTTCCCCATTCCACACCACGCTCTCGAAACCGCATTGGCTCTTCGATTGGCTCAGCGCTAGAAGTAGAATTAGTATTGGTATTGGCCACCGTATATGTGATCAGCCTATGGACACTGTCTATCACGTCTTCGTGCACTCTCCACGCCGTTACCAGGGTGCCATTGGCTAGTGTCAGGTCGATGTTGGACATTCCGTTCGTCGTGGCGAACGTGGCCGGCTGATCTTATGCGTTGGCCAAGCGGAGTCCCTGTGCCAGAATAAATGCCTCCATCGACTCGCAACGGTGCGTGACGTCTGGTCCGCGTCCTGTGTACTATCTCTCCTCGCATTACCACATCGGAGAGTGCGCATTTGAGTCCACCCCTATGATTATTCTCTTGCCTCTCAAGGAGGCAAGGACAGTGCCCAGATGTCCAAGGTGGACATCTATGTCGTCGCTGTACTGAAAGTACGCAGAAACAAGGTATACGCCGTCTTTGTCATTAAGAACATGACACACTAGGCAGTGTGTGTTTGACAGGTGTTGTAAGACAGCGCACGCCAAGTCCCTCCGGCGAACATAGATTCCTGCCCTGGCACTTTCGCCGCTCTGCAGGATGGTGTTTGCCGCGGCATTAGGAGTGGGGCCAGGGTAATGTTCCTGAACCAGAACGACGACTAGTCCCAGCTCCTCTGCAACTAGGGGCAGCTCTACGGTGGCCGCCTGTGCCCCCGCCAGGTTTATCTGGCCAACGGTGATGTGATTATTGCCCGCCATTAATAATTGGTTGATTCCATCAGCCTACTTTCCGCATATCTTCGTGCCGGATACTCTGCACTGGCTGTCTTATGTTCTAGGGCCGTTTTAATGTGTCCAAATTTGTGACAGGTGGCACATCGGCGGATGGTCTCCTTACAGTCGACTGTAGAGTGTCCGGTAGTTCCACATTGTCCACAGGTGGGTTTTTCGGCCTTACAACCTTTTTCACCATGCCCATATACTTGGCACCGACGGCAGCAGATCTCCGTAGTAAAGTCTTCGACTTCAATAACTTCCCAGCCGATATATAATTTCTTTTTCGAAACCAAACACTTCCTAAGATCGTGTTGGCATTTGACAACGTACGTCGTTCTACCACTACCCGATCTGCTCTTTTTAAATGATATTTGACAGCTCTTTTTGAGCCGTTCTAGGGGCCAGTCATTGTCCTCCCGAAGGTTTTGGTCCTTCACTGCCTTTAATATTTCATCCAAATCTAGGTTGTTTCCGTCCAGGTTTCGAAGGGCCACAAGCGGTAGGCGGCCCCTGAGTGGCTCGGCTTTAAGAAGGTTCGGCCCCAGAAGGTCCAGGCTACGGAGAGAAATAGATGATTTGCGCACCATTCCGTCGGAGTGTTGTGGGAGTGGAGTGCCAGTTGCTTGCCCGCCCAGCGGGCACGGTTGGTTGGTGGGGCGAGCGACTGGCGTTCTACGGACTGAATTACATAAAAGGGGATGACTCCCTCCCACAGGAGTCATCAGCCTCACAAGGTTGGCTTGTTTCAGCTCGCTGACCGAGCCCATGTGTTTTAGTTTGTTTGGGGTCATTGCAAAACACAGGGCGCATGGGCGGGTTCAGGTTAGCACCCCGTTCCTGCCCAATTATATTCCTTGCTTTCGACTTAAATAAAGAAAATAGTCTACCGGGTCTCCCACAGGGGCCCGGTTCAAGGACTATAACGTCTCCTGAAGCGGAGAGGGGCGACTCCGATCTGAGACAAGAATAATCGGGTTGGGCGTGTTTGGTTGACGGTTTGCACGCACCTTCACGACAAAGACTAGTTTGGGAGTCCACAAATGAAGGGTCCACCCGGTCTTAGCCAACATGCTCCTAACATGGTGAAGCGGCGTTGGAGAGAAGAGGAACTGGCACTGCTGGCTAGTGCCGAGGCGCAGCTAGTCATGGAGAAGGGAAAGTGTACGAACGTAGACTTGGTCGCAAGGCTTCCAAATCTTAATAGAACGTTGGAGGCAATCAAAGGGCAGAGGAGGAGCCTAAAGTACAGGAGTCTGGTACAAATGTATCAGACGAATGTGCCGGAGGTTGCCCCGATCCCTGAGATACTTGTGGCCGGGGGTTCGACACAACCTGACGAAGTGGCAGCGCAGCCTGCGGACTTACCTTGCGACATCGGTGAATCCATGGCTCGGCCCACTAGTGAATCATCCGTGGTCGTAGCGGAGCCCCCGGGCGTGGCAGAGACTGTGTCGGAACTACTTGCGAGGGCCGACCAGAGGAAGTCGCGCTTCGGGTTATCTGCGAAAGCTGCGAGGCGGCTTCCCAAAACCGGATTTGACGGAAGGGCACGTAGTGCCAAGGTATTCAAACGGATGCTCAGAAGAGTAGAGTACGCAAGGGTGCAGGAACTCTACAAAAAGAACCGAGGGCGCGCGGCCGCAGAAGTGATAGATGGACAATGCAGGGTAGTCGAGCATAGCCTAGATGACTTGGAAGCCTACCGGCGACTGATATTCGAAGCTGTGTCCGGTGCCCAAGGACCCACACCGGAAGTCCTGGAAGCTGCAAGGCGGAAAGGGCAGTACGGGGAAATAGCGGAGCGATCACATCTGTGGGATCCCATCACGATTGATGAAGTGAGCGACACGCGGTTAGACCCCGGAACCGCTCCAGGACCGGATGATATTCGGGCCGAGGAGTGGGGAAAAGTTCCTGCGGACCGGAAGGCGGAAATATTCAACTGTTGGATGAACACAGGTGAGATACCGGAGCCACTGCGGCAATGTCGGACGATCTTCGTGCCGAAAATGGATTCGCCTGGGGGCCCGGGTGACTATCGACCGATCTCGATCGTGTCGATACCTCTGAGGCAACTGCACGCGATCCTGGCGCGGAGGCTTCTAGCTTGCTAACCACCGGATCCATGTCAGCGCGGCTTTATTCGTGCCGATGGCACGCTTGAAAATACAGCCGTACCCGATGCGGTGATGGGGGATTGCAGGAAAAGGTTGAAGGAGAGTCACGTGGTGACGCTCGATTTCTCGAAGGCGTTCGACACAGTGTCCCACAAGGCACTGCTAGAGTTACTTAGGGTGAGAGGGTTGCCCAAGACATTCATTGAGTATGTCGCTCGTTTGTACAATTCGGCAACTACCATCTTAGCCGCACACGGAAACACGAGCGAACCTGTAAGAGTGAGCAAAGGGGTCCGCCAAGGCGATCCTCTGTCGCCCATGCTGTTCAACATTGTGATGGACAGTATCCTCGATTCTCTGCCTTCGTACGTCAGCTACAGGCTGGAAAAAGAATTAATCTCCGCTCTGACGATGTAGTCCTAGTGACGGGCTCAAAGGCGGGGATGCAGGAGGTCCTGAGCAGAGCAGAGCGGTGTGCCGCACAGTTGGGATTGCGCATCAACCACAGCAAGAGCTCTGTACTCTCTATGGTGCAGGACGGTCACAGAAAAAAGTTGCACTACGCAACGGAGAAATCCTTCGCGGTAGGGTGGAGGAAACTTCGCCAAGCAACTTGTGTGGAGAGATGGCGTTACCTGGGAGTTGATTACCAGGCCACTGGATGCGGAACGTTAGAGCATGACATTACAAAAGCCCTGAATAACATCACAAGGGCTCCCCTCAAACCACAGCAGAGGCTGGAGGTGGTGAGAGGGCATCTCGTCCAAAGGTTTATGCACGGGTTCGTCCTGGGCAAAATCGCGGACGATAGATTGAGAATGCTCGACGTTCAGATCCGGAGTGCAGTGAGGAAATGGCTTCGGCTCCCTAAGGACATTCCCAATGCTTACTTCCACGCGGAGTTTAAGGACAGGGTCTGGGTTTGCCATCACTGAGGGCGGTTGTTCCGGATCTCATTGTTAAGAGATACGGGGCACTCGATCGCTCGACGTGGGAAGCAGCCCGGGCCGCCGCCAGATCTGTTAAGATCCGTAATAAACTTAGCTGGGCAAAAGAGCAATTGAGAAAGTTCACCAATGTTGCCAGAGGGGGTAGTAGCGCGAGCGAGGCCTCCTCTCCGGCGGATTACTGGCGTGAAAGCTTGTATCGTTCAGTCGATGGGTTCGAATTGAGAGAATCCTCCAATACCGTAGCGTCAACCAAATGGTTACGTGAGCGAAGTGGACGTTACACCGGCCGGGATTTCGTGCAGTTTGTGCACATCAATTCAGCGTTAATTTTGTAGCACTTACAACGAGCTTATATCACAGGCCGCTACCTCGAACATAGCGACGAGTGCCGCGGGGGCCCCAAAGAATTTGTAGCGTATTATATTAGTAACGTAAAGAACCGCCATTCTACGATTTACACGAACGATAGCTCGGGGCTAGGCGGTGTGGGAGCACCGCGGTGCGCGCGGGATTGACAACATCATCTATATATATATAAAAGGCAAAGCTGTTGACTGATGTATCAACGCACAGGCCAAACTCTTAATGCTAGAAATTTGAAATTTTGCACACGTTTTTCTCATATGATGTAGGCATCCACTAAGGAAGGATTTTTCAAAACAATTTAATTAATATTAGACGACCTCTGTGGCTCAGTGGCTCAGCGCGTTGGTGCTCAAGCCGGGGTCGCGGGTTCAAATCCCGCCGAAGGAACAAAAAGTTGTTCCGTGTTCCTGGGTCATGGATGTGTATAAAATATGTGTATAATATAATAAAAATCTTAAATATATGTATAGTATAAAAGTATTAAATATACTTCCCGTTTTCTGGTACCTGTAACACAAGTTCTTCGGATACTTAGCACAGGGTCAGATTGACGTGGTGTGAAGCGTCCATAGATATTATTATTATTACTTGAAATAAATAGTAGTCTCGGCAATTTGCCGGATTAGACACAGGTACGGGCTTTTGCCAAGTATCCTGATTCATGTTAAGAAGAATTACGATTGAGGTGTAGAAAAAGATGAGGAGGATGAGGAGGACGACGAACTAATGATCATGTATCTATGACGATTGATTTTTGCATATGAATGTATGTGTTTCTATAAAGGTCTAGAGTTTTAGAGAAGCGGCAAGGGTTTTAGGTATTACTCCGGTTGAAGAAATGATGATGGGAATATTTTTAACAGTCTTTTGCTGCCACATTTGTTTGATTTCGTCTGCAAGTGGAATATATTTCTGTATTTTCTCATTGTATTTCTGTTTTAGATTGTTGGTATTAGGGACGGCGATATCTATGAGGTAAGTACTTTTTTCGGATTTTATTGTAAGTGTTATGTCGGGTCTGTTGCTTATGGTCTGTAACTATATCGCGATCCCAGTAGAGTTTTACGGTGCTATTTTCGAGGACATTACGAGGCTTGTATTTATAGTAAGGGGTGTGTGAATCTATGAATTTGTATTTAATGGCTAGTAATTGATGAATGTGTTTGGCTACGTTGTCGTGACGGTCAGTGTATTCCTTATTGGCTAGTGCTACATCCTCCAGTGATATGGTCTATTGTTTCGGTGGTTTGATGGCATAATTTACACTCATCTGTGTATTTTGGTTCTTTCAGTATATATTTTGAATAATTGCGTGTTTTGATAATTTGATCTTGGATCGCTATAAGGAAGCCTTTTGTCTCAGCATATATATTGCCCTTAGATAGCCAGCTGTTCGATGCTGTTTTGTCTACATGCTTTTGTTCCAGATGGTGAGGATATTTGCCATGTAGTGCTTTGCTTTTCCACTTCAATATCTTATCTATTTAACGTCTTGCAATATTTTCTGTTTCGGATTGAATGTGTTATTGTTTAGCTGTAGAGGTGTGCCTTTGTGGGGAAGATTTACTATTGCTTTATGTAATTGGCTAGTTTGAGCTCTATTTAAAAATTATGTTCTCAGATTATCTATTTGGTTAAAGTGTAATTTTTTTTATATCTATGACACCCGACCTCCTAGTATATCTTCCTATTATTATTATTATTATTAATTAATTTTATATCTAGCAATATCCTGCGAAAAAATACTCACAGCCTGCAAGCAAATGTGTGAGTACGTTAAGCAACCTCCCTCCTCCCACACTGCTTATGCGTACATTCAGAAACAAGATCGTGTAAACACTACCACCACACAAGCAACAATGTCAGCAGGATCGTCCAAGGCCTCACACCACTATGTAGGTTGCAAAAGTCGACGCGCGTTTCGCCCCGAACCCGGAGCATCCTCAGGAAGTGTTCGGAGGTCCACTTCGTTAGTATGCCTTGTGCACAGGTGGGTAAAATAGGTGATGTAAGTTTAAAACCTAATTTCACGCGGGCGAAGCTACGGGAAATTAATGCTAGTCTTCTATATATATATAAAAGGCAAAGCTAATCGAATGATGTATCAACGCACAGGCCAAACTGTTAAGGCTAGAAATTTGAAATCTTGCACACGGATATCTCATATGACGTAGGCATACTCTAAGGAAGCACAAAATTCAACCCCCAAGGGGGTGAAATAGGGGATAAAAGTTTGTTTGAAACATTGAGATACCTATTTCTGCGTTTTCTAATATTCAACCCCTAAGAGGGTAAAATAGGGGAATAATAGTTTTAAATTATTATAAAGATATCGTTTAGAAACGAATTCCATGCGAGCGAAGCCGCGGACAAATGGTAGTTTCATAATATTTATGATAGGTTTGTCTGACCCGACAGATTGTCTGATATTATTTTGGTGTCAACCGAAAGCTTACCGCCGACCATAAGCTTACGTCAACATGGCTGACATTCGCTGGTGTCCGTGCTTTTATGGCCATAGAAGGACAGTGTATAAAGAGAATTTTCTAATAACATAATATTATATTAAGGAGATTGTGTTTTGAGTAGGTAGAACGGAATGCCCATGCTCCTTTTTTTGTATTTACATTATTTTTTGTATTTAAAAAAGCTACTTGGCAATGTAGCGGCCGCGCCATTTCATATGTTTATATAAATTCTAATTGCACAAAATGGTTGAATGTGGTTAAAATGATTGCTGGAACCAAAATTCGTAAATTACTGTTTAATACCGACTACATTCATGCGTAATTGCCGCTGATGTACGCCGCACAGTATCGCCTGATCATTAGTGTACAATAATAATTATTACTGCACAAATACGGAAGTAACTCCACATTCTATTTACATACAAATTAATTAAATAGTCTTTAATAGTGTCTAACATTTCATTTGACGATTAACTTACCCACCATACCTCCGCTTACTCATTGATTATCATAACGCACTACATCATACATAAAACACGCTGAGTGAGAACTGTGACGCGCCGCGGGGAGTGCGGCTATTTTGGGGCCATTTCGCTCACCTATTACGTAGTACACACTAAAAGTAAGACCGCACTAGGCATAACTTACGCGGTAGCGGGACTACGCGACGCAACGTGGCCAAATATTCGTTGAATGAACGTAGATATAACGCACTACGCGGCAGCGGAACTACGCGACACGGCACTCCATATGGCATCCCTATTGCTAGTAGGGACGCGACGCGCCGCATTGCTCCGCTACCGCATAGTGTGGTATTATCTTAAGATATTCGCGATACGCGAATAACTTACGATAATACGATACGCGCGATTCGTCACTGTCCTTACTTACGTAAGGACAGTGACGAATCGCGCGCGGTTAATGTGGAAGCACCGTGGTGGAAGCGCCACTATTTCGCGGTGACGTGACGACGGCTTGGAATCGCGTGTATTACTATTATTAATATATTATTAATATTTTAGAAGACGCGGAATTGATTTCGAAGAATCTTTTTAAAAGTTTGTAAAAATATTGACATTTCTAAACGCTTCCGCCATCCGCCATCCGTAACAATCGAAATAGCTATGGAGCAACAAATCATTATACACGTTTTCGATCAGAAGCTAACGTACTAAGTACAATAGGAACATGCATGTAAGACATTTTTCTTTTTCATGTGATTAACTTCAATGAGCAAGCAACGTTTTAACGTCACTAAATAGGAAGCTTGAAGAAGCCATGCGGTAAAACAACGTAAGCATCATTTCACCACGGTTTTCAGTGGGACCGTAGAATCTCTCTCACTTCTAAAATATCAATCGCAACGACGAGTTATAAAACAAAAACCTCGCTACTCGCTATGAATATGGAGCCCTTCGTTAGAACTAACGGTTATTGTTTGCGTCAAACTTTTGATTGCTGTAACACAACAGAAAAACTACCAATAACATTTTTCCTGGACTTTGTGATACGGTATTATTAAACTCACAAAATGAGTTCTGTTTATAACGTTATATTCAACTTTATTTTTTGTATTATTAAATTGACCTACCTTCCCAACCTAGAACTCAGGGGCCCATTGATTTGAGATGGATGGATATTATAGTTCTACTAAAACTTTCTCAGATACTGTGACATTCAAAATCTATATTAGTTGTTACACTGTGTTTGCTATGTTACGGTGTGTTTCCTGATATATATAATTTATTTTCGTTGTATTTGTTATACACAATACACATTACACCACGACAATAATTCGTCTCTACATTAAGTAGCTACTACTACAGCTGATTACTACTTTGCACTTCAGTACTAGATAATTTGGTGCCGACACCAGTTAGTGTCGTCTTTTGATAGAGCTTGTTTCTTGCAGCACCTGGCAATTAGCATGTGTATTAGTTGTACAAGATAACAAGGACCTGTCGTAAGTGACTACAGGTCATTGTTAATTTGAATTACAGCATGTTTTTACCCGACTGCGCCAGAAGAAGGGTTATGTTTTTCGAATATATGTATGTATTTAAGTATATTTCTTTAGCACGCTCTAGAGCCTATGGGTCAATTCACACTGAAACGAAACGATACGCGACATGACACTGCATTGTTAAGATAGCTATTCAAAATTTAACTTTATTCAGTACATAAGAAGATACACAATTCACTGTAAGAACTGGAATGTCAGGTAGCACCGCCCTGCACAAGCGCATGTGCAGTGCATGACTAATGTCATATGAAACCTGTATCTTTTTGTGTAGTGATTAAAGTTCAATTTTGAATAGCTATCTTAAAATGCAAAGCCGCGCATCGTCGCGGTATTAACTTACTCTAAGCGGTTTGTCGCATTTGATCTTGAGAGCTCTAGATTTGTCTTATGCCCGCTACATACTACAACGGTAAATATTGAGGTTATTATAATATCAGCAAGCGCAGAATGAACACCGTAGGAACGCGTTTTGTTTACACAAGAATAGAAATACTGACAGATTTATGGACAAAATGAAAGCTTTCCTTCATTAATCTGTCATTTGTCTATTCTTCCGTGAAAATAAACTATTTCTAAGTCGGCTTAGCTACGCGAGTAGATGTATTACAATATATTTCCTATTACATCCAGCAACTGTACATACTACATATTAGCAAATAGCATAAAAATTTATAAAAAATAATAGGAATCACACAATTCGTGATAATAAATTCATTAAACTCGAATCTAAACATGGCTTTAAGTTATGAAATTAGAAACATTACGATTTTAACGATTTAAATGTTATTGTACTAAATTATCACTTCACTACATTACTTCACAAAACACTTCACAATTATAACTTTAAAATTTAAACACAATTCACTGTTTAGTTCCTCTCACTTAGACTGTTTAAGAACGACTGTGTTGAGAACGGCGATACTACCCTCCTCTTTGAGTCGGGAGTGGGGAATCCTGTCGTGCTCAGCCTAGATACCTGTTGTTCTTTATGCAGTGCGCGTGCACTGATAAGCACAACTGCGTGCGCAGGTGTTGTTTTTCAGGCGCACGTGCAACGATAATATTCTTTGCACCTGTTAGTACAGGTGTTGTTTACACTGCACTTATAAATTAAATTTATACAATCAAAAATAAGTCCAATCTGCATAATTTAAAAGTGGATATAATTAAAAACTCAACTATAGACCTCAATTTAAACTTAAGCCTTATAATAACTTATATCAGTTCTCAGTCTCCAGCGGTTTAGAGCTTGGCTCTCTACTCGGAGGTTGTGGGTTCGATTCCCGCGCTGGAACAACAAAAAATGTTGTTTCCAAGTTTGGTTAGGACAATGCATGCTGATCACCTGATTGTCTGATAAGAAATCCAAGCGTTGGAAGTGCTCAGGCACAGGTCCGACTTATGACAAGCCCCTCCGACGATCAGTCTCTCGCCATTCGTGTCGGTTATCCGTCTCACTAGGTTTCGAGAGTAGAGGAAGACAGAGTGCTCTCGTGTACTGCACTCACACATTCGGGCACTACAAAATAACTCCTGCGTAGCTGGTCTGGTTAAAATGAAACCAGCCATCGTCACCGAAACTTGTGTGCTCCACTATTATATTTATTATCAGTTCTCAACAAGCGTCAGAGCCGGTGTTATCAGTAATGGTACAGTCGATAGTCGGTATAGATAACGTGCTCACGTACTGGATTTAAGTTTAGCTTAATTACTTTTGTTCTTAACGATCATGATCCTGCGAATTTACTTTAATCACAATGTATATTGTAGAAAGGTTAAAGAATGGCTTCCGGAACCCCAATTGTCGTAATTAACTTTCACTTTCATTTTACTTTTAGGTATTTAATTTTAAATTAATCGTCTTGACATTATAAACTTATTTTTGGAATTTGGTACAATCAAAACGGGTTTGACGTTGGTTTGACGTTTATAAGAATATGGCGTGTAAAATACCATTTTGCAGTTTACACGTCATATCAGGACTGGATCGTAACTGTATTATAATTAAAATACAGGGTCTAATTAGTAGAATCGACCATCTGATTCATTCTTATCTGCTTATAAAAATCCTTTTTAGGGGTTATGAATATACTTTTGAAGTTTAATTAAATGAGCTGAAGCATAGCGTTAGTTCACACCGAGACACGACGTGACATGTTTTAGATGGCGATACAAAATTGAACTTTATTCACTACACACGTAGATACACGTTTCATTCAAGATTTCGAATTTCAAGCTGCATCGTGCTGTCCAGCACGGCGCCGCTCTTGTAATAAAACGGGTATCTTTTTTTGTAGTGAATTAAGTTCAATTTTGAATCACTGTCTTAAAAATTCCACATATTTTTGTTTAAAATTTTGGTGAATTCAGAAGCATGATGAATTAATAAAAGCGCCATATCATTTTGTAGGATGTTGTACAATGTACAGTATAGGACAGGCAAATGACGTAAAATCAATTTCTTAAATTTGTAGATTCTTCATTAGAATCAGGCGCTACTTTGCGGAAATGAAAAGTTATCTATTATAATTACGTGGTGTCGTCTTCAATAGTTTACTGACGATAAATAGGTAAATACTAAATACCCCATAACATCGATCTACTTCAGAGGTAAGCCAACTTGCTAAGCATTCTATGTACAGTTGCTTGCCATAGAACAGTAAGCGTCCCCAATCAATGCCTGAGTGCAACTGTGTGCTCGGTGAAGCCGAAGTTTGGACAGTCAGTACTCAGTATTCAGATACAGAAGATTACTAGCATACAGGTCAGTGTCACAGTGTACAGTGTCTTTAAAACAAAAATAGATATTCAACGAGCGTGATCAGTGTCGATATCAATTTTAGGGGCTTTAATTTGGATTTAGATAATTTTTTTTGTTGTTTGCTATTGTCAGGAAATGTTACTAAAAAAATTAAAAAATGTAACAAAACTTTACGAAAATAATAATAAATAACTTTTCAAATAAAACCTTAGTCAGGGAGGCTAGTGAAGGTGTAGCTAGTATGTGTAGGTGTAGTTGTTGTTATAAATATTGTAGTAGTAAGTAGGTAGTAGTAAGTTTTATTTTATACATTCCATTATACTTATATATGATCTACCCCTAATGTTTAATATCAACATTAATTTACATTTACTTTTAATTCTAAAACATATTCTTCCAATAAAAGCAGAGAAGTAAAAAATTACGAGTATTACCAGAACTGGTTTGATCCCTGAAAGGATTTTAAATTTGTAACTTGCGCTGGCGTTAACCAATAGCTTCAGCATAATTCCTATATCGAAGTGTCACTTTTATAAAAACGTTGTAAGTTACTTATCAAAACAATACTAAGCTCTTAAAATAACACAAGATAATATTGTATACACCCGAAAATAAATAAAACATTCGGTAATTGAAGTGAATAGAGAAAAACATCTCGGTGATTTAGTGGGACTCGAAGACCCTACAGATTTAATCTTCATCTGGCAAGATGTACGGTGTGATTGGTATCCGTAATCGAACAAAACGCCATTGTGGAGGAAGCCACGCGAGCCGGGAAGTAAAGTCCGTGATTGACGTACGAGTAAAAAACGTTTGAAGAATATCGAAAACACTTACTCGCATCAAATGTCGCAATATAGACAATTATCTCGCGTTGCTGTCGCGATCGACTAACGAATAAACAGCAGTGTGCTAAGTGTGAGTTTCTCTTTTCGCATTCGATCGTGAGCGCGTTTGGCGTTTACTAGGAATTTGTATGTGATTTGACCTAGTTGTCGCGTTTACAACTAGGTGGCGCTGTACAAATCACATACAAATTCCTAGTAAACGCCAAACGCGCTCACGATCGAATGCGAAAAAAAAAAACTCACACTTAGCACTCTGTATACGGAAATTTCACGAATCCGTTTTCACGATATAGTAAAGCACGATATAGCAACTAAACATAGGCTAAATAGAAACTTAGGAACAAAAAAGTTTTCTATGTTCCTGGGCCATGGATATGTATCAAATAAGTGTTTAATATTAATTTAAGATATTATATACTTATTTACTGTAATAAGTTACTACTTATAATATAATACTTTATACTTAAAAGTATTATATTATATTACTATTTCCTCTATCTGGTATCCTTAAAACAAGATTTTCTATACTACAGGAAACTGCCCAAATAGCGGTGCTACTTACGCCAGTAAGGCCAGGGAAAGTTTAATTAAGAGCACTAAAAATAGAACTCTGCGCTGTAGACTAGAGCTAAAAATCGAACACGCGTGTGTCAAATCAAATGTCAATGTCAAATCTAATAATGTGTCGAGTACACACATGTGTTCGATTTTGAACTCTATTGTTTTAGTCCAGAGAACTATTCTCCGGCCTTACGGATTTTATTTCTCCGGCCTTACGGATTCCCGATCATATTATAGTTCCAGCTTTACGGACGAACCGTAGACACGCGGACTTACTCGTACATCGATCACTTTACAGCGAGTATTCAATTCGGCTGACGAGTACAATACGTGTGCTTTGTTCGTCAGGAAATAGCCCGGCGAGTGCGTTCAGATTATATTAGCAAGTTCTTATTCATGACTTATCTTATTGTATGGCTTTGATTTAATTTTGCTTCGGCAAATATAGCATTATGCATACAAAATATTCGGCTAATGGCTGGCAATATACTGCGTGATTTTTGATTCCATTTCGAGAGAAACAGGGCATGTTTTGTATCAAAAATATAAATACAAAATATAAATACAAAAGCATTATGTGTGTCAAAGTTTAATTACTTATTCGAAAACTTTTGGAAAAGGTCATGAATTTTTATCTGACCACTTGGGGACGATGGGGCGCCGCCTCGAGCGCCGAACGCCGATGTACGATCCAACCACGCACAATGTCATAGGGGTTAACAGAGGTCAATTGAGTGACAATATTTTTTATGAAATTCTTTTTAAATATCTAAATTAGTAAGTAATTATTTTAAATTAGTAGTGCGATGTTGTAATGCAAATTTTCACCAAGTTATAAAATATAAGTAAATAAAAGTAAACTAAGTTTTATAGTTCAAGATAGGCATAACTATCTCATGCCTATCTTGAGCTATAACGCTTCACTTTAGATAATAGTCAAGTGACATCGGCAAAGAGCTAGTACTCTTTGCCGATGACACTTCACTAATATTTAAAGTGAAGAGACAACAACAAAATTACTTTTAAATGCAAATAAAACAAAAAAGTTTAGCTTGCCAAATGTTAGGCAAGTACAAACCAATTAACTGTGACGAGAAAATGAAAATGAACTTGGTAGACTCCACTGTATTCCTAGGTATTATACGCTAGATTGTAACTTACAGTGGGATGCGCATATTGCTAACCTAGCAAATAGACTCAGTTCTGTAGCATATACAGTCAGAAAAAATTGTGAAATTTCAGAAGAAGAAACGGTACGCCTAGTTTATTTCAGCTACTTTCATAGTACAATGTCTTATGGTATACTTTTATGGGGAAATGCTGCCAACATAAATTCAATATTTGTGCTACAGAAGCGAGCTATTCATGCTATTTATAAAATGTCCCTTTTTGAATTTATGAGAGAAAAATTAAAAAAATAGGTGTATTGACCGTAGCTTCTCTGTATATTTTGGATAATTTATTATACGTTAGAAAAAACTTAAACAATTTCAAGAAGAAAAGTGATAATCATTGTATAAACACTAGAAATAAGCATAAGCTAGATGTACCAGTGATAAGACTTAACAAAGTAATTAAATCTTTTAAGGGCCAATATATACGCCTATACAATAGGATCCCAGAAAACGTTCAAAACCTTTCTATTAATAAATTTAAAAAAGTAGTCAAAGAACGTTTATGTGCTAAAGCTAAATATATGTATAAGTAAGTCTAAAATAAATGATTTTGTTAACGATTGCACACCTTGGGAATAAGATGCTCCCCTGCAAGGCCGGTCTCTATGTACTTGTGTACTTTTGGCTTGTTTTATATTTAACATAGATTTAAGTTTACAATGTAAAATATATATTTATTTCAAAAGAACAATTTTTCATCTTTGTACTAAAAGATGGCCCCGTGCGAGTTTCTTACGCCGGTTCTTCTCGGCGGGTTAGGGTTGAACCGGTGGAAGCTTTTTCTGTTGACTTTCCGGAAAAAGCTTGTTTCGTTTCGTTTGGAAATAATTATTTTTCATTTCATTTCATTTTCGTTTGTAGTACGTCGTATTTCATGTGCTTACCTCTGTAAGTCTGTCAAGTTTCTCTCGGAATAAAAAATCACCAAGTATGCAAAACTATGAAATAGAGCTTCGTAAGTACGCTACGATACAATAACTCGGGCAGACATAAGTTTTGTAAAATTCAAATTAACCATTTAAATTTTACCCGAATATGGCAGAGCCAAAAGGAAGGGTAATGATTTTGGCAGTCTATGTATGTATGTATGTATGTATTTATGTTTGTTCCACCGTAGCGCCTAAACTACTGTTTCGATTTTAATAAATGAGTTGTCAATAGATTCGTAATAATAGTCCGGATAACATATAATTTACGTAGTCGGGTTATATTTTTATAAATAAAAATATAGTTATTTAAGGCCCTCTGGAATTAAATAAAGAAAATTTTATATTCGCTTTCTCTGTAATATTAAATAATTTCAATTTTACTGGAAAAGTCAGTTCAATCTCCGATTGAATCATTGTCCTTTGATCAGCTAAGTGCAGGACAATTTATACCCTTGACACAAGGAAATACGGCTCAGCGATAAATAAACATAACAAGAGTTATGGCCACTTCATATACTTTTCGTACACTTTTACTGTGAAAAAGCATTCTGTTATTAAATACACTAGAAGAAAAACATATTTTGTACACTACATAGGTTTTGCAGATGCGAAGAGTTAGGTAAAATGGATTTAAATTTGACACACGATACGGCATTCTTCAAATGATTGCTCGTGTCTGTGTGTTCATCTCGGAATGACTTCTGCGTGTCTACTAATGGGTACCATTAAATTTCCGCAGCAGATTTTGATCCCGACTTAATTCACAATATGAGCAGTTAATCATTCTTAACAAAGTCGTTTATAATAATATACGCCATACATCATCGCTCGTTTCGTACGGTTAATTTATATGACAAAATTGCGTACGCTCTAACGCTTAGTAAATACATAAATATGCATGAATTACGAGGGAGTTTCTTTATTTCGTGTTCCGCGGTTAGATTTATTCGCCGGAATAAATTGAAACGCTATCTTTGTGCAAAAAATGCCGAATCAAAACGTCATCTAAATTATTACTGAAACCGTACGTTCCAAATTAAACATTATTCTGTTTTTATATCATGAAAACATTTATACAGCTTGAAAATATACAAAAATACAACTTTTTGCAGTAAGAAAATCGGTAATAATTCATTAAAAATCCACCGAAGTACGTTTCATCTTCGCCATAACTGACCAGTGATCGCCAACGTCACCGCTGCTGTGACATTTGGGACTCAATGTCAAAAATATTAGTTTAAAGTCCTCCATGCTAGCCTACTGTGGGTTGGGTACATACACGTCAAAAGCTAATGACTCAATAGGCTAGACGACAGTTTTTTTTTATTGCATACATGAATAATAAATAATATTCTTAAATGTGAGTAAGTTCTCAGAAGAAACAGTATACTATTGAAAATCAATATACAGCGATTTGTTTACGAAAATTCGCAAGTTCATGAATACGCTCCATACAAAAGTTGTACCTATCTGTGACGACACTATTAGGTAAAAGTGTATGAAATTTTTCATTTCTCATACTCGGAAAGTAGTGTTGTTTTGATCTGATTATTGGGTGGAAGATGCTGCTTTCCTTTCATAGGGAGGGAAAAACTCATACAAATTCATTCCGGCCCGAGGGCCGGAAAAACTTCAAAACTTCAAAAATAGAACTGCTGTCAGCTGTGAAGAGTTTTATGTAAAAAAAAACTATTAAAAAATGATATGACTTTCTAAACAGCCAGTGTGAATTTAGCGCAAACTTCTTAAACTAGCGGAATAAGCCGCGAGTGCCGCGACAATTACGCGGCGAGCGGCAAGTTCCATATTTAAAATTTAAAAAGTCAACACAAATTGGCGGGATACTGAAATCTGTTATGTATGTATCTGTAACGGGCTATGATGAGTGAATATGAGGAAATAGTAATTGTTTATCTTTTCGTGAATTATATTTTCTTTATTTTCTATATTATCTATATTTTCGTCAATTCGTGAAATTAAAAGTTACATTTTTGTTTGGAATATTTATGTTGTTTGATATATTTTGAGAAATTTGGCTGTTCTGGATGGATTCCATCGCGGACACTCCCTGGAAGTTGTCGGCAGAGGCGAATTGGGGCGTATTTTTATAGTTTCGCTTAATTTGGTTGAAATTTTAGTTTTATTTTGGATTGAATCCTCTATGTAGCTTTCGGCGACTGTACTGGATTTCCAGCCTCCATGTCTTTTTAACGTAGTCATGTTTGCCCCAGAATCGGCTATTCAGCCGAAGCCGAATCGGCAGGTCTCATTTTTTGATATTTCTTTACTATTTGTGTAAACTCTTCTTTTACTATAAACGAGCGCTCAATATGTGTCTCTGTTTTAGTCAGTTTTACTAATAATAAATCGCCTTGACTTTCAATGTCAATAATTGTCAAATTTGTGAGTTCACTGCTTCTGCAAGCGCCGCTTATACCGAGTATCAATACGACCTGTGAAAAACATGTAATTATTTTAGTATTTGTGTAATAAATACGTTCATATTTCGAATAAATCCATAAATACTTCACTGCCAAATATATCTCGTCAGGATCATCATTTAAAAAAAAATCCACCTCATGAGATGTGAAAACTTTAGATTTTTTACTCAAGAAACCCCTGCGACTGACTTTTCAAATATGCTGTTAAATTATGAAATTTTTTCAAATCTACATTGTGTTTTCATTAAGTGTACTCTTGAGCATTGAATATCGGCTCCATACCGTTGAAGGCTGTAATTTGCTACACAGTCCATTAAAATATGTAAAAAATACACTTTCGGAAAACGATTTTATATTCTTGTCTTCTCGCCACTTCATAAAATCATTGTATGTGTTTGTATATCTTTCTTTTGATATTTTTGGCAAAAGATTTTCTATGACAGAATTTGCCTCGTCTGTAATGGAATCTGGTGTCAAGATTTCGCTTGAACTCATTTTTAATATTCAATTCAAATCTAAGCACAAAAGTCCGTCACAGATACATACATAACAGATTTTAGTATCACGCCAATTTGTGTTGACTTTTTAAATTTTAAATATGGAACTTGCCGCTCGCCGCGTCATTGTCGCGGCACTCGCGGCTTATTCCGCTCAAAGAGGTTTGCACTAAATTCACACTGGCTGTTTAGAAAGTCATGTCATTTTTTAATAGTTTTTTTTTTACATAAAACTCTTCACAGCTGACAGCAGTTCTATTTTTGCAGTTTTGAAGACCCTCGGGCCGGAATGAATTTGTATGAGTTTTTCCCTCCCTATGAAAGGAAAGCAGCATCTTCCACCCAATAATCAGATCAAAATAACACTACTTTCCGAGTATGAGAAATGAAAAATAAATTGTCACGTATAATGCATAGAACCCGGGTGTTATTTTTAGAATATATTCACAGAGAAACCGTATTGGCAACATTCTGATATTAAATAAGGCGGTCATGTGAAAAAATGGGGGCTTTAAATTTTATCGACCGCCATTGTGGCTATTGAAAATCATGACACATTTTATATGTTTGCAGATTAGTCGGGTCGGATCGGGACAGAGGCGTAATTCAGCTTTATAGGACAAAAACGCGATATTGTGCCTGTCGTTGGTTGGCTCCGGCCTTGGTATGAACACGCCACTGCACCGCAAATTGAATTTCATACTTGTACCTAGTAATTGATTCTGTTACGAATGTTAGTAAATTGTACGCAATTTGTCGAAATTCGAATGTATGTATGGGTTAGCATACATACATTAATTATTTGAACATATTTGAACATATTTATTATTTTTTTGTTCATATTTGAACCGTTTGGGGTTGAAACCTTAGGTACATGGGGTCTGGGTGCGCACAAACTTTTCGGAGAAATCTCCAAAAAACTCATTGAGGCCACCCGAGACCCCAGAGCCGGCACCTACCTGGCCCAGAGAATAAGTATCGCAATCCAGCGAGGAAACTTTTTGATCCTTCTAGGTACTCTGCCTGGTGGGGATGACCTGGGAGATTTCTTTTTTTGTAGCATTTTAAGTTTTGGAGTAGTTTTTTTTTTTTTTTGTACTTACCTACTTTTATGGTACAATTGATTTTGTTATCATAACTGATAAAATGTTAGCATAATGATTAATAAGCGTTATTATGTTCAATACGCATTGTGCATGGAATGTTTACAATATGAGCTTTCGCTATCATGAAATATTATGTATAAATCAAATGTAAAGCTTTAATACTTTTCAATTCTAATAGCAACATACGCCTATTGTCTATCATCAGAAAATATAGATAGATATATAAATTATTATAAAAACTTAAATAAAGTTGAATAGTGTATAAAAAGTTGTGTGATATCACTATGAAAAGTTGTGTGATATTATTATATATCCAACAAAACAAAAAGAAAACAAACAAGTTTCCACATAGGTTACAAAGCAACGCTTATGGAATTGTCCCTACGTGATGCCTACCACCCGGTTCGGGAACTAACCCGGCGACATGAACCGGCATAAGAAACTCGCACGGTACTATCTTTTAGAAAAAAGATGGAAAATTGTTCTTTTAAAAAGAAAACATATTTTTACAATATATAACATATTTAAATATATGTAACCTTAGTTTATATAATATTAACAAAAGTCAAATAGACATAGTGCATAAAAGCAGCCGTGCAGGTGGCCATCCTATTCCCATAGTGTGCAATTGTCATTAAAATCATTGACCCTATAATAAGCATTAGCACACAAACGTTCTTTAACTACATTTTCAAATTTATTAATGGAAAGATTTTGAACGTGTTCTGGGGTTCTATTGTATAGGTGTAGGTATACATTGACCTTTAAAGGATTTGCTTACTTTACTTAGTCTGATCACCGGTATATCTAGCTTGTGCTTATTTCTAGTGTTTCTACAGTGATTGTCGCTTCTATTTTCTTACACTTCGCTTTTAGTTTGAAAAGTACTAATATTATTTCTAACATGTAACACATTATATATAATGTATTGAGAAGCGATGGTCAGAATACCTATTTCTTTAAACTTTTCTCTCAGAGATTCAAAAGGGGACATTTTTTAAATTGAACGTATTGCTCGCTTCTGCAGCACAAATATGTTATTAACGTCGGCGGCATTTCCCCATAAAAGGATGCCGTCGGACATTCTACTATGAAAGTAACTAAAATAAACTAGTCACACCGTGTATTCGTCAGATATTTCTCTAATTTTTCTGACTGCATATGCTTCAAAACTGATCCTATCTGCAAGATAAGCAATATGAGGACCCCACTGTAATTTACTATCTAGTGTTATACCTAGAAACACAGTGTTGTCCACTAAGTTCATTTTCTCATAATTTAATAGTATATTGGTTTGCACTTGCCTAACATTGGGCAAAGTAAACTTTAAACATTTTGTTTTATTTGAAATTAAAAGTAAGTTGTAACTTTAAACCAATATACTATTTTCGCGAGAGCACTATTTACCTCATCGTAATCTGACTTTTGTCGCTTCACAATAAAAATTAGTGAAGTGTCATCGGCAAAAAGTACTATCTCATTATCATTACCTTTAACAAGATAAGGTAAGTCATTTATATAGATGAGAAAAATAAATGGGCCTAAAATGGATCCCTGTGGGACACCTAATTCTATTTCGGTCTTCTACTATTTATGGATATTTTACTATTTATCTCCTCCCTTTCAATTCTATATTTTAGGTAAGAACTCGAAAGTTTGAGTGCAGAGTCCCGAATATCATAATGGTGCAATTTTCTGATCAATGTACCATGCTCAACACAATCAAAGGTCTTGTAGAGGTCGCAAAAAACACCTAATGCATCCTGTAACCCCTTCCAAGCTTCAAAGATACTACAAAGAAGACCTATACCAGCATCCGTTGTGGATCGACCCTTAGTAATCATATATATCATCAGAAAACTCTGATAGATCTTCAAAGGAATGATATAATTAGCCACCTGACGTAGCTACAAGACGTATCAGTAAGGACAACGCTGTAATAAATAATAATAATAATTTTCTGATGGCTGAGTGGTCAACAGATTACGCGTTAAGTTTCAACACATGAAAGTTATCAGTCTATCTCAAGGACTTTACGGAATTTTTACAAACTACCAGTGTTACAGGCAGACTACCAGACTATTTAATTTTTAACACGTATTTAGTTTTAAAGTAAAAACACATTTGCGGTTGTGCTCTAAATATCACTTCCTTTATTTACTAGCCAACACAAGTCAATTCTTTATAAAAATCGCAGCGTTTTCTTTCAAAATAATGAAGTTTCCTAACCGGCCAGTAACACCTGAGGATCGCAGCATCGAATCACGTCGGTAAAGCAGTTAACCACTTACTCACATCACTCCACGCGCGGGGCTGTCAGACCGATCTGACATGTCTATGCGAGCGCATTTTTCACAGTTTTACCCACGCATTCGCCTATATATGTATGATGGCGGCAGTCCAAACCGTGGACGCATCTTTAGTCGTAATTAGCATAACAGTTTGAAAATGAAAATAAAAAAAAAATCCAAATGAAACTTAACAAGCTTTTTTCGGAAAGTTAACAGGTAAAGCTACCACCAGTTCAACCTTAACCCGCCGAGAAGAACCGGCGTAAGAAGCTCGCAAAAGTTCGATCCGCAGTCCAAACAGCACATATCCATCCGCGGTTTGGAACGCAGTCCGATGCGCGATCCGGATTTTACACAAAATGACAAGTCAATCGATTTATTTCAATGTTAATTAAGAGCCTATATTAACAAAGGTCTGCTCGCTGTCAGAACCTAAAATATGTTCATCCTTTTAAATAAAGTCAACAATTTGGGCGGAACAAAAAAAAACTTTTTCAATTATTGCCAGAGGCAAATGAAAATGGAGTCATTAAAACTCGGAAAACCGTACCTGTGAATAACTTGGACATTTTGTTTTGGACAAACACTGTACGGTATTATAATATAAAAACACAATTTACGGCTTACCATACGCATTAATGTTTATTAAGTGCGTTTGTGGTGCCAGTGTTAGATTTTGGAAGAAACTTTATAATATATAAAAAACTAGGTAGGTTCTCGTATAAAATATCAAATTAAAAGAAGGGTCTAATTGAAAAAATCGCACAATTTAATAATGTTATGTGCTCGAACGGACACTTTATCATTCAGTAGAACTATTTACAGACTCACCGCGTAGAAAACCATACAACTTTAATATTAACAAGTACCCATATACCTAGTGCTCTACATGAACACTTTTTGCCCATTTTAAGCCACCTCCTCACGGCAACCATCCGTAGTATATGTCGAGAGTACCCACCAAGCACATACGTGCCAACCATACCACGATTTCAAGCTTGAAAGAAAACATATATAAGCAATTTTATCCGCTCTGTGACTCAGTAGTTAGCGCATCGGCGCTTAAGCTGGAGGTCGCAGGTTCGAATTCCGCCGAAGGGACTAAAAGTTTTTCTGTGTTCCTGGGTCTTAGATGTGTATTAATTATATATATAGTATAATAATATCTTAAATATATTAGGTCATTACATATGAAATTTTGTAAAGGAGGAACTAAAGTCGTTTTTTTTAATCATAATATATTTATTTAATCAAAGTACCTATATACAATTGCTATCTATGCAATGTTGACAGTGATTTGACATTGATTACTAAAAAAACCATTCGGACAGGAATCAATAAAATCTTTGTAGGCGCTTTGGACTATATACTATACGTCAGAGTTGCATTTTTTCCCGTGCAAGAAGTTATCCTAATTACGAAAAAAATTGTAATCGCCAGGATTCAACCGTTGCGATGAGCGTCTCCGATTATTCGTATCGATTTATATAATATATATTCCGTATTCGATTTAAGACCCCTTCTGTTGCATATTGACAAAAGTAAGTGTCAATGTCATTTTTGACATTGACAGATGTCATGAAGTAAAGCCTATTTAGTTAGTTTATTTTAGTTGGCCAAAAGGCTATAAATAGTGTAGACGTATATTATTGTGTTAGGCACACCTCATATGTAATACGTGTCAGTGTTGAGCACCAATAAAGGAGAATATAAGAATTGTTGCTGCATTATTATCATCACCACTCAAGCACAAAAAGGACATACACATCAAGAGGTCGTAGCCCGCTATGATTGTGCCGGTTGAGTAATGTAACGCAGCAGTCTATGCGCGTTTGTCAGTTTGCTGCACTCAATTTATGAGGTACCTTTCAAGCTTTTTCACCTTCCCAATTTGCTTGAAGTGGATAAAAACAGTTTTATAACTAACACCGCAGTCTTCAGGTAACACGAACGTGGTGGACGCGAGGGATCCGCTTCCACAATAGCCTTCAATTCTTCATTATCAACTTTGGTCTCCGGCCGTCCACGGGGTTTGATCTGCATGCCGAAATTTCCAGAACGAAAACGTAGGAACCAAAAACGCACTGTGTTTTCTTTTGCGACACCGCCGCCATACACATCATTAATTCTTCTAGCCGTTCCTGCAACACTGGTGCCACGGTGGAACTCGTACTCAAAAATAATACGATATTTCAAGTTTTCCATTTTCTAAACAGAGTGACGCAAAGAAAAAAGTAAAAGAGGAAAAAACAAATGAATTACGGTTTTCGAAACACAAATACATGAGTAAATAGCGGTATAAATTTAAATTGGAATTCCTGACCAAAAAATATTTGAGATCAAAGTGGCCAGTACGAAAAAACGCCAATTTCACCTAATATGTAATATGTATAATATAACAGTATTAAATACATTTCCGTTGTCTGGTTGTTTGTCTGGAAAACAATAAATCCAATAACAAATTTATTGGATTTATTGTTTTAATATTTTATTTGGTATTTTCAACATACAGAGTCTAAAATGGATGATCGACAAACCTCTAAAATTTGTGCTTGGCTAGAAGAGCCCGATTCTGAAAAAGGGGAGTCAATAGATCCAGAAGATACGGTCAAGAATCGAAGAGATGACGTAAAAAGCGACTGTTCAGTCATTTACAGCCCCCATGAAACTGACACTGAACAGTCTTCCGATGAAATAGAAAATGACAGTTTACACAAACTGAGGTCCTACCTCTTAGTTCGTGTAAACTGTCATTTTTCATCCATATTGGAAAAGATAGATGTACGAAGTGGCTTATGTATAAGCCTCCCCGTAATGTACGCACCAGGAGTTGTAATATCGTCAAACATTTACCAAGAGTCAAACAAAGAGCTAAAAGTGCTAAAACTCCTTTGGAGTGCATTTATTTGTTATAAATTTTCTTTAAATCATAAATGATAGAGAAAATAGATAGTCACTTACACGAATATCGTTGGTAAAACCGCATATTGCGCGACGAATCTGTATGCAAAATGTGTCAACAGATCTCAAGTTCATATGTAATATAACGATTTGTGCCTATACCTAATGTGAAAATCGAGCCTAGGGTGAATGGTTTTTGTGAACAATGTCCCAGGAGGAAAAATAGGCGTTCCAAAAAAGTATGCACTTTGTGCAGTAATTTACTCTGACCGTATGCCGTATATGTTATGAGAGACACATAACTCAAGATCTCATGGAAGAGTAAAACATTCCAATTTTTATTGTAATTTTTTTTTGTCTATTTTCTAAAGATTAGCCAAAAATTAAGGCCAAAGTTTATAAGATTTTTAGTTTGTTTATAAGTTTTCATTTTTGTTATTTAATTGTAATAAAACATTTTATTTCATTAAAATAAGTCTTTTAATTTATTATAATGGCAAAAGTTGTAATACTCGTACAATTCCTTTTTTTCTCCACGAAAAAGTAATTTGAAGGACGTGAGCATTTTGCTATACGTGCGCCTACTCGTGTAACTTTTTGGGCGCGCCTTCTCAAGGGCTAAGTTATATTCCATACGAATAGTTATGAAGCTTCAAAGTATAAGACGAAGCGAAGAAAATGTCACAAACTAAAACAGTTTCGTCCGCTACATTTTGGGCCACACCCGGAATAATGAGTTTAAGCTAAGAGAATACGGCGTGCGCTTGCCAAGACATATTTTTATGTTTTTAACTAGTTCGGCCTCGCAATACTCGTACAAGCGCTGGATGCATTTCTCATTATTTCCGCGACAGTTATTATAGTCGGCGACTGCTATATGAGTTTCTTTTAATGTTCCAAAAATGAACCTAGTTTTAAGTTTAATTCACACCGCGACAAAACGTGACGCGACGCGGCGCTGCACTTTTAACATAACTAATCAAAATTGAACTTTATTCACTACACAAAAATATACACGTTTCAAGGCGCCTTGGACATTGACTTTGTTTAACTTATCATTCGACCCCTCGCAATGAAACGTGTATCTTCTTATGTAGTGAATAAAGTTCTATTTTGAATAGCTATCTTAAAAAAGCAGCGCCGTGTCGCGTCGCGTCTCGTCGCGGTGTGAATTCTCCCTTCGAGGATATTTACATGTTTGTTTCTCCGTGTAAAAAATAAGACAATATAAAATGTAATAACTATGAAAAGTTGTATGTTTGATGCTAATAAAAGTAATTTATTATTTAAACTGTATGTTCATAAAGCCCGAGGCCAGTTTATCCATCAGCATACAGTAGTGGTTATGACGGAGGTCGTAGGCATACAAAGGATCATACCGAATCCTTAAAGGGATATAATAAAGATCTATTTGTATTGAAGTGGAAACGAAACCTCGTCCATACACGAACAGTGAAGTGTTATTAACTTTGTATAAAAATATTTTTATAAAAAAACACTTGAGTGTCAGCCAAGTCAAATGTTTGCAGGTTAATAACGCCCAAGGGGACGCTTAATCAGGGGAGTTACGAACCGCTGAGCTCGCGGCTGCACTTTGAGGTTCATGGTTGCCCCATTAATAACATAAAACACTAGCTTATGCGCGCGACTTTGTCCGCGTGGACATCCCATTGCATTTCCCCTGGGGAATGAATTTCAAAAAATCTTTTTTAGCGGACGTCTGCGTCATAAGAACTACCTGCGAGCTAAAATTCAATGCACTTCGACGAAACGACAAAATGACTAAAATTTCAATATGAAAATTTTGGAACCCATTGTAGGGGAAGAGTTTAAAAATACGTTCTTAATGATATGTAATTATTAGCTCGGATTTTAATCTTCATGTAAATCGGGGCAGATTTGAAATATTTTCCATAAAATTTTTAACTCTTATTTTAAACCATCAGAGAGTGAATTCTAATAAACCTATATTTATGTATTTAACAAAATATATTTATGATTATGTACCTTAATTTTCACTAAATCTGTACTGATTTCGTGAAAATTAAGATTTTCCATACAAACTCTTAACTCATATTTCACCCCTTTATGGATGAAAGTTTTCAAAATTCCATCATAATCTAAAAAGTTACTTTATACATAAGATGATGATATGTCTCCTTGTCCGACCGATAACAATAATATTATTATGATTAAAGAACATAATCAACGAATACCTGCTACTAATTCCCAGAATAATATATTGCTCCTAATTCCCAGTTATACTAACAAGATTGGAATGCATATATGTACATTCTGTATATGCATTCTAATCTTATTAAAGCTTAGTTATCCGAATGAATTATTTAACCCAACATTAGGCCACAATATTACATAAGTAATGGCAGTACGCACAACTAAAAATGTTCGTGATTTACAGAAAAATAACATATTTCCTGACACACACTACGCGTGGACACCATGACATGCCGTACAACGCGGAGGCTTCAAGGTCACGCGCTCGGCGAGTAGTACGCGCGCGCTGTGATGAATACTGTACAGGACTGTATAAATTCACAGGGGTTCAACCGCCGGCTCAGATTAGACTCGAAGATAGCAAGGTTACACCGATTTGGGCAGAGCCGGGGCGATAATAAAACACTTATTTGTGGAGAACGTTTTTTCACTTTTTCGATTTTCTTACCTGGCTCATGGCAATGCCGTATAGAGAGCCCCGCCCGTACGCCTCTTTCGGGCCGATCTTCCATTTCATTTTTACCTCTCTATACGGCTATTTTCCATAATTTTCCCCATTTTCCATGAGCCAGGTGAAGCAAAACGCGTTATGTGAAATACTTTATTATCATAACCAGACATATAAACCCTTATATACTAATCATCTTATTCTATATAAAGGTTATTTACATTTTAAGGTTCAACTTATATGAAATGTTGTACATTTTTACCATTGTTTTCGTAATAATTTCTTAACCATTTATTATATAACCTTAAGCGCTATACTACACGTTATGTACTACGTTTATTTATGTAAATCAAAAGAAGCTACGTTAAAATTAGCTTTAGTTAAAAATATATAATCAAAATAACCCGCACTTGATAAAACACCATTTTAATACTATTTTTCCACACTGATGCCATATAAATCTATACATATAGTCACTGAGTGTTCACTATTATAGTTTTACGTACCGTTTTAATTACACGTTTATTGTTCACATTAAAATTCACTCATGTTTTTCGTTACGAGGCCGCTGTCCTTAACATCCTCCCCCCGGCGCAGTAGCCAGGGTCTACGCAGCCTCCTCAGGTAACTGCGGGCTCGCCGATCCCGCCGTGGACTGCTCCGGTGACTGCGAGCTGCTCGAGCTCGCTATAGGCTGCTCCGACGCTCGTTCCGCGCCCGGCGCCGTCCCCGGCGTCGTCCGCTTCGCTCCCGGCTCCGTCTGCTCCGCCAGCGGTCGCAATTGCGACTGCGGCGCCTCCTCCAGCACCGCCAGCTTCGACGTCGGCCTCCGGAACACGCCACTGCGCGTGCGAACGTCCGCACAGCGCACTTGTCCGTCCTGGCCTGGGTAGACCCGGTGCACGACCCCCCGCGGCCACGTATTACGCGGCAGCGTCGGGTCGACCACGACAACCAGGTCCCCTGGTACAAGGACTCGGTTGCTCAGCGGGGCCCCGTAGCGTGGTGTGAGCGTGGGAAGGTATTCCTTCACCCAGCGCCTCCAGAACCTGTCGGCAAGGGCTTGCGCGACCCTCCATGTTTTTTTGTCCGCCGGCACACACGGTCCGACGTACGGCAGTCCGGTGGACGACCCTAGGAGGAAATGATTCGGTGTAATCGCCTCCGGGTCGTTGGGGTCCACCGATACGTGCACAAGCGGTCGAGCGTTCACTGAGTACTCTGCCTCGGCCATCAGTGTCTGGAGTACCTCTTCCCTGGGCGACTTCTCGTTCAGCGTGGCTAGCAGGGCGGTTTTCACCGACCTCACCATTCTTTCCCAGGCACCTCCTTGACTCGGCGCCCCGGGCGGTGTAAACTTCCACTGCATCCGATGAGTGAGGCCCAGCTGAGCCATAGCCGGCGCCCACTCGGCGTACGCCTGCCGCAGCTCGACGTCCGCGCCTCTAAAATTCGTCCCATTGTCGCTGTACATGACTGCCGGCCATCCTCGCCGCGCAGCCGTTCTTCTCATTGCCATCAGTGCAGAGTCCGTCGACAGCGAAGCCACCAGCTCCAGGTGGACCGCCCGCGTCGTCAGACATGTGAAGAGAGCTCCCCACCTCTTCTCGTGACGTCGGCCGATGGTGACCGTCATCGGGCCGAAACAGTCGAGACCACAGTACGAAAATGGTCTCTGGAACGCCCCCAGGCGCTCGGCTGACAGGTCTCCAGTTGGCGGGGTCCTCGGGTGTGCCCGTCGTAGCCGACAGAATGCACATCGGCTCATGATAGTACGCACCGTCGGCCGCAGCTTCAATATCCAGAATTTCTGCCTGAGGTCGTTCACGACCCTCTCGCGGCTCCCGTGTCCAGCTCTGGCGTGCTCCCTTGCCACCAGTAACCTTGTGAAGCGATGTCTTCCATCCAGGATGATAGGGTTTTTCATTTCGGCCGGCACCTGCGCCGCTTTGATCCTTCCGTCTAGTACGAGCAGCCCGTCCTTGTACACCGGGTTGAGCCGGTACAAGGAGCTCCATCTAGGCACCGTCTTGCCACTTGCCATCTTCTCGATTTCTTGTGCGAAGCTGTCTCGTTGTGATTTTTGATACCACAACCACTCGGCCCTCTCCAGGTGTCGTACGTCGAGGTGGGCCCGACGATCTCGGCACTTCTCGACGAACAGCAAGACCATCGCCGTGCATCTTACCAGGCGCTCGTAGTTTGAAAAGCGCGTCACATCTGGTAGACAGCTCAGCTCGCTCGCCTCCTTGGTGTGGAAGGCGACGTATTCTTCTTGATTTTCGATTCTAGCGGGACTCTCCGCGGGCCACTCGTTCATCGGCCTGCGCAGGAAGTCCGGCCCCCGGAACCAAGGCTCCTCGTCGCTCTTCGGAACGTAGCCCGTTCTGGTGGCTAAGTCGGCGACGTTGCTCTTCGTGCTCAGCCATCTCCACTGGTAAACGGACGTCAGCTCGGCAATCTCCCCTAGCCGATGTGCGACGTACGGTGTGTATTTGCGGCTGCCGTTCTGTATCCAACACAGAACCACTTGTGCGTCGATCCAGTAGAAAACCGTGTCCGTTTTCCACCTGTGTTCTGCTGCGACGGCGTTTCCCAGCCTCGCTCCGACCAGGGCAGCCTGTAGCTCCATCCTTGGTATTATCTGTGCCTTCAGCGGCGCCACCTTGGCCTTGGCGGCGGCCAACACGACTCGTACTTCCCCATTTCCTTGCAATCTGCAGTCCGCACGACTCCCCCCGCCGTTCTCTGGGGTTGTGACACCTCCCGCGTGCCACTGGAATCCCGGTCCCGCCCTGCAGATTGTCCGGCTCCCCCCGTTGTAACCCCGGGGTAATGTGACGCCCTGTTTTCGCCACTGGAGCCCCACTTCGAATCGACCTTCTTCCATCCGTTTGGCCGTTCTGCCAAAGAGGTCGATGACTCGCTGCTCTTCTGGTCAGCTTTGCCTTGGACGCTATTCCCCGTGCGTCTGTTTCGAAGTGTTTCTTCACCATTTCCTCCCGTCGTTCGCCTCGGGTCTCGATCGTTGACACGTGCAGGATTTTCTCGTGTTTTTCCTGCTTTGTGAGGCGTCTGGGAATGTTTCCATGGATTATCCAGCCGAGCTTCGTCTTCGAGGCTGTAGGCTGGTTTCTCTTGCCGATCCTCAGCTCCCTAGATACAATGAGCTGCCAGTTGTCCATGCCGATGAGAAGTTGGGGTTTCTTGTCTTCATAGCATATCTCTTCGTTCTTGAGATCGTGCAGGTGAGCAAGTCGAAACAGTGATTCCGGGACGGACTGAGTAAGTAGGTTCAATCCGGCCACGGTTCTCGCAGTGACGTCATATCTGGTACCGTCGTGACCCCGTACGCCAATTTTTTCTTCCCTTCTCTCGGCATTGATCCCATGCATTCTCAGCACCTTCGGTGGGCCGTCTGCGCCGATAGCCTTCGCGATGTCTTCATCCAGTAGTGTCACTGTCGAGCCCTTGTCGAACAGCGCGAAGATATCCGCTTCGCCCCGTGGACCGACAACTTGAATTCTTCTCATCTTAAGTTTCACCGCACGGTCGGAGGTGACCGATGCGGTAATCACGGCGTCCTCTGTCTGTGAGGCGCCGCCGGACCTGTCTTCGTGCAGCAGCGCATGATGAGGCAAGTTGCAGCCCTTGACGCCGCACGGCTTCGCCCTGCAGATGTATCTTCTGTGCCTGCTTCGTATGCACCGGAAACACAGCCCTTCCTTTTTGACCGTGTCCCATCTCTTTTGCATGCTCAGTTTCTTGAAAGCAGCGCAGCGAAATAGAGCATGATCTTCGGCACATATCGGGCACTTTTCTTCGCGTGTTTTCTTTGGCTGGCTGCGACTCGGCGAATCCCTGCCCTCGTCTGCTATCGCGAAGACTGGCTTCCTCGTTCGGGCTTCGTTCTTGTTAGGAGGTGGACGCGGTGTTTCCTTCTTCAGTGCCGTGCTGAACCCGTAGCGCAGCGCCCTGTCCGCTTCTCTCATTAAGAATTCAGAGAGAAGGACGACATCGGGCTCGTTCCCGAAGCGCGACGTCTCTTCTGCGTAGTCGTACCACTTGCTCTTCTCGTATGGGCTGAGCTTCTCGAGGATGTCTCTCGTGAGCAACGGGTTAAAGAGATACCCGTGCCTCAGCTTCCTCAGGATGGCTACCATGTTCTGAATCTTCACTGCAAATTGGTTGAGTTCTGCCGCCGAACCTCCGAGCCTCGGTATCTTCTTCAGATCTTCCATCATGCGATCGACCATAACCTCGGGTCGATCGAAGCATTATTCCAAGGTCTTCATAATTTGTTCAGGCGGCGTCGCGACGCTCAGCAGTGGTGCCACGGCTTCTCTTGCTTCTCCCCGTAGGCAGCTTCTCAGACGAGCTAAGTTCTCGATCGGCTTGAGCTTGTAGAACGCAGTGGTGTCTTCCATGGCTGCTTTGAATGGCAACCATTCAGTGGGAGCGCCCGAGAATATGGGCAACTCCGTAGTGTGGCGCGACTGGCGTTGGTTCAGCAGTTTATCCAATGTTTCGGCAAGTTGTTCCACTCCATTAGCCCTAGACGTGGGCGGTGTGGGTGAGCGTGGGCGGCGTTGCTGCGGCCACTCGAACCTCGTCTTCTGGGCTCCCTTCGGTGGCATGTCTTCTGGCTTCGGCGTCTCTCTTTCTTCCATTGATGTCGGCTCTTGTCTAGCCTCTTCGGGTTCAGGACCCTGTTCGCTTAGCCAGGCTCGGACACGTTGCTCCACCTGTTCTGATGGCTCGTCGTCGTCGGGGCTGCTACCATCTTCTGCAGCGGCAACGTCAGCGGCGAGCTTCTTCTTTATAAGTTCTGCTTCGATCTGCAGTTCCTTCTTACGAAGAGCGGCGAGTTTCTCCTCCGCCTCGTCGACACTTGCTGTCGATCGGCGCGATCTAATTGAAATAGCCTTCTTTCTGGCTAGGGTTTGTACTTCCGAGGATGCAGGCGCCTTGCTGGTACCTGGTCTCGGTTTCAAAATAGTTTGAAGCAGATCCGCTTCTTCCCTCGGTCGGCGGCGGCTGGCTTGTAGCGGCAGCGGACGGCGATCGTGGCGGATCCGGAAATCGATGTGGTTGCTGCTGGTTCTCCTCGGCCCCACTCTGACTTCTTGTTATAACCATCTTCAAATGTTAATCTTCAAATGTTAATCTCAAATGTTAATCTTCAATGTTAATCTTCAATGTTAATCTTCCATATTAATCTTCCTTTTCAAGAATCTTCGGGAGGTTTTTCCGATGAAAAATCTGCGAATCCTTGCTTCCGTTCGCAGCGGTGTATCCTTGTATCCTCGAGTCCGATCTTCTGAGTCCAATCTAATCCCTGGCGTTGATTCCCGTTGATAAATCTTGATAAAGTTTCCAATGTTCTGACTTGCTAGAATTCTTCTATCTTGAATGTTCAAAAAATTTTCTATGTTCAGAACAGCTGACGAAAATTTTCTAAGTCCAGTCTTCCGTAAAAATTTCTATCTTGAATCTTCGGAAATTTTTCTATGTCCACAACAGCTGTTCAAATTTTTCTAAGTGCCGTCTTCGTTATTTTCAACTTGATATGGACTTCGAATTTTTCTTCGATCTTGAAATTCGGCTCGCCAAAGGACCACGCACTACTGTACAGGACTGTATAAATTCACAGGGGTTCAACCGCCGGCTCAGATTACACTCGAAGATAGCAAGGTTACACCGATTTGGGCAGAGCCGGGGCGATAATAAAACACTTATTTGAGGAGAACGTTTTTTCACTTTTTCGATTTGCTTACCTGGCTCATGGCAATGCCGTATAGAGAGCCCCGCCCGTACGCCTCTTTCGGGCCGATCTTCCATTTCATTTTTACCTCTCTATACGGCTATTTTCCATAATTTTCCCCATTTTCCATGAGCCAGGTGAAGCAAAACGCGTTGTGTGAAATACTTTATTATCGTAACCAGACATATAAACCCTTATATACTAATCATCTTATTCTATATAAAAGTTATTTACATTTTAAGGTTCAACTTATATGAAATGTTGTACATTTTTACCATTGTTTTCGTAATTATTTCTTAACCATTTATTATATAACCTTAAGCGCTATACTACACGTTATGTACTACGTTTATTTATGTAAATCAAAAGAAGCTACGTTAAAATTAGCTTTAGTTAAAAATATATAATCAAAATAACCCGCACTTGATAAAACACCATTTTAACACTATTTTTCCACACTGATGCCATATAAATCTATACATATAGTCACTGAGTGTTCACTATTATAGTTTTACGTACCGTTTTAATTACACGTTTATTGTTCACATTAAAATTCACTCATGTTTTTCGTTACGAGGCCGCTGTCCTTAACAAATACAGTTTAATTATTTTGTAAGTTATATATACTTTTATAAAACACCGATTACGCTCCTTTAATATCTATTTTTGCTAACCGAGCCTCTGTATATCGCCACTAGGTTTTAGACTAATTCGGACTGCACCGTTTTGGATGCAAATGTATGCGGCCGCAGACTTGCATCGGGGCTGATAAACCGCATATGGGCTGTTGACAGAGCCTGTTTATCTTGCATATGCATGGCAATGTCCCGTGAAGGATATGCGGTACAGTGCTCTTCCTACTAATATTATAAAAGTGAAAGTTTGTGAGGATTGATGGATGTAGGGATGGACGCATGGATGTTTGTTACGCTTCCACGCTAAAACTAATGAATAGATTTTGATGAAATTTGGTATGGTAGTAGCTTGAGCTCTGGATTAAAACAAAGGACACTTTTTATCTCGAAAAGTACAGTGTTCCCGTGGAATACTGTATTGACGCTGGCGGAGCCGCGGGTAAAGGTAGTTTACTGATATATTATGTCTCCTCCTGTTGATAATAGCCGGGTATCTATCCTGTTTATAGTTATTAATCTGAGGGATAGAGACCGAATCAAAAAAGCCATCCGGAACCGTCGGTCATTCACTCTGGTAAAATAAATCCCCTTGTAAAAGTTTTATTAGTGGCAATTACTATAAATTTAATTAATATTATATCTGACAATATCCAGCGAATTTTTTTTTCGGGGGATATTGATTGATTAATTAAATTGTATGCTACGGATTTCCGCAAAGTAACGCCTGAATCTATTATCTAATTACTATAAAATATAAAAATAAAATAAAAATCTTTGTATTCAGAGTGAACAACAAGGCTTTTGTCTGAAAGTTTACAAAAGAAAGACAAAGGATTACAATTACCACCGGTTCGGAATGTAACCCGGCGAGAAGAACCGGCGTAAGAGACTTGCGCGGGTGAAACTTATTATATAGCTGGTCCCCGTGGACGTACCTCTATTACCTGCTATATTTAGTAAGATAAACCCACTTAGTGGAAGCTGCTTGCATCCAAAAATAACATCGTATCAATATCGGGTCTTTTCCACTCTTGTGTTGGGAACAAAAATCTCGTGTAAACGAACGTGTTTTCCACGACCGGGTCGATGCCGACGTAAACCGCCGTAATTGGAAGATATATCGAGAAAAATGTCCGTCGTATACTGACGAAACGGTGCGCATGGACATTGAATGAACTTTTTTTACTTGTTGTCTTTCCTTATACGTGAAATTTACTTCATACAAGTACTGTTTCTTACCAAATCATATCACCAGGTAATGTTCATTTTATTAATGAGTAGACGTGGAAATTTTCGACAGCCAGCTTATGACGAAGTAGGTTACCTAATTCTACTAGTTATTATTTTTTATTATTTCTAAATGCTTTGTGAATTTGTGATGTATAAAAGCAACAAATTTCATACATTAAACGAGGAATTCTTGTATATATATTATAATTAATCAGAATCTCAGAAACAACTTCAAGTATTCCCATGCAATTTGGTATGTAGGGGGTTTTGGGGGTGACAAATCGATGTAGGTTAGATAAGGTCTTATCCTAGGGAAAACGAGAATTTTTGAGAGTTTACCCGACTACGGCGAATCCAAAAGGAAGGGTAATGATTTTGGCAGTCTATGTTTGTATGTCAGTTCCACCGTTGCACCGAATAAACTACTGGTTCGATTTTAATAAATGATGTTCGTATTAATAGTCCGGCTAACATTGACTATATAATTAACGCAGTCGGGTTATAGTTTTTTATAAAAATTGTTTATGCATTTGTTAATTTGTTGCGTAATAAGATAATATCTTATGTTGATACGATATTTTTCCACGTTCTAAATCAATTACCAGACGAGATAGAGAAACGAGTGTCAGATAAAAAAATTAACTTCAAACGCTCAGCACGAATATGATTGTAATTCGATTTATCCAAAAAATTAGTTACAATGATTTTCCTTGCAGGTGTCGATATGTAATCGAGCCGCTGTATTAATTGTCAAAGCGCGTGGCTCAGCAACGGATTTACGGACTACGGACATTTTACGCTTTTGGCGAATTGGTGTCTCGGGTTTGAAGCTCAAAGCCCAATCATATCCTGACCGGGGCTCGAACCCGGGCGTACTTTAACCGGATGTGAACACAGCTTATGCGTCATTGGTCAATTCTGACTTTTTATAACGCTTTTATTAGTTTCACCTGTATGCTTGCTTGCTTATTTGTTTGTTTGTGAACGAAATCTGACCGTTTGAAGTAGATCAAAATCAAATCCACTGGAGTCGGTTACATACAAACAAACGTACAGGTGAAGACACTGCACCCCACGCTTTTTTACAATAATAAACATTTATTTTTCATTTACACTATTCTTAATCCAAATTTATTAAATTTTATTTTTTATTTTTTAGTTAGATTTTCTATAAAAGCGTGTTTTTTTAGTTTTCTTAAACTATAATTTTGTACGTATGATTTACTGCCTTCTTAACGCGACTATAGCAATAAATATGTTTAAAATTAAAAAATATACCTGAACTATTACAATACAATATAGTTCTTGCACGGCAGTTAACAGCCCTGCTCAAGGTTGCCACCTTTCACTAACCATACGAAGTGTCGGAAATACCTACATGATGAAATAGAAATTCAATCAACCCAAAGTAAAATAATATATCATTTCGTGTCATTCGAAAGGAATAGGTAAGCAATTGCCATTAATAGTCGGATTAGTAATAATTAATTAATCTAGCTTCTAAAACAAGAATTCTCAACAATCCGTAGGCCGCTATTTTTAAGTAAATTTGACAGATTTATTATTCAAGTTAAAGTGAAAGAGTTGAAGAAAAAAGTTGAAGTGACGATGCTGTTTTTTAAATTTGAGGTTTAGAACCCTCAAATGTTTGTTTACATTTTTTATTCTGTCTCATGAACTTGACTATTGAATTACCAACCCTACATGGTCATTAGGGTCAATGACATTAATATTGTAGCGCACGCGATCTTGGTGCGACAAATTCTTACTTTCACACTTAACCTTGTAATTGCATTGTTATTTTCACAATAGTTTTGTATCGTGGTCAGCCGTTGTAGCCAATGCGGTATAAATTATTTATTTTCAACGAAATAAAGCATCGGTACTGTACAAATATTCGAAGTAAAAGAAATAAAAAAGAAAGTGGCTAACTCTAACAACAAAGGTTAAAACATGCAACACGTCTATTAGTATATTATTGTGTTTCTTTTTCCCACCTACCATAATACGTTTTTCATCTGAAACTAGTCGCTTTCTTGATGTTATTAAAGGACATTCTATCCTTTATAATCATATCTCTATCTTAAAAAGTTCGCAATGAGAGTTATGTTGTCATAAAACTGGTTATCGTAGCTTCGTTCACCGAATAAGCCCGAAACCATTAGACTTTCCCTGGAACTCCCGTGCTACCGCGCACCGGTTGCCGCAGTCGCCTGGTCTCGGCTCCGCGCAGTGTAGGGATGATCAATATATATACAAAAAAAATCGATGTTAATATTGAATCAAAAGTATCGATGTGCGATAAACATCGATAGAAAAACATCGATGTTTTTACTTTTCGGAGTGTCCGTTTAAAAGAATCAATTAAGGGTGGCGGTAAAGTAGCTAAATTAAAACGAGGGATTTTATTTAAGCATCTTTTTATGTTATATTCATAAAAATAAATTCGACTACGCTAGTAATTAGTAAGAATTTTCAAGATTTTATGAATTTCATCTCACATGACCCTAAAGATAGTATTGACGTTTCTATATTTTATTCTTTTATCGTTGATGTTTCAATATTATCAAAGTCAAAACATCAATATTTTCTAGTTAACCATTGATGTTTATTTACTATCGAATTAATTGAAGACTTAAATTGAAACTTTGAAAGCCACCTTTTGCTGGCACATCGTAATGCTGTCTATTGAACCGTTCATGTGATCATAAGCAACATTAACTCGCTACTAAACATGACTGATTATTTATATAAAACATTTAAGTTCAGTACTTCCAGCACTTTGGAAGAGGGCCCGTAGCCACAGAGGGGGAGGCACAGCGCGCGAGGGAGGGGGGTGTATGAAATAAAGTCTCAAGAACGTTCTCCGAGCCGGTCGCTTAAAATTCTGCAGCTCAATCCTATTCCTTTTACAGAGTGTTTTCGTTCAGCTTTATCCGTTTCAAAAGAAATAAACAATTTGAAATGGAAACTTAGCACCGGCAGGATCTTACAACTAGGTAGAAACTTACAACTAGGTAGGTACTTACAACTAGGTGGGAACTTACAACTAGGTAGGAACTTACAACTAGGCAGGAACTTACAACTAGGTAGGAACTTACAACTAGGTAGGAACTTACTACTAGGTAGGAACTTACAACTAGGTAGGAACTTACAACTAGGTGGGAACTTACGGAATGCTCAACGTTTCGATTAAAATGTACCGTGAAATATATTGTATGTTTTGTGAGATACGTCGCTTACGCGCGCGTGGCGAAGTAAAGCGTCGCCTTGCGAATCTCACTAGCACAGAGTGTATTTTTATCCGAATGAAATAATTAACCCCACATTGGGCTACAATATAAAATAAATAATGAAAGTATACGTAATTATTTTTATTGTAATTTATACAAAAACTAGCATTAACTGCCCGCGGCTTCGCCCGCGTGAAATTAGGTTAAGCTTTCATCGCCTATTTTACCCACCTAGGGGCCGAATTTTAGAAAATACGAAACTCATAATTTTTTCCGTACTCAATTCATACGAAATATCATGCAAATAATGCCCAAGGAATACAACTTTTCATACAAACCTTTATCACTTATTTAGTGGATGCCTACGTCATATGAGAAATACGTGTGCAAATTTTTAAACTTCTAGCCTGCAGGGTTTGGCCTTTGCGTTGATACATCTGTCAATCAGCTTTGAGTTTTATATATATACCCCCTTACTAATAAAAATATTTACACAACGGATAACTTAAACAACGTTGCTATCTTTTTCTATCATGTGACATTTCCAACGTATCAGACAAAGACAGCAACGTTGTTTAAGTTATCCGTTGTGTAAATAGTTTTATTAGTAAGGGGGATGGAAGATAGATAGATAACCCTCACACTGCCGTACAATGCGCTAGCCTTGAGGGCCGCGCGGTGATGAATAAGTAATAGAATTTAAGTATTTTATAGGATAATCTGGTTTAACATATTTTAAGGTGACATGGTACGAGAATCGAATACTGAATACACAACATGAATATTGTGAATTTGGTTTTAAGACATTCCGTATAACTCATTATACTACGTACCTGTTACAAATGCAAATGTTTGTGAGATATCGAGTTACATACATTCTATTGGTGTATAACGTTGGCGAATCCTTACTAATATTATAAATGTGAAAGCGTGGATGTTTGTTACGATTTCACGCAAAAACTACTGAACGGATTTCGATGAAATTTGGTATGGTAGTATTTTAGACTCTGAATTAAAACATAGGCTACTTTTTATCCCAAAAAAGTAGTGTTCCCGAGCGATACTATACTTACGCGGGCGGAGCCGCGAGCAACAGCTAGTAGTATTATAAATACGAAAGTTAATAATGGATGTGTAAATATTAACTTTCACGTTAGGTTACTTTTTAACCGTGATGTACGGTTTCCACGGAAGTCAGACTTCCTCTTCGCGCACAAGAAGTCGCGGCCCGCGGGCAACACGCACTGTACTCACTATTTACATTTAACCTACTGTACAAAAGCAAACATTGGTATAAAAATCAACGTTTCGCATCTGTTTGGCGTCCCACGGCGGTTCACTGGCTTTTGATTAAGGAATAAAGGGCTCTCATTCTTGATGGCTTCTTAATGGGACTGATTAAAAAATAAAACCCGAGTATAATTATAGTTAGCTTTGGTATAAGTGTTATAACCTCGGTATACCGGTAGTACGCGGAAGTGTCGAGTTTACTCAAATAATGTTTTATGTATCACAAGTAATAGGTATACGTAATGTATATTATTATTTTGTACTAGCTTTTTTCCGCTGCTCCGCCCGGATAAATATAGTATCGGCAATCCCATTTTAATCCAGATCCTAAGCTACTGCTATAGGTACTAAATTTCATCGTACAGTAACAGACATACATCCATCCATCCATCCTCACAAACTTTCCCATTTATAATAGGCACATTAAAATATAATATGTAAAATAATATGATGACTAGGACTATATCTATCAATAGACGTACATAATAATATATTATTTTGTATATAATTTATTTTTAATATTATTATGTTATAATATTATTGTAAATATTACATTTTAATAAAATATTTAAAATAATATTATAACTTTAACAGATCTATGTATATGAGATATAATAATACATAGATAACAGATCCGCGTAATCGCTGACGTGAGAGTTGAGACCCCGACTTATAGGATTGAAGAGGAAATCGTATTACGTGTGAGATGTTCCCACCGATAAGTAGGAAGGTGAAGAGCACATTTCACAAAACAATACCTACTCGTTTTATGTAACATATAATAGTTTTAACTTCAAGATCAAAAATCCTACTGCTATTATTATAAATTTAAAAGTTTGCGAGGATGGATGGATGTATGGATGGATGGATGTTTGCGACTCTTTCACGCAAAAACTACAGAACGGATTTTGATGATATTTGGTATGATAGTAGTTTAATCTCTGAGTTAACACATAGGCTACATTTTATCCTGAAAAAGTGCAGTGTTCCTATGGAATACTGTAGGTATGTATCCGAGCGGAGCCGCTTGCAAAAGCTACTTTAATATTATGTGTAGATTTTATAACATTCTCTTGGGACATGTAGCGCTGGGCAAATTGTTGCAGATTCAGGTATACAGCACGGTATAGCATATTGATATAAAATTACATTATGGAAGCTAGTAGTGGGTACCGCACACTGAAAACACGCTGTGCAGTGTTTTTTTCGCGCTTATTGTAAAATCAGAGGTGACGAGAAAATAACGGACAAATATACACACGTACATACGTACATACAAACATTCAGGTCAAACTGAGAACCTCCTTTTTTGAAGTTGGCTAAAAATGATCAAATGATAATTATGTCTACTAAAAGGAATTCAATAAAACATCCAGTAAGAAGTTAAATCGAGCTCAAATAAAACGCGTTATAATTAACGTATTGTCCACTGGAAAAGCATAAATAGAGCCTCGAGGCTTTGACTGGGCACCGTTCAGTCGAGAGCGTATTCGTTAGCGGTTAGACGATCCAATAGACAAAGACGTCTTTAGATAAATGGCCAACTGACGGATACTAATATATGTCTACTATATACAGAAACTAGATTTTAGAACTACTTAGTACGCTACAAAGAATACCACAGGAGACGTACATTTTGCAGCAATCAAAAGTAGCCTATGTGTTAATCCAGAGTCTAAACATCTACCATACCAAATTACGTTTAAATCCACTCTGTAGTTATTGAGTAAAAGAGTCACAAACATCCACACATCCATACAAACTTTCGCGTTTATAATATTATGTAACGATTACTTATTTTTAATTCTAATTAAGTACATTTCTGACTGAATTGTCAAAGGATACTTTACTGAACTATAGAAACAGTTAGTATGGGAAGATTTAATAGTCGTTTTAAGTATTTTACCCGCAAATTTTCAACTTAACATTTTAACCTTTCCTAATTTTAACAGTTATTTTAAGATGAAAATTCCAGTTCCGGTTTAATTCCGGCCCAGCCGTTCTCCAGTTATAGCGAGACAAAGAAACTGCAATCCATTTTTACTTAAGAGAAGAAGAAGATAATGGTCTCAGCAATCACTTGAAATTGTCCGTATTATTTAGTATAATCATGTAACTTATCATTAAAGCCCGAGACCATTTCCAACCATTTACAGTTTCTCTCCATCACAATTAAGGCGTACTTAGAAGTATAATTTTGATTGGTCTATTAATCTCAATTAACGGAGCACTTATTTTTACGATAAGATCGCTTAATAAAAATATTTTCAAAGTTAAATTGGAGTGGTCTTCAAATGAACGAGCAAAATTCCGGTCCATTCCCCAATTAAAATGTTAATTACTAATGAGAAGGTGCCTCACTCAGGAATATCGGAGCAACCTTAAGCTGCTCTTATTTTAATGACAATTATTTCCTTACGGGCGTCAAGTACACAGACAGGTGCAGGTGTAACAATTGGAATTGTTTTGTTATTATTTTGCGGTTTTGTCGGGAAAACAAGCAGTTTTATTCCAATTTAATTAATTGTTATAGCTAATTCTTAGTTGTTTATTTGGTATCCTTTCCCTTTCAAAACTTTTAAATAAAAGTGGCAGGATATTTTACCCGACTACGGCCAAAATCATTACCCTTCCTTTTGGCTTAAAAGGAAGGGTAATGATTTTGGCAGTCTATGTATGTATGTGTTTGTTTGTTCCAGCGTAGCACCTAAACTACTGAGACGATTTTAATGAATGAGGTGTCAATAAATTCGTAATAATACCCCGGGTAACACACGCTATTTAATAAGCGTAGTCGGGTTATAGTTTTTAACTTTTGATTATTAGAGAAGCTGATCGTGTCCAAATCGTTTCTTCCTTTTTCCTTCACCTTGGTGCAACAAAGATATTATAAAGTTTGAAGTAAGATCATTTTATGTGGTAAAACCACTTTGTAAAATTGAATAGTTTTTGCAAAAAAAAGCATCCATAGACAGAATATTATGGTTATGACACAGCAACATCGAGGTTGATCCCCAGATTTACTTGTCTAGACAAAATTAGCCGCTAAGCATTAATTACTTTAATACGAGGAGCATAACGTTTGAGAGCTTTTCATTATGTCGCGGCGGAACTTTCATCTGGGGCTTATGAAAGGCAAACTTGGGAAACTTATGCGGTGCAAGCGACAGTAGATCATTACAAACTATTTTATGTGTGAAATTCACGTTGATCTCGTGGTATTTATGGAACTAGAGGGAATTATTGACTAATTTTATGTACAAAAATGCACTGTCATGGAATCTAATTCATGAGCAGTAGGCTTAGCATGCGCACTCTAGAAACACCGAAGAATCGACAAAATGACAGATTGAATAAACATTAATACCGTTCGGAGCAAAATAGGTCTTATGGTAACGCAGCAAGGTCGATGCGTCGTCCTCGTTATGAGAAACAACATTTCTTTTCATCCCGAGCATGAGCTCACAGAATGGTCTCTTTTGACAGCTAAAGTAGAAACATTTTCTTATATCAATGTCAAATAGTCAATGACATGTCAGTTTAATAATACTATAATATAGTATTATTAAATTTACTATATTATAGTATTATTATTACGAACAAAATATTATGATAACAGTCCACCTGCTCATGAAGTAGATTCCCTGATAGTACATGATTTAAGCCAAATAATTTCAAGCATACAGTACAATCCATACGACACAGTTTATATTTAATTTGAATAAATAAAATAATCTTAACAATTAACTGTTACTTATACATCTAACTTTATTTTTACTTAAGTGTGTGTGTACATTTTAAATACCAAAATGTCCGGCGCGTTTTTGCACACATCCATAACATAGCACCAGACTACATAGCACATAGTAAATAATATATTATACTTCGGTACGTATAAGTGCATAATAAATATAAAATCTGCGAAAACAATTACAAACGGCAGATTGCTGAATAATTTGAAACAATTTTATGCTAATTATATTTTTTGCATTATTCGTACTATTGTTATAAAGGTACAGTGTACATTTATAGGAACTATATTTGCGTAGTAAATATTTAGTAGTCTAAGACTATATTATGATTTCTTATGTCTCAACTGAATTAATGAACTGGAATAAATTACTACACCTATCTACCTATACCAGTATCTACCTAGGTAGGTAGGTACCTACCTAGGTAGATACTAGACAGGAGGGTAGGTACCAATCTACTTACCTACCCTCCTAACGATACATACACTAGCGATTTCAACCAAAAAAACTACACCTACAATCTTATAGACGATTATTTTAGCCATTACGCATTTTTGTAAGAAAAAAATCTTTCGGAAATATAAATTAACGTGGAAGCGTAGACTTTGCCTAAATAATATCAATACATCAGATGTGTGAGGTCAATGACCTTAACAGCGCTGTAGAGAGCGTACTGTAATTTTATTTCATATATATTTTGCTCTAAATTTTAATTATTTTTCTACGTGAACGTCTTTACATAAGCAGGAGATCATATTATGCCCAAAATATCCGTAGTTGATTTTATATAAACTTATATCATATATAAAAAGATAACAATGTCTTTAACATACTTATATTATAAGAAAATTTAAAGACCAATTTACAAAACAAAAGGTTTTTGTCAATTTGGAATACTTTCGTGATTAATACGCTGAACTATGTCTTTGATGGAAAAAATGTATTTCGGCGTTGGCGGGCGGCGCATTATGCAATAAATTCTCAACTCCGGGGAACTTCCCGCAAGTGGGAATTCCCGGGCCAGTGGCGTTTTTTCAAAATTAAATCATATAATTTTTGGGAACATTAATATTCTGGAAGTATTCCAAAACTCTTGAATTATGTGATAGCATAGAATTTTTATCGCATTTCTGAAAGATACGTCTTAGAAATCTCATGAAAATTTGTTAAGTAAGAAGAGATTTATAATATGACACGAGGGACATTACCACTTCGTATTAAATGCCACATGATATCTGATCCTAGTAACTGGTCGGAATTTATATTATTATAATAATATAATATCTATGGACGCTTCACACCACATCAGTGCCCGAAGAACTTCTGTTACGGGGACCAGACAACGGGAAGTATATTTAATACGCTATACTATACATATGATGAGTCAATATCCGCAATTCTAAGCACTCCGCGACCTCAAATTAGCTAATATACGAGTTTATTTACTACTAGATAAATGTATCCCACTTTTTGCTACGATAAAAATATACATTTATCCTTCCCTGTGGTCTTCTCTCTGTCTGTGTCAAATTTCATCAAAATTGATCTAGTAGTTTTAGAGCCCATTGCATGAAAACAAACATTCAATCGAATATTTCCTCTTTTTTATTTATGTATAGATAATTTACTGCACTTTAAATAGTAATGAAAACCAACCTCGTTTTACCGAGTTAATCTACGGGAAAATGTTAAAAGTACACAAAATACGAACAAATTCCTTGGCGAAACCATTATGAATGATATATTAGAGCCTCAAGCACGGAGGGTTAACACTCAGACGTCTTAACCCCCTAATCACCGCAGTTAACATCAATCAACCCTCCGCCGACTTGCACTTAAATATACGGAATTAAACTTAATATGCACCCGACTTCGAGATGGAGGAGATACTGATACTGTCATTATAGTTTAGAAACTAAATTGTTCTGATACTATCGTTCACATTGATATAATTAGGGTTCCGTAGTTCACGTATCACAACTCTTATAGTTTCGTCATGTCGGTCCGTCCGTCTTCGGCTTACCGTCCAGATGGATAGTGCTAGCAAGATGAAACGTTAATTTACCACGTCGGCAAAGTGCTAAAATAAAATCAGGATTTTTTTTTTGGGGGGAGGTCGCATACACGTATAGTGGGGATGATTACCCAATAGTGTGGGGTATCATTAGATAGATATTTTAAAATTATTTAGTTGCTAAGACAATTTTTTGATTTAGGTATCCGTTTGCGTGATATTCAACTTTAAAGCTCATTTCTTTTGTAAAAATAGGGCCTCCTCCCCTATTAAAGCCATACGGCCGGATCGAAAAAATTTGAATAACGAAATTAAAAGTAAACATTTAAAATATTCGTATAATGGTACGGAACCCCACGTGCACGTGTCCGACTCGGCAGGTTTTTTATAATATTATTTAATCATATATTTTAGTCCATATTTAAGTTCAGTTTTAGTTTGTTTAATAATTTAGATACGAGCATAATGAAAGGACACGCTTGTGGAAGGGTTCCGTACAATAGGTTTTTTTTTCAAGTTAGTGTCAGATTTCTGAAAATAACTTTCCTCTAAAATATAGGACATATAATAAAAAAAACTTACAGAAGGTAGCGAGAGTCACACAATCAGATAGACGTTTTTAGAAACTAGACTAAAAGTAATACGACGGAATCCTAAAAAGTGGATTCTTCCATTCAAATGATACCAAACCATATGCATATTGAATAGTATTGAATATTCTTTACAAATATATACGGAATACTTTAAACTTACCTCTCTCAGCGCGTGTTTTAAATTCATGAAAGTATACATAACGCAAGTCACCAGAAACGTGGCCAAGTGGTATATCTTAGTATGAGAAGGCGCAGGTTTGATCCCTCGACATGTACTATCCGAGACTTCAAATTGGGGAGACGACTACATGTACACAAAATATTTAGTTTAATTTAAATATTATTTCACAAATATTGAGGTACTAGCTGTTGCCTGCGCCTCCGCTCGCGTGATTACAGTATCCCACGGGAATACTGTTTTTTTTTCGGGATAAAAAGTATCCTACGTTTTAATCCAGAGCTTAAGCTACTACCATACCAAATTTCATCGAAATCCGTTCTCGTAGTTTTTGCGTGAAAGACTAACAGACATCCATCCATCCATCCTCTCAAACTTTAACGTTTATAATATTAGTAGGATTACTACTTGATAAACGTTATAATATTATATTTTATGTGTAGTTTAGTAATTAACTTCATGATACATCTCAAACATGCAAAAAGTTTCAGATTTATTTGCGTAATTAGTTAAAAACCCGACATCATTATATTCATTATGGTAAGCATGAATTTCAACGCACAAATTTCAGAGAAATTTACAAATATTATGTTCCTGCGTCCTTATATTTCATACATACTTTTTGTATGGATCGCTATCACGAGGCCTACGAAAATATTGTTTTTAGCATACTGTTTCTTCTGAGAAGTTAGGTAGGTGCTCATATTTAAGAGTACTATTCATATAAGCAATAAAAAAAATCTGTCGTTCAGCCTATTCGAGCAAGGGAGCTCAAATTGAGAATGAAAACATTGCACGACCGAGACGACTAGCAATTATCGACGAGTGCTCGAAATAAGCTCCAAAAATGTGGATCACCGCGTGCTACCGTGCCCACCACATAAGCAATGCGCGCACTGGCAACAAAATTGTCTCCTCCCTCCACCATTTGCATTCCGATTATCGACTTTAGCACACGTGAAATAGAGACAACTTTTCCGCAAAACATGTTCGTATAGGACAACAATCACGTTTAGCAGAAAAGTTGACTCTATTTATTGCCATTGCGCACATGCAATTATCTATAAACAATGAGAGTAAAATTACGGTGAAATACATTACAGCCTAATACTACTCTTATTGTTGATATTATTTACCTTTACGTGAGTTACAGTCCCACAGAAGGCTTACGAGGAGGACAAAGTAACCTTGTTTTTATGAGACAACCGGGCCCGTTACATTAGCAACGTTTTATCGTTACTTGTGTAACGGGCCGTTAAAACTGTGGAAATATCATGTCACCATGTATATTTTAGCGCCCTCCCACGTAAAGTTCGGACCGTGGACATAACCCCGCGCCGTTCCAACCCTGGCTCCGAAACGAACATCTGTGCACGGAACTGACGCGAGCATTTTCCACAGTTTTATCCGCGCGATCACCTAAATATATTCGACGCCGGCAGTCCAAGCCATGGAGGTAATTAGCACGACAGTTTCATCTGCAGTCCAAACCGCACAGGAACGCAGTCCGATGCGCGGTCTGAACTCTACGTGTGTGCAAACGCTAATGTGCGTTTGTCAACGATGAACAATAACCAAAGATTTTTCATAAAGACGATCGACAAAATTGTAGAGCACGGATCACACATAACCTACGTACCCGGGCTATTACTATTCGTCATACGAATCTTTTGACACCTCGTTTATTAAAATCGGTCGAGTAGTTAAGGCGCTACGGTGGAGCAAACATACATGCATACATATACTGCCAAAATCATTTCTTTTGGCTTTGCCGTAGTCGGCTAAAAACTCTACGGGACTTACAGATTTCAGCACGAACCTGAACTATCTGATACCTGTCCCGTGCTGAAGTATTCCAACAGTTTTAATCCACAGTCTGCAGTCACAGAATCCAATAAGGTGAGCTACGTGACTCGTTTAACTTGCCCGAATTCCGGCAATAAGAGTTCATATTACCTGGTTACTTCTTGATCGAGTTAGCACTCACTAATAATTCGTTATTAGTGAGTGCTAACTCGATCAAGAAGTAACCAGTTGGAACGAACTTTGGGTATAAAGTTGTCATCATTATGATTAGGTCCGAACATCTAGCTTACGTTATGTTGACTTTATTTGTCTCAGTCCCTCTCTTACTCGAGTTAAATATTTCTATGTGACCTTCAATATAAACGAATTCTTATATAATAATACTCTTTTTGATGCAATAAAATTCTATAAAAAATAGAAAAAGTATCTAAATTTGAGCCTTGAGACCTCGAAAATCCCGAGCGTCGCACGTGTATGGTGTAGTAAATATGGCATAATTTTAATAGAACCAAAAACACACAATTTTAACTTTAATATTCTACAATTATTTCAGTTAATTAGTCAGATTTAACAATTATTATTATAAATTATCTATTCCCGAACATTAGTATAAAGTGGACATAAGCTTTGACTTCAATAAGGTGCAATCAAAAATTAAAAATTAATATCAAATTATAATTCATAATTTTATGATAGTGAACATGGCAAAATTGTACATGATTAAATCAAAATTATTAATAATTTATTCAACAGTCAACACTAATACCGCTATGACTGGGAAATAATTAGTTAATTTTGACGTGAACGACACAAATTACGATCTGGTCGTCCGCAGGCTAGCCACGCTTTAACATGAATTTATTTAACCAATAACATAAAAGGTTCACATTACAATATTAAAAAAATACCGATTTAAAAACTAGTTAAAATAACTAAATTATTATCTAAACTATATATAGTTTATTGGTTGGTCGAGGTAAGCGCCAGCCTAAGGGTCTCATTGGTAGTTACTAAGGATATTGGGAATTTTACTATGGAATAATAACCCTGCGTAATAAATTACACCTATATGTGATTGATTGAACCATATGTGATTTGACTTATGGCATCGCAAGAGACATGTCACTTAGCGATGACTTATGTCAAATCCCATACATTTATGTTTTCGAACTTCGACGTCGTAATTAGCGAATGCAACTTGGCTAAAGCCTCTGGATTACAACGTCAGGAGTACCCCACCTCCATACTGTGATATTTTAATTCATTCCAACGAACATTCATATTACAAAATTTGATGAACAATAATTTATTGCTTATCTCCACTTCTCCCTGGATCTGATTAAAAATAATCACGGGAAATAAAATATTATGTGAATGGATCAATGGATGGTACAATCTCATAGTACTTTGGTTACTATAACGATTGGAACATATGATATACTAAATACGGAGCCTATTCAATGTAAACAAACGATTTTGATTTTGGTGAAATTTGGCAAGGATATATAGTAGACCACGGAGCAAGACATAGGCTACTTTTTATTGCGGGAAAACGTACGGTTCCCGCGTGATTTACTTTTGCACATACGAAGTCCCGAGAAACATCTAGTAAATTATAACAACAATCAGTAACCGGAAGTTCAGTATTGTTACTATAATATGTATCTGGTATATCTTTGCGAAAATAATTATTATTTATTCATTATCGAAATCCGTATCAGTATTTACAATTTTATTTAATCTAAAATATATTTATAATTATTAAACCTCAAGTGCCAGAGACATTTCCGCCAAAATGCTAAACATTTAATTTCCTCGGCCGTACATAACTTCAGAATATTTTAATAGCATTAGCTTTAATCTCCAACTTTGCCAAATTCGACGAATGTTAATAAAGTCAAACATACGAGTTTAATATTTAGAGGGTATTGCAGGAAAAGATCTTCGCTTCTGCGCTGTAAAAGCTCCAATTCAGTGACGTCACTCGCTTAAAACATATTTCTAACTTGGCAATTACCTGACTCAAGAACTTGAGAATCTCTGAAACTTTCTAGATTTTTATTTGAGATATCATTTTAATTTCACTTAACTTCTGTTGGAAAGTTTTCAGTTCTGACATTCTTGAAAACTCCTCGAGGCATTTCGGCGATATTTTCGAAAGAATTAAGGGCGTCACAGACGGCGAAGATACTATAATATTTTATCTTAAGATGCCTGTGCGTTATACTGTAATATGAAAATATATAGTATTTTAGCCGTCTGTGACAGTTCATACAAACTGAATAACAAGCGATATTTTATCTTAACTTTAAAAAAAATTTAGTATCTTCGCCGTCTACGGTGCCCATTGTCGTTTTGTTACGAATACATTTTTAATTACAATTAAAATCATTACTAGAATATTGAATTAACTATGTTTTTCAGACGCATCATGGCTTTAGGTACAATCGTTAAGTGGAAACATTACCAAAACACTCGGACAGTTTATTTCAGTAAACAAAGAAATACTGATTTCGACATTTTTCTTTGAATGTTTTATTTTTTAGGGTACCGTTGCATTGCAAGAAACAATTGTTCCGCTCTGTCCGTTACTTTTTATCTATTTCGCAGAAACTCGCTTTCATGAATAACTAAGTTAGTGCCGGATCGGTATAAAACATATCGCGCTCTCTTTCATTTCTATCCCTGTCCCTATCACGTAACTTAACTAATCTACCCGCTGATTGCATGTCTCTACGCTTGATTTACTTATATCCTTATCTTTTTATTTATTTACTTATATATTGTTATATACGTCTCTTATGAGAGACGTATATAACAATCGGCAACCGCATTATACCAATTGAGGAGTAACGTATCGCTATGTAATGTACCATCGAGTAAATAAAACGTTTAGGAGTCTCCTGAAATTAGTCGTGTATCTATTACGGTACAGAAGACTAGGTAAAATTTATGTCCTCCGGCCGAGCCTTACCTTTTTTCTCCATAAATTGCGTTTTGTATCTATGTTCAACCAGCCTTTATTCAAGGCAGAAAATTTGTAGTGCCTTAAGGTCAGCTCACACCGTAACGATACTCGACACGACGCGGTGCTGAATTTCTAAGATAGCTGTACAAAATTGAACTTTATTTACTACACAACACTAAACATAAAAATTACAAGTTTTATTTCTATAAATATAAAAAGAATAAAGAAATCGCAAATTACTTTTAACTTTTATAAAATACCTTAAGAAAGGCTATCGTTCTTCCAGTTACTATATGATCAAATTCCTTATAGATTTTCAGACATAATATTTTAATAAAACTAGAGGTCGTTCTCTGCTACTCCGGGAATTCTCTGCTACTCCGGGAATTCTCTGCTACTCTGGGAGTTCTCTGCTACTCTGGGAGTTCTCTGCTACTCTGGGAATTCTCTGCTACTCTGGGAATTCTCTGCTACTCTGGGAGTTCTCTGCTACTCCGGGAATTCTCTGCTACTCTGGGAGTTCTCTGCTACTCTGGGAGTTCTCTGCTACTCCGGGAATTCTCTGCTACTCTGGGAGTTCTCTGCTACTCTGGGAGTTCTCTGCTACTCCGGGAATTCTCTGCTACTCCGGGAATTCTCTGCTACTCTGGGAGTTCTCTGCTACTCTGGGAGTTCTCTGCTACTCTGGGAATTCTCTGCTACTCTGGGAATTCTCTGCTACTCTGGGAGTACTCTGCTACTCCGGGAATTCTCTGCTACTCTGGGAGTTCTCTGCTACTCTGGGAGTTCTCTGCTACTCCGGGAATTCTCTGCTACTCTGGGAGTTCTCTGCTACTCTGGGAGTTCTCTGCTACTCCGGGAATTCTCTGCTACTAATTCATATAATGGTCAAGTTCGAACTTAAAACGGTTCTCAACGGTTTGCCTCTTAGATAGAAAACTGTTCCCGGAAAAATCTTTTTAAAGCTCGTAAAATTTTACTTTGAAGTTGTGGCAATTTAATTGTTTTATTTTATTGGAAGACCTCTGTGGCTCAGTGGTTAGCACATTGGGCTCAAGCCGGAGGTCGCAGGTTCGAATCCTGCTACGGAACAAAAAGTTTTCTGTGTTCCTGGGTCATGGATGTGTGTTAAATATGTGTATTATATAATAAAAAACATAAATATAAGTATAAGTATAAAAAGTATTAAATATATTTCCTTTGTCTGGTACCCGTAACACAAGTTCTTCGGGAATTTACCACGAGACCAGATTGACGTCGTGTGAAAGCGTCCATAGATATTATTAATATTATTTGATGCCCATTACTTGTTTTATTCCAACAGTTTCTCGTACATTTCCCACATCAATTATAGCGCTTCTCGCTAACCCGTTTGCCAAAGCCAAAGAGGAAAGCCAAATAAATAAAAAAAAGAAAATGTTAAATAAACTAAAAACTAAGGTAAACACTAATAATTAATTAGATAGTGTTTACCTTCGTTTTAATTAAGAAACTCGCGCGGGGCCATCTTTTACCAAAAAGATGGAAAATTGTTCTTTTAGAAATAAAGGTATATAACAATATTATGACTAAAACTAATAACAGAAGTACATAGAAGTAGCTTTGCAGGTGGCCATCCTATTCCCAAGGTGTGCGATCGTCAATAAAATCGTTGACCCTATAATAAGCTTTAGCACACAAACGTTCTTTAACTACTTTTTTAAATTTATTAATAGACAGATTTTGACCGTTTTCTGGAATTCCATTGTATAGGCGTATACATTGACCTTTAACAGATTTATTAACTTTACTTAGTCTGATCACCGGTATATCTGGTTTGTGTTTATTTCTAGTGTCCATACAGTGAATATTGCTTTTTATGCAGGTTTTTTTACACTAAATATGTACAAATATATATATATATTTTTGTAATTTTGAAATGCACCTAATTACAAAACTACACATAAAATATTATTTTTTTAACCGACTTCCAAAAAAAAGGAGGCGGTTATACGTTCGGCTGAATATATTATATAGTTTTTTACATTAATTATAAAATAATAATATTAGCTATCGATGTATTCTAAAATATTGAGGTAGTAAATAATTTCTTTGTTAACTTAATATTTTAGAATACATAAATTTAACTAAATACTTGACATGTAGTCAACAACCCTAATGTGATCACAAATATGTATAAGTAAATATCAACCGGTAACCCTCAGTGCCCTTTGGTCCTTAATTTTCCTTCGAAGGCTACGCTTTATGAAAATTTAAACGCCAGAAATATAGGGCTTTGAAGAGTGAAAGGCAATAAATAATGCGGGCCTGCCGAGCGCCGCCTGCCGCCCGCGCCGACGTCGCCCGCCGCCCGCGCCGACACCGCCCGCCACCCGCGCCGACACCGCCCGCCCCCCGCGCTGATACCGCCCGCCGCAGCCTAATCCGCTTTACATAATCGATAATTTATTCCCGAACTAAAATACTTGCAAATGGGGCTCATTTGATACATTTTAATTAGGGTGCAGTCATTTTCACGACCTCTGTGTTTCAGTGGTTGAGCGCGTTGGTGCACAAGCAGGGGGTTGCGGGTTCGAATCCCGCCGAAGGAACAAAAAGTTTTTCTGTTTTCCTGTGTCATAGATATGTATCTATTAAATAAATATTAAAATCTTAAATATATTAAGTTCAATAAAAATAAAAGTATTAAATATAATTCCCCTTGTCTGGCCCCGTAACACAACACTTAGAGTACTTAGCACGGGGCCAGATTGACGTGGTGTGAAGCGTCCGTAGATAAAAAAAGGTATTCTTACCATTGTATTCTCCATTGAGAATGTTCACTAATTTTAAATGTAAGCTTCCTGTATTCTCCGTGGAGAATAAAAATACTTGTGAAATAATTATTTCGATACGCCAATTAGTTTCCAAAATATTTAACTTTAATGTGACCCAGACGGTAACTTGCGGCTAAGCGGTGCGTAGTATCGCGCGAACTCCGGGCTGTATAGCCGAGGTGTAGCGTGACGTCACGGGATTCGAAAATTTTCGTTACTTTGGACGCGTGTGAAATCATAACTACGTATTTTTTTTCAATAAAACAAAAACTCGTGTATCTGTATACATAAAAGATTTACTGTAACAAAGTTTCGAGTGATTTTACACATCTAGTAACATTCTCCATTATCAATATTATCTCTAGCATTAAGTTTATATGATTAATATTGACTACTGTTACATGCACGGTAAGCTACTTGGCAAGCATGTACATCAGGGTAATTTTAGCAATGGCCAATCTGCCTAGCGTGTACGAGTGTCATATAGGTATGGTACATTTTCTGAATTTCACGGATTAGTAGTCAATACTGTCTTATAAAATTCTTCTTAGACATTTGTATACCAATATCATACATTCCACAATGCTATGTTCCTAATGCCTATGCCTAATGCTATTTTCCTCATAAGATCATACACAATTTACATTCGCAAATTGAATATCGACGGAAACATCGAGTGCCGTCTATAAATACGTAAAAACTATTATATTGATCCCATATCTCAAGACAAAGGCTGGCAAGGCCGTGGCGCTCATAAATTGTGTTCGCGCTCACGGTGTTTTGTTAGATATATTTCATTGGGACTAAACTCAATTCTGTTTTATGCCTTAAAATTGAGTGTTGTCCTACCCTATAGCACGTATAGTTGCGCGCAGACGCAACACGAAAAAACGGCACGTCTAGAAAGCTATCTCGCGCCAATTGATTTATTTTTCGCTAGTCTTCGAGTGAGAATTCTCGTACGCTGCGCGACTCTACGATGTTATTCGTGACGATTAAAGTAGCATCTTAGTCTGAATTTGTTTTCAATAAGCCGCTTAAGCAACTAAGAATAATATAACAGTTAAATTCGGCTCCTGCATTCAAGTTTGGTTGTCTTTTACAACAAGCTTCATAGGTCCACAGAGAGCTGTATCTTAACTCGTTCACTTCATGGCATCATAGTGCCAGTGACTTAATAGTTTAACTATTTAATTTTAAAGTTATGTTATTCGTGGTAATTATAATCTTTTTTCTTTGCTTTTCATTTACGTTAAAAAAACAATTTGATTTAATTTTGCACATTTGCAAATTTAAATAACTACATGTGAAATATTTAGTTTCATTTATATAGGTACTCAGAAATATTGATACAAAAACGTTTCAAATTTTTGCGACTAACTTAATAATTTGCCACTACCACATTAAAAAAATGCCACTTTAGGTGTTTCATATTATGTTTCATATAATATTTTATTCCATACAAAAATCGTGAAATGTTAAAATGGCTACATAATTAATCTGATTTCATCATATTAGAAAGCATCAATTTTGACAGTTTTCAATAGAAATGCGTAAAATTGCACACATAATATGAGTTGAAAAAAATAGATGAAACACCTAAAGTGGCCTTTTTAGACCCCCTGGTCACTCGCGGCTGCTAACAGCGCTTCTCTACAAAAATGCAAATGCTCAAGATCCCCAAATCGATAAATTAGTAATTAATCTTCATGAATTCTCTCCATTAGAATGCTCACCTCAGGCTCAGGAGGGGCTGGATTTATCCCCCAGGTGCGATAAATACTGGAGATAATGCTGTTTTACTGTTATATTATGCGGCGCGTTAGCGGAATCGCGCATTAATTGTATTGCAGGATGTTTTTAGTGGGGTTAGTGAAGTAAGCTCGTGGTGTTTTCTGAGGACCTCTGGGGCTCAGTGGTTTAAGCTCGTTGGCGCTCAAGCCGCGGGTTCGTTGTAGTTTCGCAAAAAGTTTCAGTGCTCCTGTGTTTTAAAATGTAATATGTGTATATTATTATGATAAAACATCTTAAATAGCTGTAAAGTACAAAAGTTCTGAAAATACTGGCTGTTGTATGTATGGTCCCCGTAAAACAAGATCTTCGGATACTTAGCACGGGACCAGACTTACGTGGTGTGAAGCGTGATGTATAAATTGACGAATATATTGATATCGTACTCCTATTGCGTACCTGTGAATCGCGAAAGCACTGTATCCACGCGACTGAAAGAGACAAGTAGCGATAAGTCAATGTACGAAATTCTACGTCCCCGCGACCGTACTTAAAAAAATATATTTTATTTGTTTCATTGTAATAGGTGCAGCTACATTATTCAGTGTAGTGTATTTAGTTACTGCCTACGTTTATGACGTATACTACGTTACGAAGTATAACAAAACCGGCCAAGAGCAGTGAGTCAGACTCGCGCAGGAGTGGAAAAGTTACGTTTGTTGTATGGGACCCTCCTTAAATATATATTTTATTATGTTTTTTAGTATTGGTTGTTATAGCGGCTACAGAAATACATCATCTGTGAAAGTTTCAACTGTCTATCAGGGTTCATCAGATGCAGCCTGGTGACAGGCAGACAGACGGACGGACGTACAGCGGAGTCTTAGTAAAAGGGTTTTACCATTTAGATGCGGAAACCTAAAAAATACGACGGATCTACTTTGGTTGAATAAATTTTCCTCGGGCGGAAAACCATTGCCTCCCGCTACTTTTCTATACAAGATGGTTCTACGTCACATTAGAAATTAGTGTATACGGCTTTAATACTTTTGGGCCTCACATATTTTTGTCTTGTAAATCAAGTCAAGTTACATTTTTAGCTGCAACAAAAAGTATGAAATAAAAAGTCGTTTGATTTTCCAACTTTATTTTTTACAACAAAACATGTCGATACATTTCTTTATTTATCCTATTAATGTACATTTGTGTGTTGTTAGCATAAAAAATGTTCACAAAATCTTAAGCTATAAACCAGAACTTAGCATACAGATATTAATGTTGTTTTAGATAAACTTATCACTAACTATGTACAGTTTAATATTTGAGGATTCGTAGAAACTAGGAAGTAAATATATTTGTTTGGCAATTCCATTTAAATGGTTTCAGTCAAAGCACACAACAACCAGTGAAGAGGGCAGGTACTATCGAACAAGTTGCCGCTCGACCAGGCATAAGATCAAAATCGCTTAACAGCGCCGATGTGAATACGTAGTTCAACCACGTCTGCAGTCGATGCGATCACTTACTTTGTGTTTAAATCTTTTAAGGCGTAGTAGTGCAAAGGAAAATGTTTGTAAACTGGTCGAGCAGGAACTTTGTCGATAATGTACGTTAATTGCCAAACATTTCTGCCGTTAGGGGTCAGACGCAACTCTCACAAAGCGTCATCTAGTGGCGTAAGTGGTATCAAAGGCGGTCAATAAGAATTTTAGATCCTTATTCTGTCACCAGGCGGCGCTTGGTAGCCCGACGGTCCTTGTCGTGTCAGATGTTACAAATTTAAACCAACATTAAAACCCTCATTGTGCCCAGTCGTAGCAATTGTAGACTTAGGTACATCAACATGTTGTGTTATAATAAATGGTTGTGAATTCTTTACTCGATCACAGTGCTTTATACTAGCATCTCCCCTTTCATCCAGAACAAAAATGTGCCGATGCGCACTTCACTGATAGTTGTGCTGGTTCAATAGATAAGCATACAGTGTAAATAAATAAGCAAGTCCTTGTATGAGATGCATAAGGTTGATGTTGATGAATACATGAGTCGCTACTTTTTACCGTACTCTATTGTGTCCAACTGAATACTGAATAAACAACTGTAAGTAAATAATATTATTTTATCTTTTCTATATTTCAACACCTATTTCTTTCGTGGTAATACTGATATTATTTTAACAAAAGTATACTAAAACAGAACTTTATCCCATAAATTATACAATAAAGTATGCAAATAAGTCTCTAAACACTTTCCAAAGTGTTTCCGAAACATTATTCTTTTTCGGCTCATTTAAGTCACAAACAAAACTTCCAACTTTTGATATGACTACTTCGCGCAAAATTATTTACAGCAAAGTTCTATATACAATGCGTAACAAAATAACACGAAAGTGACTTGATTGTATGCTATATTAAATGTTTTTTAAGAATGCTGTGAGATCGCACTAATAACATACTGGGGGCTCAAACAACTTAATTATTACAATGACAATCTTCGAAATTGAATTGACATATCGTTCGCCAAGTGACGGAGCGTAGACGTAGCGCGGAATACATTTTTGGTTTCTAACTTTGTCATCGTAATTAGAGATGGCATGGCATGGACCACCATGATGAAGAGTGTTTTACATTTTTAAGAAGAAACGTAGCTGTCAAATTTAGAGAATAAATGTACGAGGTTGGAGACATGAAATGTTGTCTTTTAACGATCTTACTGCCTTACACTAAAAACTAATTTGCTACGAACGGTATTAATGTTTCTACAATCTATCATACCGTCTATTTTTGCGTAGAATAGACTCACTTCTGTGGTGGTCATGCTAAGCCAAAAAAAAAATGCTTCAACTCCTTAGAATAATGTTTTTATAAGGATGAAGAAGCATTAAAATAGATTTAAGGAATAAAATAAAAAAAATCAAATAATAAAAGATATATATAATAAAAGGAATAAAACATATTATACTAAAGATAATAATTAATGTATACGTTATTTATTATTATGTTAAGTATAAAAATTGAAAATCGTTAATTTTTAGCAAGCGCCTGAACAAGGCTACTGAGTTTGTCCTGTCAATGTTTTTGATATTGTACCCACTTAGCAATGCTGATAAAGTTTTTGAAGTTTGAATTTTTTAAACCTGCCAGTGGGGGGCGGGGGGCGGGGCACCGCCCCAGGATTCTTATGTCGTAACTTGTACTAGAGCAGAAATCATTTATTTCCTTGAATACATTACAATATGGTGTTCCAGCTTAGGTACATTAGTTCCTTCCTGTTTTGCCTTTGAAGTGGCGTGCAAATTTTGTAAAGGTGACAGACAGACTATATATAGAGATAACAAATAGGGTCCCGTTTTTACCTTTTGGGTACGGAACCCTAAACATGGAGTGTGTCTATTTCGTTGGTTCGATGGGTCGTGAACAGGCGGAAATATATAGGTATATTAATATTATGTGTAATGTATATGCCGGCACCGCGCGCAATGTGTCGCAGTCATCAATTAGCGTACCTATCTTATAAATTTATTGATCCTTCAGATATCCCGTGGTGTTAATAAAGTTCATATAACATATCAGATAGTACAATATAACACAAAACAGTATCCCCCGAATTCCTTTATTCTTTTTTGAATTCTGCTCACTTCATATTTTGAATGCGAATAATTTCTTCAAAAATTGAATTTTATAAATAGAAAAACTACTACACCTAACGTTCGTAATATTTCAGGTTAGAATTTTTAAGTCAACAGTGTCCGAGGCTGTCCGAGCGACTTGATAGATGTACGGTATCGCATTTTTTACCACTTCTCGCGTCCTCGAATACGCCTCATATAGAAGTTCCTTTCACCAATAAAAACAAAAAAAATATATATGTATAGCTTCATAAAAACGAAGTTGGAATTCAATCTATTCCCAAACTAATTGTTTGACAAGAGAACGAGGAAACCATTATTAAAATTCTCTCTTGTTTTCTCACAAATAATGTAAGAATCCCTTCTTGGATGGAAAGCGAACAAAATTATAATGTTTTCCTCAAATGTATCAAAAAGCTTTTACTTACTCCATTGATCACAACGACTAAGTAAATTAAATGGGGAAAATGTATAGTTTTTTTGACTTTTCGAAAAGTACATAATAACCAAGGAAATATTGTCTTTGCAATGGCATATCTACGATCAACCGTTGACAAAAATTTTTGACTTTGACTTTGAGACACACGAGTGACGTTACAGCAGTTGAAACGGTATGAAGATAAATACAAAATTGATTTTATTAACTATTTATATCATTGTTGTAGCAAAAACTGACACAAACAACACGAGGATTTGAACAGTAAGTTTTGTTGTTTTAGTAAAAAAAGTAGTTCTTTTAGTCATGTAACTTTTTAACTAAGCAACTGACTTTTTAACTGATTATTGTTCTTATGCATTTTTCGGTCCATAATTATGTTGCCTTTAGGAACATATAAGAATAATGCTGATATAAAACAAGTGCCCTTTTTTGCACTGTCTAAATTTACACATTTATGGGAATATAGTGGCAAGCCCCAAAGGGAGATCTCCGACCGAGCGAGGTGCTATGCTCGGTCAGGCCGAAGCCCACTTGTATGAATTTCAGATATCGTATATATAGTGCCGATCATAGAAAACTTCGATAGCGCGATTCAGAATTGTGGCGCTAATTGGTCCGCCACATATTCCTTACGTATTTATGTTGCGTGATAAGGATCGGGAGAAAAGAAAATGCAAAATAAATATTAACCGATAAATTTAAACGAAACACCTATTCAATAAACTATGAAAATCACAAAACATTTTCTTATAATAATAATAATAACAGTGCGATTCACAGCTTAGTAACCATAGATACTTGACTTCAACACGTATCTTATTCAAGTCTTTAACAACCTTATCCACAAGAGTTCACTGTTCACACCGGTCACGCGTAGCCCAACACTAGGTAAGCCCCCAGGCCCAACAATGAACTCAGTAGGCCCAGGCGGGGGCTCGCGTCCGTCAGCGGGGGCCAGCCATCCGTCCACGGGGACTCGCCGCGCCCCCGCACTTCTGGTCACATTGTTGTCACCATTTCTGTTGAAAATATACATTTGTTAGCAAAAGCCAAGTGAATATACACTTTCTTTTGAGTTGAAAACGAGCTACACAATGCGGTTATGCCGTCGTCGTTGCGACTTTAGAGATTGTACAATAAGCCTATCTAGGTCAAGACTAGCTAGCTAGAGTAGGTGAGCCTAGCTATAACAGAGCTACAGAGGTCTGCACACAATTTATCAGAAGGTCGCTGCTAATTAAATCCTGCAGTAATACAGTTGCGATCCGGCCCCGTTAAAACTGCAAAATGGTATTCTCATAAACGTCAAACCCGTTTTGAAAAATCCAAAAATCAGTTTGTAATATTAGAAGATTAATTTATAATTCAATAAAAGTAAAATTCATTACAAGAATTGGTTCAGTTCGCGTGATCACGATCCGCCATCATTGCGACAGTCATCGGCGTTTATTTTTATATGAAACGAGCATACGGAAAATGGAAGCCCTAGTTGTACTGTCCGCGCGCCAGTTGAATGTTCCGGGCCTGAGGTGAGGGGTCCCCCGCCACCCGCACACCCCGCCTCACGCGCCCGTTTTGTATAGTGTCCTAAAGCATTCCTTAGCTAGGCATTCAACTTGCGCGCGGGCTGTAGGTAAAGCTCAAATAATTTCCAAGATTCTAATATCCAATAAAAATCAATATCACAAAGCAAATGATAATTTTACTGTGTGGGTAGATAATATTATATTGTTGATTCCTAACAATACCGTCATCACCGATCGCTAAGCGTCAGGTCACACCGAGAAGTGACGCGACGCGGAGCTACATTTCAAGATCGCGATTCAAAATTGAAATTTATTCACTAAATCACTACACAAGAAGATATGCGTTTAATTGAAATTTCGACCTGCACCGAGCTGCATAGCGCGACGCCGCTCTTGTAATGTGTTAGCTTAATAAGAATTGATTTCTTGTTCTGACAGCTGACATTTGTTTTTATTATAATTAAATCAACGTTTTAAGTCAAAATTTGTGAATTAATAATTTGATATCGGTTTAAAATATATGTTAAATTGTTATTTTAGAAAATGATACATTCATTTTAATTATTTCAAAAGTGATTTTTACCATAAAGAAATTGTGGATTGTCTATTCGATTTATAAGTCAGCCGGAAATGCCAGACGATTTGTTATTCATGATTAAGAATAAAAATACATTTAGTAAAAATGTGCAACTATTTAAAGTATTCATCTTATAAATCATACTTTATCGTTTTGTGCTATTTTTGATAGAGTACGGATTTTTATGGTGAGTTTCAGTGGAATTTAAAATGGCGCCAATGTCTCATATCCGTTTATCAAACACTCAACCGATTATGGAGGAACTATAAAAGGCCGTGCTCGACAGCAAACGGGATATTACTCTATCGACAGATCTCTCGAAGTAATTGGGAAAAGTGTTTTATTTTAAAGTGTAAAAGTGTTGCAATAATTACAGAGTGACTGTGTATAAAAAAAAAGTATTAAATAAGTATCCAGTGTGAAAAAGTGAAACAGTGAATAAAGTGGAACAGCGAATAAGTCGACAATTGTAGTTTCATTCATTTTTACAATTCAGAAGCGGTACGACACCAAGGAAATTCAATCCTTCGTGATATCTCACGCCCAAATCTAAAAGATGTCGACAGAACAAACTGAACGAACACCACGGAGCCCTAGTATTATATTAGGGCAATTAGGACGAAGGATCCCTAGCGTGGTGTTGGGGATACCAACTCGGAAGAACTCTGGTGTCTTGGACAAGTCTTCAAGACGCAGCCGATCCAGAACACGTGACAGGCCGAGTCATCGGGCAGCGGATGAGTACCACCATGACCACACCATACGCCACAGGAACAGAAGATCGCCTTCATCCAATTCACATGTCAGCAATCGAAGTCTCCGGTCCAGGTCCCGAAGCAGGTCAGTTACAAATCATTTTGATTATCGTGACCTTCGATCTAGAAACCGTAGCCGTAGCAGACGCGAATATCGTCGATTGGAAACTCCATCTATATATAATAACGCTAGATCACGTAGTCCAGTTCATCATAAACAGCCTTATGCTACTAGTGATCCTAATGTCGAGTTGCTAAAGTGTATTAAAAATTCATTAGAAACTATTTCTACTATAAATTCACAAACTAAGGATAGATTTACAAGTATAAACGTAGTTCCAGAGTTTGATCCAAAAATAAAAAACCAAACTATATCTACTTGGTTAAGTGAAGTAAAAGAATGCTCTGAGATTTATGGCTGGGATAGTAAACAGACAGCTCATTATGCCCTTCCAAAACTAGCTGGTACGGCAAAAAGATGGTATGAAGGGCAACCGTCTTTACTGCTTACATGGGAAGAATGGTCAGTAAAGCTTATGTCTGCTTTTCCGTCTTACGAAAACTATGGTCATTTACTCTCTGAAATGTTATCAAAAAAAGCTAAATTTGGTGATGATCTTGAAGAATATTATTATGAAAAATTAAATTATTTAAATCGCTGCGGTATTACGGGTAGGAACGCTATCGATTGCATTGTGTATGGAATTGAGGATAGGTCAATACGGTATGGTGCAGAAGCAGTAGGATTTGAAGATGCTGATAAATTATTAGGCTATTTAAGAGGTGTTAAACATGAACGAATAGATAGGTTCAATAAAAAACCAATACGCTTCTCGAATGAAAATTCTCGTAAAGTAATAAAAAATGTAAATAATAGGGAAGTAAAGTGTTTTAACTGTCACGAAACGGGTCATATAGTATCAACATGTAAAAAGCCAATTATTAAATGTCAAAAATGCAACCGTGTTGGTCATGATAATCCCCAATGTAATAAGAGTATCTGGGTAATGAACTCCGAAGTCAAAACCATATGACTAGATGAAAGTAGTAAAACAAATAAACATAAAAAATTTATTAAATCGGTTAAAGTTAATAACGTACAATTAATAGGATATGTAGATTTTGGAAGTCAATGCACATTGATTAAAGAGTCTGTTATGAATAAACTTACTTCGTTTCAAACATGGCAACTAAACGATCTGCCATCGCTTAAGGGTTTCGAAAATACTTATGTTAGGGCCGTGGCTAAAGTTAACATTATGATAATAGTGGATAATGCTAAAATTAACGTAGAAGCAATAGTTGTTCCTGATCATTATTTGAACTATGATTTACTAATCGGTCAAACTGCTACAGAGCAGCCACACGTGTGGGTATTTAAGTCTAGCACAAATTTATTTATAACTGATAAGCGAAATTCGGACGACAAACGTCTTGTTCTGAAGTCTTTTCAATCAATTACGGTAAGCGGTTGTGCGTCAGTTAAGGTGTTTAGTAATTTAAATATCTTTTCAGGTACCATATTTGTAGAGAATGGTTATCGGTTAAACTTTACTGTTGAGGTTGGTAGCTATGAAATTAAAAATAATCTTGGTTACTTAACAATAAATAATTATGAAAATAGGGAAGTCAAATTAATAAAAGGTCAGACTTTAGCTCGAGCTTTTGTTTATAATGTTAAAAATATTAATATGATACAACAAACATTTAATAGAGTCCCTCTAGTGTTAGGTGATCTTAATATTGATGAAAATTTAGATGACCATCAAAGGTTACAATTACTAAATACTTTAAATGAATACCGCGATTGCTTCGCTTTGGATTTGTCAGAATTAGGACAATCAACAGTATCTGAAATGGATATTCAACTAGTAGATAAGGAACCAGTTGTTTATCGCCCGTATAGACTTAGTCATTCAGAACGAGAAGAGGTCAGATTACTAGTCGAGGAACTTTTAAAATACAATATAGTAAGGGAATCTCAATCTCCATACGCAAGTCCAGTATTGCTAGTAAAGAAAAAAACCGGTGATAAGCGTTTATGAGTAGATTATAGGGCCTTAAATAAAAAGACTATTAAACAGCACTATCCATTGCCACGTATAGAAGATCAAATTGATCGTTTAGCTGGAAACAAATATTTTTGTGCTTTAGATTTGGCGTCAGGGTATTACCAAATACCTTTAACAGAAAACAGTAAAAATAAAAGTTCATTTGTTACACCCGATGGGCAGTTCGAATTCAATAGAATGCCTTTTGGCCTAGCAAACGCGCCCGCGGTTTTTCAGCGAACTATCAATTTGGTCTTAGGGAACTTACGGTATAATATTGCATTAGCATACATGGATGACTTATTAGTTCCAAGTAAATCATTTGAAGAAGGCATTGAAAGATTAAAAATTATTTTAGAAAAATTTAGAGAGGCTGGATTAACTTTAAAACCACAAAAGTGTTATTTTTTTCAAGGTCAAGTTGATTATCTAGGTTTTGAGATTTCTAGTATAGGGATAAGGCCAGGTAGTAAAAAAATCGAAGCAGTTAAAAATTTTCCCAAACCTAAAGATGTACATAACGTAAGACAGTTGGACTTGCTAGTTTTTTCAGAAGATTTATTAAAAATTTTGGCGAATTAGCACGACCTCTCACGTTTTTACTAAAGAAAAATTCTTCTTGGGTATGGTCGCAAGCTCAAGAAGAATCATTTGAAAAATTAAAACATGCACTTGTATCAAGACCAGTATTGGCACTATACAATCCTAAATATGAAACTCAAATACATACAGACGCTAGTAAGCATGGTATAGGTAGTATCAAAAAAAAATCAAAATCAAAAAATTTTTTATTCAAAATTGGTATTTTTAAATACTCTTTTTGAACGTCGATACTACGTGATGCCTACCACCGGTTCGAGAACTAACCCAGCGAGAAGAGCCGGCAAGAAACTCGTCTGGGGCCATCTTTTACCAAAAAGATGGAAAATTATTCTTTTAAAATCAAAATTATTACAATGTTTACTTATGTCTATGTAACAAATAATAAGATAAGATAAGGAGCCACCTTATTCCCAAGGTGTGCCGTCTTGAATAAAGTCATTAATTTTATAATACGCTTTGGCTCACAAACGTTCTTTAACTACTTTTTTAAACTTAATAATGGGAAAGTTTTGAACCTTTTCTGGGATTATATTGTATAAGCGTATACATTGGCCTTTAAAGGATTTACTAACTTTGCTTAGTCTGAACACTGGCATATCTAACTTGTTCTTATTTCTAGTGCTTACACAATGATTATCACATTTCTTTTTGAAGTTGTTTAGATTCTTTCTTACATATAACACATTTTCCAAAATGTATTGAGATGCGACGGTCAGAACTTTTATTTCTTTAAACTTTTCCCTTAGAGATTCAAAAGTCGACATCTTATAAATAGAACGTATAGTACGTTTCTGCAGCACAAATATTGTATTAATGTCCGCAGCGTTTCCCCACAAGAGGATGCCGTACGACATTATGCTATGAAAATAGCTAAAGTAAACTAATCGCGCGGTCTCTATGTCGGTAATTTCTCTAATTTTTTTAACAGCGTATGCTGCAGAACTCAGCTTATCTGCCAATTTAGCAATATGTGGTTCCCACTGTAACTTACTATCTAATGTTATACCTAGAAATACAGTGGTGTCTACTAATTTCATTTTCTCATTATTTAATAGTATATTGGTTTGTGTCTGCGTAACATTTGGCAAGCTGAACTTTAAACATTTTGTTTTATTAGAATTCAACAGTAAATTATTAGCATTAAACCAATGTACTATTTTTGAGAGAGCACTATTTACCTCGTCATTGTTAGATTGTCGTCGCTTCACATTAAAAATTAGTGAAGTGTCATCAGCAAAAAGTACTATCTCATGCTTATCATTAACTAGATAAGGTAGATCATTTATATAGATGAGAAATAGAAAAGGGCCCAAAATAGACCCCTGTGGTACTCCTAGTTTAATTTTAGTACCATTAGACCTTTTGGAATTAACTTCTACAGTCTGTGTTCTATTTATTAGATAAGAGCTTAGAAGCTTTAGTGCCGTGCCCCTTACACCATAGTGGTATAATTTCCTGAACAGCGTATCATGCTCCACACAGTCAAATGCTTTGGATAAATCACAGAATATACCAAGTGCATCCTGTGACCTCTCCCAAGCTTCAAATATACTGCACAGAAGATTGATGCCTGCATCTGTTGTGGACCGACCTTTAGTAAAACCAAACTGATTACTATGTAACAATTTATTCGAGTTGAAGTGAAAAAGTAATTGATTTAGAATAATTTTCTCAAAAATTTTACTTAAAGTCGGTAATATGGATATTGGTCTAGCTGGGTCTGATTTATTCCCAGCTTTAAAGAGAGGCATCACCTTGCTGTGCTTCATCAAGTCAGGGAACACGCCACTTTTAATACAATTATTAAAAACTAATGCTAGGTGAGGGGCAATGATGTCAATTACTGGTTTTATAACTTTTGTGGACATACCCCAGAGATCAGTATATTATTACAGAAAAAAACTGATGAACTTTTTAAACCAGTAGCTTATTATAGTCAAACATCTCCAGAAGAATCTCATTTTTCATCTTATGAATTAGAAACCCGTTATTTCGGCATTAGTTAAGTTTAGGACCTACATCTTAGGATTAAGCTTCACTATCGTCACTGATTGTAGCTCATTAAGAGCCACTTTTCTTAAGCGTGACATGATACCACGAGTAGCTCGATGGTGGAGCTTGATTCAGGAATACGATTGTAATATAGTGTATAAATCAGGTAAAGGTATGATTCATGTAGATGCATTAAGCAGAAATCCGATGCAAATCCGATCCGATCCGGTGCAAATAGAAGATAGTGAAATTCAACGAACTAAAAATATTTTGTCTAGTGAGGACTTTAATAATATTGTAGAGGTACGCAAAAACTTCGTTCTAAAGCGTGATAGAGTATACAAAATCACTAACAACGGATTAAGATGGGTGGTGCCAAAAGGCTGCAGGTGGCAAATATTAAAAAAAAAACATGATGAAATAGGACATTTTGCATTAGAAAAAATATTAGATAAAATAAAACAAAATTATTGGTTCCCACGAATGCGAAACTTTGTAAAAAAATATATCAATTCTTGCTTAGAATGTGCTCACAATAATTTACCAGCAGGTAAAAAGCAGGGTTTCTTACACACTATACCCAAAGAACCTGTGCCTTTTCACACCATCCATATTGATCATGTTGGGCCATTTGTTAGATCAAAAAGAAGAAATTGTTATATACTTGTTATTATTGAATAATTTACTAAATTTATCGTTTTAAGAGCTGTTAAAAATACTAAAACTAATTCCTCTATTGTAGTTTTAAGAGATTATTTTGGAACATTTGGCGTACCAAAACGGTTAATAAGTGACAGGGGAACATCATTTACATCAGCTAAATTTAAAGATTTTATCAATGAATTGGGTATAACTCACATTAAAAATGCCGTCGCTACTCCTAGAGCCAATGGGCAAGTAGAGCGATATAATAGAACGATTTTAGATTCAATAGCTTCTTAAAATCATGGTAAAAATGAAAAACTTTGGGATGAATGTCTTTTGCAAGTACAATGGGGACTGCATAATACCATCAATAAAGGTACAGGTAAAACTCCTGCAGAAATTGTATTTGGATTAAGATTAAATGGTGTAAGTGACAGTAAATTAGTTACTGAAATTAATGATGACATGATTAATATAAATGTTGTAAATGTTAGTAGTGACACAATATCTAAAATTAGGGAGCAGGTAGATAATTATACAAAAGATTCACAAGAAAAACAAAAACAGTTTAATAGTAGAAGAATAGCTCCCCAAAAATTTAAAGTCGGGGAATTGGTCATGGTAGAAAGGACTACGCATACGATAGGAAAAAGTAGAAAACTTTTACCAAAATCCTAAGCATTTTTTACCGTACCCGTACCGAATTACAAAGGTTTTGGATCATGACAGATATGAGGTAGAAGATACTCCTATTACAAAAAAGGGACATTAAAATATAGGGGCATATTTTCTATTGACAAAATATATCCCTGGCTTTGTTTTAATAAAGATATTGATTCGGCAAGTGATGATGATGATTAATACACTTTTAATTTTGTCTTATTACGTATGTAAAATAAATCAGTCATAAATATTAAATAAATAGTTAAACTTATTTATTGGTTTATTTTTTTTACTTAATTAAAAATGTACTTTGTTTCATATTAATAATATTGAAAATGCATTGTTATTAAAAAAAATGTTTATATAAGTATATTGATTATTAACATTGATTGTATTTGACTAGAATGCAAAATGGCATTAATGTTACCAGAATGCAGTGTTTATTGTAATTATTATTACTATTTTTATCTTTCTTTAAAAGGTGACTGTTTAAAGATAAAATATATATATTATGTTTAATCAATAAATATTATTATGTAATAAATTGCTTTTGATGTACAAAGAGTACAACATTATTTTTTTTGTTATAGTACTAGTAGTACAAAGTGTACAGTACATTCGCTTACAACATATTTTTCTAATATTTCAATGAATTTTATTGTATTGATTTTATTTTTTAAAAGTTATGAATTTGTTATTGCTAATGTTTGGACAATATTACTTATTATAGAAGCTAAAGTTTTCTGAATAGATAAGTAGTGAAAAGTTCACTACGAAATGTGTTTTATAAGCAAAATGAAGCAAAGTGCACTGGCGCAAGGCGCACACATTGTTACGACCTAGTATGTGCAAAGTGTACATAATGTTACTATGACGAAGAAAGTGCAAGGTGCACACATTAATACGACCATGTTATTTCAAGTTGCTCATCATGTTAATTGGTATTTAAGGTATGGTAATTAATTATTATGTTCGCGAGGACGCGACATTTGTCAGGATGGACGAATGTTAGCTTAATAAGAATTGATTTCTTGTTCTGACAGCTGACATTTTTTTTTATTATAATTAAATCAACGTTTTAAGTCAAAATTTGTGAATTAATAATTTGATATCGGTTTAAAATAAATGTTAAATTGTTATTTTAGAAAATGATACATTCATTTTAATTATTTCAAAAGTGATTTTTACCATAAAGAAATTGTGGATTGTCTATTCGATTTATAAGTCAGCCGGAAATGCCAGACGATTTGTTATTCATGATTAAGAATAAAAATACATTTAGTAAAAATGTGCAACTATTTAAAGTATTCATCTTATAAATCATACTTTATTGTTTTGTGCTATTTTTAATAGAGTACCGATTTTTATGGTGAGTTTCAGTGGAATTTAAAATGGCGCCAATGTCTCATATCCGTTTATCAAACACTCAACCGATTATGGAGGAATTATAAAAGGCCGTGCTCGACAGCAAACGGGATATTACTCTATCGACAGATCTCTCGAAGTAATTGGGAAAAGTGTTTTATTTTAAAGTGTAAAAGTGTTGCAATAATTACAGAGTGACTGTGTATCAAAAAAAAGTATTAAATAAGTGTGTATCCAGTGTGAAAAAGTGAAACAGTGAATAAAGTGGAACAGCGAATAAGTCGACAATTGTAGTTTCATTCATTATTACAAATGAAACGTGTATCTCCTTGAGTAGTATATAAAGTTCAATTTTAAATCGCGATCTTAAAAATGCAGCGCGGCGTCGTCTCGTCGCGTCTCGGTGTAAGCTGACGCTAATGCCTTATGTCCTCTATTTACGAAGGGCGGAGCGGGCCGATGCCGAATCCCGCCGATAAGCTCTGAGTTACTGCGAATTGATTCACGCCAACGTTTATCACGGCCGCTAAACTATTCCCGCCGCGTGTCATAATACTCAATTATTTAGAAAGGGGATTATTGTCTAAGATTTCTGTATAAAATGCCATGATAACAATTATAAATAATGATTATAATATTTTGTACAGTTATCTTAACCTGATATTACTTTTTGCTTTTTAGTAGGAACTTTTTATGTGGAAATGTTGCTTATTATCGAATATAGTGACACCAGTAATTGAAGCTGTACAAGACGATTCTCTGTTCAGATTGTATTTAATCTAAACATATACAAATATAATAAAATTCGATCAAATTAACGTGTAATTTTATTTCTATATTGCACGGTAAATGAGCGACATTTAAATTGGTAGCATTATAGTGTACTACAATTGTTAACATGCACTTAAATATAGCATATTATAAATATGTACTTCAAATATAGCATATTGTAAATATGCACTTCAAATGTAGCATATTGTAAATATACACTTCAAATATAGCATATTGTAAATATGCCCTTCAAATATAGTATATTGTAAATATGGCTTTAAAAAGTATCATATTGTGTGAATTTTACATGTGGTATAAGTAGAAATTTCAAAGATGGTGACTGATACGGACCGACCAAGACAGTAGCGCTGCACACGTAAAGTTCCATGGAGCGGATTGTGTTCCAAGCCGCGGAGGAATCAGACAGCGGATCGAACTGTCGTGCTAATTACGACTACAGTGCGTCACGGTTTGGACTGGCGTCTTACATAATACGTCAAAATACGTCATAGTGTGTGGTTCAAACTGTGGAAAATGCGTTGTCAAGACATACCAGATAGGACTGTTAGCCCCGCGCATTTATACGTCCGCGTGGAGCGCGGGTGTGGTTGGGTGAACGGCGTGTGCTACTTCCCACTGTCCGAACTGTACATGCGACGGGTGCTTAGTCTCTTACCAAGGTTCTGCATTTGGTGTTGGCTGAGCACGATGTAGGGGTCCACCTCGGGGTCCTCTATTACGCCGCGATGCAGCTGCTCCAGATGACGGTCATCGTCTGTTGAAAATAAAGTTATTAAAAATATTGACAGACATTCCATTCCTTATAATGTTTATTGCAAGTCAGTCATACTAATCGTCACATAGAAAAACAAAAATAAAAATATTATTAAGTAACCCCCGAATTGTCGAACAGTGAGCGAGCTGATAATGATGAATTTAAGAAAACTGTCAATCATGTCAGCTTTCGAACAAAAATAACTAGAACAAAATCGGTTCATCCGTTTGGGAGCTACGATGCCACGGACACACACACATACATACATACAAACACACATACATATAGAAACACAGCAGACAAAGAGACACGTCACACTCGTTCGGTTCGAAAACAGTAGCGTGTCATAACATCCCACTGTGTTCGTCGGGGGTTAGAAAAGGAAGTAAGAAGAAATACATCATAATATTTTAGACACAATTTTACCTACGGCACGCTTATTGCAAGTTAGATAAAGTTTAATTCAGGTTCGTAATTATAGTTGGTGTAATAGAACATTTTGGAAGTTTAAATTAATATCAATTTAGTTTAGATTAATATCACAATCTTTTAATCTACGCCCGCAATCTGCTTCCACAGTTCGTCTGCTAAATCACTATCGTTAGTTCCTTCAGTATTATTCACATTAAGTATGCAATAGTTAACAAATACACTTGATACTTTATCCCTGAAATACATGTTGAGACAATGATCAAGTCGGCCACAAACCACAGCGCGGTACACCACTCCGAGTAAAAGCCTCATGGAACAATGTACTGACCCTAATAACGATGGCAGCCTAAATGCAATTTTCCTTCAATTTGTTTGCTAGATACATTGAACTGAGTAGCTTTTAGCCTAATCGTGAATAGGGGAGACGACTACATCTAAAATATTTAGTTAAATTTATATATTCAGAATGATTGAGGTATTACTACTTGATAAACGTAAAAAATATAATGTTGTATGTATAGTTTAGTAATTAAATACATTTAAAAATACAAAAAAGTTTTAATTTTTTTTGCTTAATTAGAAAAAAACTTACATCATTAGTTTACTTATATCATACACAAAAACATTAACGGCCTCCGTGGTCCAGTGGTTTAGAGCTTGGCTCTTGACTCGGAGGTCGTGGGTTCGATTCCGCGTTGAAACAACAAAAAATGTTGTTTCCAAGTTTCGTTAGGACAATGCAGGCTGATCACCTGATTGTCTGACAAGAAAGATGATCCATGCGTCGGATGGGCATGTAAAAAGTCGGACCTGCGCCTGATCCCTCGCTAGTCGTGTCGGTTATCCGTTCCACTGGGTTTCGAGAGTAAATGAGGAGAAAGTCCTCTTGTGTACTGCGATCACACTTGGGCACTATAAAATAACTCCTGTATAGCTGGCCTGGTTTCAATGAAAACGGCCACCATCACCGAAACCGATGTGGGAAGCTATTATTGTAAAACATGTAGGTATTTGCATCAATCTTAAAGTATGTCATGTCTAAATGTTAGAATTAAGAAAAGTAGGACAATCCAAGAGTAGTTTTGTAGGAATAATATAATTAGCATATAATGAGAACATTGTATCAGGCTCGACTGTTCAGTGTTCACATTTAACTTTGGACATTAAGTCGCAATAAATTCACGCCATAAATTCTTTTCGTCAGTATTGAGCCAAGTTAAACAGCGAGGGCCGAATTGAAAAAGTTATTGAGATCCTTAAATATTTAGAATAGACTCATGAAAATGTATTACTGAGATAATTAAAATATTGCATACTTGGTTTTGCCCGCGGCTCCGCCCGATTAAATACAGTATCCCACGAGAACACTGTACTTTCCCGGGATAAAAAGTAGCCTATTTCTTAATCCAGAGCCTAAATTACTACCATACAAAATTTAATCAAAATCTGTTGAGTAGTTTTTGCATGAAAGAGTAACAAACATCCATCCATTCATCCTCACGAACTTTCACATTTATAATAGCAGTAAGATACGAGTGGCTTCATCGTAATATTAGACATTATACATAATGTGAATATTATCACCTACATCGTCGTGTACGTCAATATTATTATTAATATTGAACATAATTAAAACATTGAAGCCTTGAAGTTACTCAGTATTATCTTCGGAGAATTTTATATATTATATTAAGTAAAACGAAATAGGTAACGGAATTATATAAATACTCTTCATTCCCTTACAATATACAACTTTATATACTAAACACTTACAATAATAATAAAGTATTATCAAATGATTGTCATTTAACATTGTCCCTTTGATAATAATTGTATGAAATGAACCTTTTTGACGTACACTTCAAAATGTATACACCAAAAAGGTTCATTTAATTAATAAATCATGTTACAACATTTTTCATCTCGCTTTCTTGCAATTTCTGGGAGTGATTTCGTGAAATGGGACGGAAGTGTGGAACAGGAAGTCGCGGAAGCGCGTGTTATTTGATTTGACGAATCAGCGCGCGGTGGTAGAGATGGCCGTCAGATTCGAATAAAATATTTCAGTATTTAGCTTTTTTTAAATTTCGACATTGATTTCTGTCACTGCTTAGTGGAAAAGTTTCCGTATTTTTTTATCATATTAGAAAAACGTACTAGGCAATGCGAGGCGGCCCTTATGAATATTACTTTAAATCTATTATTTAATATATATTAATTTTTAAAATACGGAATTGTTTCGTCACATAGTATTAGCGCAAATATATGGGTGCATTGGGCGCAAAATACTGTTGTGGTTTAGTACCGTATTTAAAATAAACATATTTTGTTATATAATATACATAAGGGAAGCCGGTTTATATGCACACCTCGCCTGTGCTAGCAATTATTTTAATGAATGAGTTTTTTTGAAATATTTTTATAAAATGTTACACATCATATGCGACTACTGTAAGGCTCGCTCGTTTTTTTTTTTTGTGTGAAGATGAAGTTGCCTTTTTCTGTAAAAAGGTCTGCATTACTTTAGGAATACATTGAAATATATTCCTGAATGAATACCGAAAACAACTCACAGGGCAGCACGGTTGTCGTCGACGGTGGGGTTGTCGTCGTCGTCGTTGTGGTTGTTGTTGTGGTTGTCGTTGTCGTTGTGGTCGTCGTCGTTGTTGTTAATACTGTTGACATAATATAATAGGTAATCATTTATATATTTTTTTCTTGTATGCGAGTCTATTTCTGCGTTCTATTATAGCAATATTCATGTTATTTTCTTTATTTTCTCCCATATAATTTTATGTTTTGGGCTTTAAAAGGCAAGACTTAAAATAATGTCGATGTGTGTGTGTTTCTGTCCACTTTAATTATGAAGAAACTAGATGTTACCCGCAACATCGTCCGCGCGGAAGGTAATCTCGCGGGAATCGTACATTTTTCCGCGATAAAAAATAGCCTATGTCTTTCCCCGTGGTTTACTCTATATCTGTGCCAAATTTCATCAAAATCGATTTAGTAAATTTAGAGCCTATTCAATGCAAACAAAAATATTAGTGTAGATAAAAGAAACAAAAAATCGAACACCACCAAAGGCAACAGATTGTAATCGCAAAAGACTTTATTAAACAAATTGCTTTAATATTACGTTTGCTGGAACTTCTAACTTCCACTTAATTTTACAGAGAGCTCGAGACGGATGTCTCAAATCTCGATTACGGTTAGGGAAAATCGAATTTAATAACTTAAATCCAACATGAATACTCGTTTTTAGGGTTCCGTAATACTCAAGGAACCCTGTCTGTCTGTCTGTCCGCGCTTCTAGCTTCTGTAATTATGAATATACATAGATGAAATTTGGTATAGTTTAAGCTTGTGTATAGATCTCGGTTTTGGCATCATAAAATAATAATAATTTTATATTTTAGGGTTGGCTCTCCATGACATGGGGATGAAAAATATTTTTTCATACCCCCATTGTGTTGGGTATCGTTAATTTAAAATAAAAGTAAGATTTCATACATGACTTCTTACAAAGTCGACCATTTTCGAGTAATCGGCCAAAGTGGTTTGTAAGAAGTTGCCCCCCCCCCCTGGCATTTCTAAACAGCTATAGGAGATAGAAACTAGGTTCCATGCTGATAGATCATGCTAGAAACTCATTAGGAAAATTATTTTCAGCGAAATCGGACAATTACTTTTGAAGTAATTCAAAGAAAACCTTTTGCGCATTGATAGTTACGGAGCCTTCCGTAGACATGTCCGGACATGCTCTTAGTTAGGTTATTTTTAAACGCTTCGAAAAAATCGAGATGACTTTCTGTGAGAAGCCATGCTTCGATTAATATAAATTCTTCGACAAGTTATTAAGAGGTCCTAGGTTGATAGGGGCTTTAAAAGACGCAACGCACTTGCGAATGCTCTGGTGTTGCGAGAATCCATGAGCTAGTAATCGCTTGCAATAAGGCAATCCATCTGTTCGTTTGGCTGACCGTCTCCACACAAAACAAAAAAATATCGTCCTTTTTGCCAACTTCAAAATAGCCTTTCGTCCCAATCCTTTCCAGGAATCACTTTGACATGCCCCGATAACTTTATCAAATGACATGTAATAACAAATGACGTCACATCAATAAAGAGTGGCATCTTGACATTATTAGGATGTCCTCAATCTTTTCAGGGTCTTATTATGTCTGTTCTGTCCCTTCGTGGAAAATGCTTAGTGGGATATCGTTATAGACGGTTGGGATGATATCCGGGGTGGGTTTGCGAATTTTATTGCTATTATCGAAGTCGTTTTTGTCAAATATAAACTTATTTATACTGAGCTACCAGATTTAAGACCTGTTTCACAATCTTCTAATACGTTTCGGAAAGCTTATTCAGAAGTTTTGTCGCTGATTACTTAATATCGAGCGACAGACACAAAGCATGCAAATAAGCTATCCGACACTTATCCGTAGATTATCAAACAGGCCCTTAACATTTATATAAGATGTGTCAATAATGCGGATGACTCTACACCACGTCAATCTGATCCCGTGGTAAGATCTAGAAAATCTTGTGTCAGAGGTACCAAACAACGCAAATTTTTTAAATACTTTTATGCTGTACACATAATACTATATGAGACTTTTATTATATTTTAACACATATTTAACACAAATCCATGACCAAGGAACTTGAAGGAGAAAACTTTTTGTTCCTTTGGCGGGATTCGAACCCGCGACCTCCGGCTTGAGCAATGACGCACTCAAGCACTGAGCCACAGAGGTTGTCTATGACGCTTTGATATATAATTTAGTCATGTAACCAATTGTTATACAAATAAAAATAAATACTTAAATAGAGTTAAAACATAGCTAAGCGATGGTCGAATTCAAAATTAAAAAAAAAAAAACTTACGGTGTAGAAACAGCTCGGCAAGCGCTTTCCCCAGTGCATTCTCGACGTGACAGCGGTAGGAGCCGGCGTCCACGCGCGTCAGGTCGTCCACCACCAGCGTGACGGCGTGACGGTAGCCGCGGGACGAGCGGCTAAGACGGTGCTTTGAGCCTGTACAGAAAAAAATATGAGCAACCTTAGAAACAGAAAGCGAAAACACCTGAACTTGCTTTCTCTTTCACTCTAATAGATTTTTGCCATGGATGTTTTTATGAGATTTCGATTTTAGTACTCCTTCCATGTTTTATTCTTCTTCCTAGGTGATACTATCTACAATATAAATACAAGTTTGTTTTATGCCCGTACTCAAGATTATTATGCAAGTGTATTATAATATAATATAATGAACGTGTCACCTCAGCCACTAAACCCGCGGCAATGCACGGAGCTGCCAAGCCAGTGCTTTCGCTTATACAAAAAATATGACAGTCAATCCAAAAGAAAAGGAAAAAAGAAAATATAAACGTAAGGTGTTGTAAGATGGGCTTATCTCCTAGCTATTATTCAGATAGAAGCCAGAGTCTGCACGGTGCTAACATAAATAAATTCGCACATTTATCTCCACAACTTACTGCCACGTGCGCCCCGTATTACAATGACGATAAGGTTTAAAGTGTTTGACAAAAATGCGGTTAATCCATTGTTAAAACGGCAATATTATAATGAAAGCCTAATTAATTAAAATATTACGTACTCGCGATTTGTTATGCACGTAATATATTAATATCATATACACTAATACGTGAAAAAAAAACATCAGTACAGTTTTACGCGAATCGTGCGAACAATGATGTTGAGATAGGTGTGCAGAAAACTAACATTCTTTAAATAATACTTAGAAATACATAAAATCCATAAAAATAATAATAACACTCAGTGCCTCAGATTATTAATTAAAACAAAGTAATAGAAAAAAATTGATTTTTTTATCTAAGGGAAAAAAACCCTTGAAAAGTTCAAACTTGAAAATTATATGCAATATTATGGATGATTTTTTACCACAGGACAACCTTTAGTTATTAAAATAGACATTAGATATAATAGAACAACATCTAGGGATGCTTTCACACCATGTCAATCCGGTCCCGTGGTAAGTTCTCGATGAACTTGTGTTACTGGTCGCAGACAACGGAAATATATTTAATACTTTTATACTATACACATTTAATACACATCCATGATCCAGGAACGTAGAAAACTTTATGTTCATTTGGCGGGATTCGAACCCGCGACCTCCAGCTTGAGCACTCTCGCGCTCAATCACTGAGCTACAGAGATCGTTTTCATCCTACTAATATTATAAATTTGAAAGTTTGTGAGGATGGATGTTTGTTACTGTGTGACGCAAAAACTACTGAATGGAATTCGATGAAATTTGATATGGTAGTAGCTTGAGCTCTGGATTAAAACATAGGCTACTTTTTATCCCGAAAAAGTACAGTGTTCCCGAGGGACACTTAATGTACGCGAGCGGGTCCGCGGGCAACTAAAGTAGCCTATGTTTTAATCCAGAGCTCAAGCTACTACATACCAAATTTCATCGAAATCCGTTCAGTAGTCTTGCGTGAAAGAGTAACAAACATCCATCATCTATTCTCACAAACTTTCACATTTATAATATCAATAGGATAGGGTAAAACACCTTACTGCCGTCACATTGTGGCGTCCGAAAAGTAAACAACAGCTACAATAAATACTCTTATGTTTAAAAATCTACCAACACAGCTCAAGTTTATCTTATCCTGACTTTTCAATTGAGACTTTAGAAAGTGTATTCTGGGTTCGGAGCGCTTATCAGATCGCCCGAACGCTTTCTCGCTGCTATCAGATGAGAAAATTCTTTAGCTGTTGAACTGCATGACGTCGTGGTGAACAGGAAAACGGTTGCGACACTTCTTCATTCGTATTTTACGTCATTTAAGAAATACGTGTTCAAAATTTCAAGCCCTAAGGGGGCCATTAGTATGTGCATTGATTCATCAGTCAATCAGCTTTGCTTTTAAATATTACTAGCTTTTTCCCGCGGCTCCGCCCGCGTAAATAAAGTACCTGGTATCCCATGGGAATGCTGTACTTTTTCGGGATAAAAAGTACCCTATGTTTTAATCCAGAGCCTAAACTACTACCATACCCATCAAAATCCATTTATTAGTTTTTGTGTGAAAGAGTAACAAACATCCATCCATCCATCCTAACAAACTTTCACATCTACTATGAGTAGGACTCGCATTTGCCTGCGGCTTCGCCCGCGTGATATTGGGTTTTAAACGATATGTTTATAATAATTTAAAATTTTCATCCCCTATTTTACTTTCTTAAGGGTTGAGTATTGGAAAACGCTAAAGTACGTAACTCATCATTTTTCCGTAAGTACTCAATTCATACGAAATGTAATGCAAATATGTTAAACTAATAAAAAGTTTCATACAAACTTTTATCACGTATTTTATGCCCTTGGGGGTTGAATTTTGTAAAATCCTTACTTAATGAATGCCTACGTCATATCAGAAATACGTCTGCAAAATTTAAAATTTCCGTTAAATTTTCCACAGGGTTTTGCCTGTAAGTTGAGTCAATTATATAAAATATAAAAGGCAAAGCTGATAAATCAATGTGTGTACATATATATATATATATATATATATATATATATATATATATATATATATATATATATATATATATATATATATATATATATATATATATATATATATATATATATATATATATATATATATATATAATAAAAACTAAAAATTATATTATATAGATTTTATAGTATAGATAATATTATAGATTGTTATTTTTTTTTTAAGTTGTTTTTTTCTTTTTAGCACAAAATGGCCCGGCGAGTTTCTTACCTCGGCTCTTCTAGCCGGGCTAATTTCCGAACCGGTGACAGGCACCATAATAATGTAGAAACAACGTTCAGAAAGTGTATTTAAAATATCAATTCTGAATTTTATTTGAATTTGAATTGTAAGATTCTCCTTAATTTTTTTTTGTTTTCAAAGCCTTTTCATCTAAAGCCACATTCTCTAAGAAGCCATTAAATAATTACTAACCTACATGTGATAGTCCACCCTCTATTCTGTAATAGGTTCAGCTGTTTGGGCTCGTGTAAACAACGCACAATGCGGAGTTCCGGGCGGCCATTACGGGGCCATTGTCCTAGCACTTACCCATTGTTGCACATGGGGTATACTCGGGGTGAACTCGGGGAAATGCGCCGACCAAAACTTCGGGTAACGCTAAATCCATTTTACATCCAACTTATTTCGTAGTTTAAGTTGTTTGCTAATAATGAGTTGTTAAAAGAATAAAATTGCTTTAATTTCAAAACTATTATTTTCAACTACATAATATATACTGCTCCACAATATTAATATTCATTGGTTTTTTAAAGCCAGATATTATGAACTATTATCGATACTGCTAATTAAATCGTGCTATAGTACAGTTACGATCCAGTCCCGATATGTTAAAACTGCAAAATGGTAATCTCATAAACGTCAAACCAACGTCAAACCCGTTTGGATTGGTCCAAACTCCAAAAAATCAGTAATATCAAGGCGATTCATTTATAATTCAATAAAAGTCAAATGAAAGCAAAAGTTAATAAGGAGAATCGGGGCTCTAATATAGCATCTATAAAATAAGACGAACATAAGATATATCATACAATGAAAGGACGTCCCTAGGTCATGAAGTTATTTGAAGAATCTAGAATGAGGAATGTTATAATATTGTAATCCGTTTACCAGTTCACTTCCATTGAATCTGCTTGAAGTAAAATAGCTGCAGAAAGTTCTAGATATTTGTAATTAGAGCTGATAGCTGGAACTTCTTATTTTATTCGATCACTGAAGTCAACATTACATTCAACTCGGTATTATTGTAGGATATTGGAACTATGATTAATGCCTCGATTTTACTGGTTCCTCGGTTCTAAGCTAAGAATAGAACTCGTCTAGTTTTAGACCATTAAACGAAAAGTACAAAAATTAAAAAGCTGTAAAGAAAACCGTCTCATGCCCGATACACAACTTCACATTTCAGTCACAGTAGACATATTTAGTATGTGTGCGTGCGCCGATTTGGGCGGTCTAGTATGAAGATGTAGTACTGCATACGTCAACTGTGACTGAACTGTGTTTTATCGTTGTGGTGTGTAGGGGGCATTAATTAAATATTAATTTATCATTCGAGTCGTTAGTATATGATTTGAGAGCATCTTAATTTGAGTGCTCGTACCGCGGCTGGAAGTCCTGTAAGAAACATTTTATTTTGATTGATATCGCGATTTTTGCTGGCTCTAAGCTAAGAATAGAACTCGTCTAGTTTTAGACCATTAAACGAAAAGTATAAAAATTAAAAAGCTGTAAAGAAGAGCGTCTTAGTAATTCATCATCGCAGTCGTTAGCGTCTGGCCGGCTGCCAGCCGTCAATGATTGATCCGGCCCCGGGAGCCAACTCGTTATTTGGTCATTTCATCAAATGGCAATTTGCGCCTTTGTTTAAAGTGGCATTTGTATGGGAGGTTACGTGTATGTGTGAGTTTTGGGAATTCTTATTTTCAATGAGGAGTTATTTTATTTTTTGTATTTTGAAACATATTAGCAGGCAGATGAGACAAGAGATCGTAAACTGGCTACATGTCAGGTATATCATCATAAAATAATCATATTAGCAATTCATCAATTTTGAAAATTTTCAATAGAAATGCGTAAAATGGCGCACTTTATAGGAATTGCTTGGTTGGCAAATAAGAGAATTGTTGTCCCGCGTATACTGACGGAGCGACTGGCGGGCATAGGTATTCTACTTACTATTTACAAGCTTCTGCTCGCCGTTCAGCACCCAGTACACCTGGGGCGAGGGGAAGGCCTCGGCCGTGCACTGCAGCGACACCGCGCTACCGGCCAGCGCTCGTACTGCCACGCGCCCTGCCCATACTGACGGCGCGACTGGGGAATGGAAATGATTCGTTAACAGAACACTTTATACTATGTACAGAAGGTCGTTCAAAATATATTACGGATATTTTTGGCATATTGAAAAACAATTAAAAATTTCGAAAAAAAAAACTATACTGACAATTAAAGAGCTATTGTGCTAATAAACAGCATCAGTAGTTTCTTTAGAAAATTGCGGACAAACATACACACATACAAACAAACAATTCAAACTGAGAACTTCCCTGTTTTGAAGTTGGTTAAAATTATAGTTCTATAGCTTTGCATTAGATATCTCTCGACAAAACTCCCCAAAAAAAATCCATGAACCTAATATTTTTCCACATACCTAGAAGTGATATTCAATTAAAAGTTCATGCGTTTTCGTTCCGCTGGCCACATTACCCAATTCGGAATCATTTTCGCTTGCCAGTGGGTTTCAGTGCAATATTCAAGCCGCACGATTCATTTCATTTACACCGTCATCATCATCACCTATTCTGATGCCCGGCTTCCGAGGTTTTTTGTCGGTAGTTTATCTATTGAATACCACTTTTGATTGGTTAACGTGTTTGTGTCATCTAATCAAAAGCGCTATAGACTAGATAAACTACCAACAAAGAACGTCAGAAAACGGGCACGAGTCACTTCTCAATTATTGTTCCTAACATTGGATGAAACTGTAGTCCACCATGAATCCACCACACAATATCCTACGATTTCGGGATTCGACGGATTTGTAGAAAGAATTTTTAACCCCTAAAGAAAACAAAGGGGTTGTTACAAGTTTGACGTATCTATCTGTGTGTGTCTATCTGTGCGTCTGTCCGTGGCATCGTAGCTCCTGTCCCGTAGATACTCCAAACTTTTTTAATCTACTTTTTTTGTTTGAAAGCTGACATGATTGTGTGTGTTCTTGGCTATAATTCATCATCATCGGCTGGCTGCTTGACAACTCGGGGGTTACTTATTTTTTTTATCACGTAATTCTTTTATGTCCCCACTGCCTAGGGCATGGGTCTTAATGTGAATAAGATAAGGCTACAGCCCACCACGTATGCCTATTGCGGATTGGCAGAGTTTTCTTTCCTTTATACCATCATCGTTACACATAACAGTCTCCACTGCTACGCCTATACCAATATAAGTAGAGTAAAGCTGTACCACAGTAGTCTACTGCGGGTTGTCACTTACACATGACGTTTATTTGAATCCTCTTGCTCACCGACGGAGGGACCCCGTTCGTCGCTATACAGAGGTACGCGCCCGATGTCGCTCGCTCTATGTCTGTCAAGTTCAGCCATTCCCCGCTGTGTTTTGAAACTGTAATAAGAATATAGTGTTAGACTTTTTTCTTCAACTAGAATATTTTGAGGATCCGTGTAAATGCAGTCCCACGGGGATATTGTACTTTTTAGGGAGCATCCAGCCTTTGTGTTAATCCAGAGCCTTAACTACTACATACCATTCCAAATTTCATCTTTTTTATTATTTAAATAAGGCCACTAAACATATACGAACCTACGTATGTACACATTAAAAATCTTATTTAGGTAACCACAATATCGTAAAAAATGGACCGACCAGGCATAAGATGAAAATCGCTTAACAGCGTCGATGAATCGTGCGTACGCACACACGCTCACGCGTAAATACGGGCTTCAACCACGATATTATCGTATATTCGATTTCGAAATCGTACGATGTTTTTTTATAAACTACACATATTTCTTGCAAAGCTCAAACATCAAACGATATATTATCAGTCAGTAGTATTGGTGCAAAGCTACGCCTAATTAACTTTAATGTTCATCTCAACTTGTATAACAGTGAACATAATACGGAATATTCCAACAACTTTGCAGCATAAAACAGGTGTTAAATAATAGTTAAATGCGAGTGGCGACGACAGCTCGGCAAAAACCGTCGCGATTGTTTATTACGTAACGAGGGACAAAGAGAACTTCACTGTTATACAACAACCTTATTAACTATACTAAGAGCCGCGCAAACCGGCCACCAGCATCCGCAAACGGTTGCCTACACTACACTTCTTTTTGTATAATAGCTGACCCATGCCCACTTCGTTGGGCGTTAAAAAATGTTTTACGATGGTGATAATGAGAGTAAAAAGTATCCTAAGTTACTCCTTATACCATCAGCTATCTGCCAGTGAAGGTCCCGTGAAAAACAGTCCAGCCGTTTCAGAGATTAGCCGGAACAAGCAAATAGACAGACAGACGGACAGACAAAAATTTAAAAATTGTCTTTTTACTGTCAGTCCCGTATTATATATTCATATATAATCATTAAGTTACAGCAGTTAATTCAAAACTACAAACAGACACTTCAATTTTAATTATCTGTATGTACAAGATATATTATAAATTAATATACAGTTTCAGCGCGCCATTGCATGTTACCCAATGATTTCAAAGTAAGTATAATCCCCTAGGAACAGTTTACGTTAACCTTACTCATACAAATAAATTGACATTACTGTGTCATGTTGCCTGCGCAGTGATCTCGAGTCTTGCGGATAAGTCGCGATGGCCTGAACGGGGCACATACGTTGGAGACATTTTGATACATATACACATATTTTCATTCTTGCGTTACATTGTTTATTATAGAACCTCTCCGTACTTAGGTATGTACTTTATGTGATATTTAAAATGCAGAGTTAGTTTTTTTAATTAAATTAATATAGACGACGAAGGAGAGAGAACTTTTACAAATCGCCTGTAGGTTACAGGGGTAGGTGTAGTTTGTAGGGGGAGGTAGTGGAAGGTGCAGGTTGTATAAAATACAATATTATAACAATTGTGTAAAAATGTATAAGATTTTTGTTGCGGTGGCGGCCAGCTGCGGCTGTCGGTTGTCCGTTTGTAACGAACGTACATAACTTATTTGCATTATATGATATTATTATGTTTGCCGTGTTTTGTTTATGACCTACATTATTTATGTTCCGCTGAATAAGATTGGTACAGCTTTACGGACTCGATGCCGAATATTGGATACTTTAGTCTTTGTTTATGGCAAAACTGAATTTATGTTTATATTTTAGGCGTTCGTGATAAAGAAGAAAAATATGAGTTATAACAGCGAAATTTACCTAATGTATAAAGATAACTTAAGATTATAATAATATCATATTATAATATAGGACTATAGGCATTTGCGACTTTACGTTAACATTTAAAAGTTTGATTACAAAAATCAAATCAATTTCCCATTAAAAAAAATATTAAGAACGGTTTCATCATAAAAAGACTCCATTAAAAGTGAAAAATACAAACTTGAAAAAAAGTAATATTTCGCTTTATTTTGTATTTAAATAACAAATGCTCCCGAAAATCGGTGGACCCTTGTCACAGTTCACGCTCTACTTACTGCCTTCGACAGCCCTTAGAGTTAAGACGATAACAGCCCTTTAGGGCTTATATATATTATTTCATATTGATAGGCTAGAAGCCTTTGAGACAAAGTGATTAGCAGTTGTCAAGATGACGCGACCAAAACGGGCAACCGACTTCAGCTGCCAGTTGCCACGCGCAACCACTACAATTTTAATATATTTAAAGTTGCTGTGAATGGCTAGTAAATGTAGTCGGTAGCGGATACTCATAGCGATCGTTAAAGAACAGAGAAACAGCTATAGTTCCTACACTTACACCTTATACTTACACCTTTCGATTTGATTGCACTTCTACAACCACTAGTGTGTCCACGATTGTGTGGAAAAATTGTGGACCGTTGAAGGGGACATCAAGTTTTTCAAATTGCGATCGTTCTTTGAAAGCTATATATATATATATATATATATATATATATATATATATATATATATATATATATATATATATCTCGGCAACGGCTACAAGTTTTAACCTTGTAATTGTGTAATGTTTAAGAAATTTAGTATGCACGAGTTTTTGGGGATATTAAGTTTTTAAGTTATATGTTTTTTCTTTCGTAGGGCAACAATATATCAATAATTTCGACTCTAATAATGTCAGTCCGATCGGTAGGTTGGTTAATTTTTGTGATGTTTGGAAATTCGGAATGTGGTGGATTCGAACCTCGATGAAATATTTTAGTGCTTCTTTTTATTAAAACTACTAGAGCTCCGAGCAAAGCTCGGTTACCAAGGTTACCTCGGTGAGCACAGAGTATAATATATCAGTAGATATATTATACTCTGTGCTCACAGTCTGAACGTGTTGCCGATAGCAGCGCTCTTAGCGACTTAAGTATATGACAGCTATGTACCTAGCATGGAGAAAGTTCTAATTTACTAAGCTCAGAGTTAATATCATAAAATCAGAGTTTTGCTTTGAATAAGCAAAACTCTGATTTACCCGTAATACAAGTTCTTCGAGAACTTACCACAGGACCAGATTGACGTGGTGGGAAAGAGCCCATAGATATTATTATTATTAATATTACGTACGCCTGTTATATGTTATTAGATTTTTACATGACACTTTTAATTTTATTTTCCTATGAATAATTACTGTTTTGTGGCATATTTTTATACCTATGTTGTTTTACGATTAGTTAATTTTATTTACAGATTCCGAATATTTTTATATAAATCGTTATTTAAACATGTATTTAACTAATTAAATAAAAACTTTGGTATGTGTGTCATAGTATTTCGCTATAATTTAGCTTCAAAAACCGACACTAAAAATTTCTTTCCCGGTAAAATCATATTTGCTATTTTGCATGTTAAACGTTTTATTTGTTGCATTTTTTGTATAAAATGTGTAGAATGTTTATTCCAGTTTCTAAAAATATATGATATGTCAAAGTTTTACTCACAATTCATCAATGAAAATCGAAAAAACAAGCACGGATGTCTTCTGCCGTATGGTGCTGCGCGACGCTTGAAGGGTTTTTGTGTCCACCTCAAGATTGCTTGTATTTATTTAGAATTTTTACATAGTCATATAGGGAAATTATTCCAGTTACATAGTCATATAGGGAGTTTATTCTAGTATTCCCTACTCTCGAAGGCACGACGCGTGATCTGCTTGACAGTTTTGATTACTGTTTTGTGGCATATTTTTATACCTATGTTGTTTTCCGATTAAACATATATTCAGTTATATGGATAAAAAACCATATTTTTAAGTTTTGTGAAAAAAGCGTCATGTATAATATCTTCTTTTTTTTATATAAAAATGCATTGCTATTGTAATGTCTCGCTAAAACTCGAGAATCGGTTTACGATTTGGCTGATTTTGGTCTTGAAATAATTGTGGAAATTCAGGGAAGGATTGGACGGTGAGAAATATTGGAGGTTTATAGTTAAGACAAAACAAAATGTGTCGGGACAACTAGTATATTATATTACGGTCTTCGTCATTCATACTACATAGTTAAAAAGGAATTATCCTTTTAAACCACAAAAAGTCGCATTTAATAAGACAACAGGGACCGCGCACGACATTATCGCCATTCCGCAAATGAAACTTTAGGGCTTATGTCAAATAGCGAAAGAAAAGTGCTTTCTATTTTATTTAAATCATAGTAAATAAAAAGGTATAAAGAAAGACAAAAATAGTATGTTATAGGAATTTGTTAATATCTATATACTACAGATAATAATCTATACTTTTTAAGTATAATCATATACTTATATTATAAAGATGAAAGATTTTTATGTTTTTGCATGTTTCTTCCCGATTCAACAAAACTACTGGATCGATTGTAAAAAAATTCACCATTGAAATGCTACATTATTCCCATTACATATATCCTATATTTATTACAAGAAAAAAATAGGGATACCTGTTAAAACTTGAACGTGACCCAAGGTGTAAAACTACATACTTTATCGATGATAGAACAAAATAATGTCCTACAACATTCAATAAAAAATATACTGATATCTACAAAAACGACCGCGACACCGTGTAACCACCGACTACTATAGTGGAGGTATTAAAACAGCTGTTGTCTTATAAAATTTAATCAAATTACTGAGAAAACAAAACGTTGATTTCATTAGTGTTTTAATATTAATCCTCATCCAAATAAATAGGTTACTCATGAAGAGTATTGTTTAAAAAAAATTACCGATTTACAAAGTAAACAAAATTCACAAAAAAGAATGAAATAAATCTTATTTTCTAAATAATTCACCTTTTAAATTCAGCTAAAATTTTAACTATTTCTCTACATAATTTTCATTATTTTGAAGTCCGTACCAGCCCAACATTTAAGTTGGCTATAAATCATAAATATTAATTATCTAACCTGGATTCGAACCCACCACATTCCGAATTTTCGAAAAAAGTAAAAATTATACATACGCATACGAAACTGCCAATTGGACTATCATAAGAGAGTAGAAATTTCATTTATTGTTGCACGACGAAAGAAAAAAACACATTATATAGCATAAAAATGCGCAGTTTCCCATGGATAATACCTAGCTAGATCGATTTTTTTTTTCGAGAAAACACTTATATTTAAACTGTCGTAAAAATGTCTCGTATTTAATATAAGATTTTCAAAGCAATTCATTGACAAGTTTGACTTAGCCCCTATTGTTGCACATTTCTGCCGCGGCACGCGCTGCGGTCGTTTAGTATATCCCCGCCACTCTTGCACGATCCCTGTAATAGCCGCTTATCAAGTGACGCCGTCCCCACCCTGTCCCGCATACCTTACTCGCCCGATAAACACGGTCGCCCCCAAGTATAACTTTTACTTTTCGGATTAGGTTTCTTATTCCTTATACTTTATTTATTAATAACGAAATTTGTTCCTTCTTTATAAATACTTGGAATAAATTAAATCTTGCCTTAGCTTTCGTTTATTTAAAGGGGTATAAAATTTAGGATAGAATTTCACTCAATATATTTTGAAATTGATACTTATAAATGATTTTGCGTTGGTGCCAAGGCAACGTGTTTTAAAATTCATCTATCACTCAGATACCCTAAACGCCTTATACGCCTAATACGTTTCTTGATACCCTGAACGCCTCATTGAATATTAAATCTATCATATTCTGTGAATTTGATCAAGATATTGGTTTTAAGTATTCAATAGGCATAAGGCCTATACCATCCGCAGTCCTAACTGGTCCATATTCAGTCGTCTAGTTGACTTATCTGCCCACTATGAGATGCCAAAACTATAAGCTTAATCTTCATTAGAGCTTCGTACATAGAACAGTCTCACTTATAGTTGTTCTATTCTCATATCTCTTTTCGCGCGTTATTCTTGGCCCGTTAGTGTTGAATCGGTGGTTGCGGTTTTTTTTCATCTTTTCGACGTAAAATTGTTTAACGGCCGGTTTCAATAACCGATCTACAAATAACTATTTATTAAAAATGTAACACTTGTATCGCAAAAAAACCGGCAAATGTGACATTTTTAACAAATAGTTATTGGTAGATAGGTTAATAAAACTGGCCGTACCTCATCTTGGAAATGAAAAAAGAACAATTTAGAGTTATTGTACTGCTACTGGGGTTTATATCGTCTCACCGGCGGTCCGGTTATTCAGCTTGAAGTGCCGTGAGTCCTCTCTCCGCCAGGTTACGGCGGGCGGAGGGACGCCGGACGCAACGCAGCGCAGCGCCGCGGCCTCACCCTCCTTCACCAGGACCTCGCCGCTGCTCGCCTCGTCGTCGATGTCTGGAGGGACTGGAAAGAGGGCCTGATATAAATATTTGGGTACATAGGTCGTGTATAAAAGACAAGGTCATATCTTGGACTTTAAACTGCCGAATAGAGTTCTTAAGTTAGGTAGGTATTTAATTTATGTTGCACTAAGTTTCCTAAGGACATCGTGAAATTGAAAATATACGACCCGTGAAAACCGTTTAACGGGATTAAAATATCTAGGTGTATCTACTAGAATCTCTCTACATTGTGTGTACATACCTATACTTACTAAATAGCTAATATTCAAGTTATAATAGCTCTGAAGTTGTATTTATACTCCAAAACTCCATTCACATATCGCGTTTTATCCAAAATTGCAAACACGCCGAAACTAGTAACGTAAGCACTCGAGACGTCGAGTTGCCGCTTGACCAGTATTATGTAATCTTAGTGGTAATAACATTACGTAGCATATTGTATGTTATATTGAGACTTAGTATTACAATTAGTTTCCAAGTTCTCTTAAGATCAGAGGGCCAATTCTCGTAATCAAAAATGTTCGTTTCGCAGTATGGCTTCAGTCAAGTGAAGCGGTCGCATCATAAAATCGTGCTCGTGCAAGAGAGTCAAAATATACTGAGAATGGAATGGAATGCCGTTTTAACACATATCGAGACTGCATCGAAACTGTATTTTTGTATAAGATTTAATTAGCAGAATCGAATTACTAATGGAATGGAATATAGAAATGGATAATGGCGTAATAAAATCGTGTATTCTGAGCGAGATAGTTCGTGCGGCTGCGGTAGTAACAATAAGCTGTAACGATACCGCCGCAATAAAACTAATTGTAATAATGTAGATAACTTTATTGTTATTGAACATTATTTAATACGTGTTGTAATATTTTAATTGAGACATCTATGTTTAATAAACGCCTAAATTTCGAGGAAATTAATATAATTTTTAAGTTTGAGCTTTTTAAGAGTTCTTCTTTTAAAAAAAATGTAAATTTGTGACAGATTGACAAACATCAACGTGTGAGAGCCCTTTTCGTGAAAGAAGTCTCCTAGCCGCGGCGCTGTGATCGCGCGATAACGTGTTGTCAGTTTTATTTATGGGTGTCAGAATACCTTGATTCTGTTGTTCTGCTTCACAAACCTATCTACTATACCTTGTGTATCATTTCTCGAGCAGCACTTTTCACAACCCCAGGCATTGTAATAACTATTTAACAATTTCAGTTCTACTAATTGCCGCGGGACTTCTTTTGTGAAAAGCACTGTAACAAAATTGTATATATCAAACGCTCAGTAGTGTGTGTTAATAATCTGAGGTAGTGTGTGTGTTTGTTATTTTGATTTATTTAATGTATTTCTAAGCATTATTTACAACTAGCTGTTGCCCGCGCCTTCGCCTGCGCAAATACTGATAAATTGCGTTACCATGCAAGCCGAACGTTTCAACTAGGATGAAGGTTCCGAGCCGGTAATTAATTACCTTATTTAGATTAGTACCGTAAAATTGAAAATATTTTCTGCCTCGTCACATCGAATCAATGAGGAGCTGTTATAGGCTTCAATAATTATTCATTATATTAAACTTGACAGACAAGTGAAAAAGAAATTTTAATTATAATTAATAACATTCCATTAAAGAGCTCATAGAGAAGAAATTTTATAATATTTACTTAAAAATACATAAACATAAATTAGGACCATTCAATTTGTTAAAATAGTTGATATCAAATTGTATCATGTATTTGCCAGCGACTAGTGTAGCCGCGTAGCAACTAGCGCAGTTGCGTAGCAATTGGTGTAGCTACACTCTACAGATACCACGTATGTTGTAGCAACTAGCGCAGTTGCGTAGCGATTGGTGTAGCTACACTCTACAGATACCACGTATGTTGTAGCAACTAGCACAGTTGCGTAGCGATTGGTGTAGCTACACTCTACAGATACCACGTATGTTGTAGCATCTAGCACAGTTGCGTAGCGATTGGTGTAGCTACACTCTACAGATACCAAGTATGTTGTAGCATCTAGCACAGTTGCGTAGCGATTGGTGTAGCTACACTCTACAGATACCATGTATGTTGTAGCAACTAGCACAGTTGCGTAGCGATTGGTGTAGCTACACTCTACAGATACCACGTATGTTGTAGCAACTAGCACAGTTGCGTAGCGATTGGTGTAGCTACACTCTACAGATACCACGTATGTTGTAGCATCTAGCACAGTTGCGTAGCGATTGGTGTAGCTACACTCTACAGATACCACGTATGTTGTAGCATCTAGCACAGTTGCGTAGCGATTGGTGTAGCTACACTCTACAGATACCATGTATGTTGTAGCATCTAGCACAGTTGCGTAGCGATTGGTGTAGCTACACTCTACAGATACCACGTATGTTGTAGCATCTAGCACAGTTGCGTAGCGATTGGTGTAGCTACACTCTACAGATACCATGTATGTTGTAGCAACTAGCGCAGTTGCGTAGCGATTGGTGTAGCTACACTCTACAGATACCATGTATGTTGTAACAACTAGCGCAGTCGCGTAGCGATTGGTGTAGCTACACTCTACAGATACCACGTATGTTGTAGCAACTAGCACAGTTGCGTAGCGATTGGTGTAGCTACACTCTACAGATACCATGTATGTTGTAGCAACTAGCGCAGTTGCGTAGCGATTGGTGTAGCTACACTCTACAGATACCACGTATGTTGTAGCAACTAGCGCAGTTGCGTAGCGATTTGTGTAGCTACACTCTACAGATACCATGTATGTTGTAGAGACTAGCGCAGTTGCGTAGCGATTGGTGTAGCTACACTCTACAGATACCACGTATGTTGTAGCAACTAGCGCAGTTGCGTAGCGATTGGTGTAGCTACACTCTACAGATACCACGTATGTTGCAGCAACTAGCGCAGTTGCGTAGCGATTGATGTAGCTACACTCTACAGATACCACGTATGTTGTAGCAACTAGCGCAGTTGCGTAGCGATTGGTGTAGCTACACTCTACAGATACCACGTATGTTGTAGCAACTAGCGCAGTTGCGTAGCGATTGGTGTAGCTACACTCTACAGATACCATGTACCAACATAGTATGTTGTAGCAACTAGCATATTTCGTACTTTTGTAGCGACTGGCTTAGCTCTGCGAAGCGACTAACGTAGCTTTGCGAAGCGACTAGCATAGTTTGCGAAAGCGACTCACGTAGCTCTGCGAATCGACTAGCGTAGCTCTGCGAAGCGACTAGCTTAGCTAAATTTCTGTTGTTCAGAATAAAAACACAAAGATAACACTATTGATATCTTTGAGATTTTTCTTGGAACCTATTATTACAGCATTTAATAATATGGTACATAACACTGTAATGAAGCTTCTTATGCCGTACATGAAACGGAAGTTGTAACGTTATACTCACATAAACAGCAGCTCTGTGGCTCGCCGCTCGGGAAACGAGCACTAAAACTACTTGGCCGTTATAGGTTCCCTAAAGTCTCTTCATCATCGCCATCGCCCACTAAAGTATCGTCTACTCAATTTAAGCAGAACTAGTCAAGAAGTCTCTTTTATAACTTACCACGTTAGCCTCCCGCGCTTTGCTTGTAAAATGTTATCAATTTTTTTCACTAGATAATATTGCCTTCGACTATGTTTGCGCAGAAATGTGTATATCGCGAGGAAACGTTAGTTTTGCCGCGTTAAAAAGTAGAATATATATTCCTTAATGTCTCATATCGTTTCCTGGTGCTTTAAACAAAGTGAAATATTGTAAAGTTAACGATGTTCCGAGCATAAAATGTATGGGAGTTTACATATCGATAAATATACCTTGTCTGAGCCCCCTGTACCAAATTTAATTTCAATCCATTCAGTGGTTTTCGCATTTATAATATGAAGAAAAAGTAGGAATTTTTATGCAACAAAGTAGTTTTATTCTGAAATATAATAATAATATAGTCGACAATGCCCTGTCACGTGTTTGGCGACCTCTTTGGCTCAGTGGTTGGCGAATTGGCCGGAGGTCGTGGGTTCGATTCCCGCCTAGGGAACAAAAACCTTTTCTGTGGTCCTGGGTCAAGGATGTGTAAATATTTGTATAATATAGATAGATAGATAGATAGATAAACTCTTTATTGCTCACATTAAAGAATACAATCAGTAGACTAAAACTAAACTTATAATCTAAATGTGGGCAAGGGCGGCCTTATCGCTATAAGCGATCTCTTCCAGGCAACCCGGCAGCACAGGAGAGGTAAAATAATTAAATAAGCAGGGTAATACGAAAAGTCAAGAATAACTTTCAAAATAATATACAATTGTTCAAATAATAAATAGGTACTTATAGTTAGATCAGCGACTGATTTTGTTCAGAAGATAGTTATGCAGTTTGGATTTGAAGATAGCAAGTGACTTTGACTCCCGAATGTCACGTGGTAGATCATTCCACATGAGCGCAGCCTTCACAATGAAAGAACCACTAAAGTAACCAGACTTTGTAAATGGCACATGAAGTTTCCTACTATATCCAGAGCGTAGTGCACGGATTTGGTCAGTGCTCCGATAGTGAAAACACTCCTTCAGATAGGGGGGAGAGCGAGGGTCAAATAGGACATTAAACATAAATATAAGAACATGCTCATCCCGACGGAGCCTGATGGGCAGCCAACCAAGTCGCTGTCGAAACTCAGAGACATGGTCGAACTTGCGCAGTCCATACACGAACCTAATGTAAACGTTTTGTAACCTTTCTAATTTATTAAGATATTCCTCATTAAGGTCGATCATACAAACATCCGCATAGTCCAGTATTGGTAGAAGTAAAGACTGCGCAAGCTCGACTTTAGTCTTTATGGGTAGAAGGTACTTCCAACGCCCAAGCGCCCCCACCGCAGCAAAGAACCTACGACTGACTTCAGAGATGTGGTGAGACTATTTAAGGGAAGAATCAAAATACACACCCAGGTTTTTGACTACATCGCTACAAGGTAATGTAACATTGTGAAATGTAATGCTAGTGATAGCATCATAGTTAGATCGATTGATCTGTTTTGATCCACCGATGACTATAATTTGCGACTTGTTGGGATTGACCATTAAACCTTGACATTGACTCCAATGGAGGATTGTCGCAAGGTCCTTACTGATTGCCAAAATAGCGGAATTAAGGTCATCAGCAGAAGCGTGGGTATAAATTTGGAGATCGTCCGCATAGAGGTGAAAGAAACAGGAGAGGTGTGGGGTAAGGAAATTTATGAAAATTGAAAAAAAGGATAGGGGACAAAATACTACCTTGTGGTACGCCAGCAAATATATCACAGAAGCCAGATACGCGATCATTAGCCCGTATGCATTGCTGTCTTCCAAAAAGATAATCCCGAAACCACTTCAGCACTGGATGTGAGAAGTGAAGCGCGCCTAACATTGCAATAAGGATGTTGTAGTCTACGCAGTTGAACGCATTACTAAAATCAAGTAGAGCTAAGACAGTAAGTTGTTAATAAGACATGGCTAGGCGCACATCGTTAGAGACCTTGGTTAGAGCAGTAACGGTACTATGCCTGTGCGAAAACCGGATTGAAGAGGACTAAGCAAATAATAAATAAAAATAAAAAAATAAAATAAAAAAAAAAGTAATTAATGAACGTACTAACTTGGTGATAAACAAGGCGCTCAGGGACTTTTGATAGGAATGGGAGAACGGAAATAGGTCAGAAGTGAGAGGGTAATGTAGGATATTTCACTTTAGGTATAGGGATAACTGCAGCTTTACGCCAACAGCTAGGGAAGGTACTAGAGCTAAGCGAAAAATTGAAAATATGGCAGATGATAGGGAGAACCGCAGGTATGCTAAGAGTAATCATTCTACGACTAATGCCATCAACACGCTCGGCGTTGGATTTGATTACCGTAATAGTTCTCTCAACTTCTTGCACAGAAATTGTTTTGAAAATGAAAGGATAAAACGAGGAATCAGATGTAGCATGAGGTACAAGGTTCTGTATGGTCTGTTTTTTAATGGAGGCAGGGATGGGACAGGTTGTAGTGAGGTGTAGGTTGAGGGCGTCAAGGTCAAAATTAGAAGAAAGAGAGGACTTAGATTTGCCAATACCTAAGCTGTTTAGGAACGACCACACCTTAGCCGGATCACCATTGCTAACAGATGAGTGAATGTGGCGACGCTGCGCATCTCTGCACGATCTGCTGCATCTGTTTCGGAGATCTTTATTCTTATTGTGGTTATGATCATTAGGATTTTTTCTATACTTAACGTTCGCTGCATTTCTTTTGGCCATAATATGCTTAATATCATCCGTGAGCAACGGGGCAGGCAGGTGTTTTAATCTTATAGGTCGAAGAGTAGCGTGAAGGCCAAATACTTGCATTAAGAGTGTGTTAAAAACGTCCATCTTCTCGTCTACAGTGAAAGCTCATGCTAGACTGCATCCCAATCAATAGCACAGAGATCGTCCATAAACTTAGATGTATCTATTGAGTTAAAATTGCGCTGCATTACAATACGGGGTTTCGGTTTGGAGCAACGAATTTTGTAGGAGAGGAAGACTAAGTCATGATAGGAAAAGGCTTCGGCATGAAATTGCCCGTGTGCGCTTACATGATCAGATGAGGAAACAATTATAAGATCTAGTAAAGAGGGTGCGCAGTTAGGAAAGAAATGGGTTGGATTAAGGGGAAGGATATTGAGATTGACGGAGTTTATTAAGGAGCGCAGTTTGGAGGCACGTATTGAGTGTTGTTTGTCATTGTTTACTAAGCAGGTATTAAAATCGCCCATAATGATTGTGTGGTCTACGGTGGTGACATATTTTTCTAATAATACTTCAAATTTTTGGAAGTAGTCAATGTTTAGTGAAGGACAGTAGAACACACCAAGTAGCAACTTTAAATTTCCAAATAACACTTCAACCAGTAGGTGTTCAGAGGATTCAGAGTAATCAGAGGGAGATTTATCGAGTATGGTGTAAGGAAGGTGATTTCTAAGGTAATTTACTACATCACCACCACCCTTTCCAGTTATGTAATTTCGGATGAGGACAAAGCCGGGTAAGGAGTAAGAAGTTGATGGGAGACAGGGTTTTAGGAAGGATTCAGAAATGAGTATGGCATGGACATTCCGGTTGTTTGTCAAAGTAGCTAGGAGGTCAGAATAGTGTGCTGGGATGCTTTGGGCATTGATGTGCACAGCATTGAAGTTACGAGGAAACGATGTGAAAGCTGTCTCCACAGAAACATCAAGAGTAAATGAAAGACTGTGAAAGCTATCACCCGAGAAATGTGACGAGGAAGTCAATGAGAGAAAGTCAGCACTATCATCCGACAAATCATCATCGCTCATATTTACTTGCATAAATAAATACCAAACTAATTTAAACTACTACCTAAATAATATCTTAAGCCAGTGTAACTAGTAAATAGAAAATATATTATAATATTATATACTTCGTTATTTTTACTATGATTGCCTACAGTGTTTAAGTTGTACATTAAGACTGTGAGAGATAAAAACATAAAAACAAACTAAATCTAACGACAACAACAACCATTAGATTAATCAAAATATTATGCTGTTCAAACTTCAAAGCAACACATTAATAAATTTGTAAATAATAAAAGCTTATTATATTAGACTATACCTATAGCTAACAGTCAAAATACAAACAGTGCAATTTCTGAACGCATAACTACGCCAATATCAAGTGTCAAGTGACAGTGACATCAGTCAAGTGTCAAAATTGTCAGATGGCAGTGACATTTGATAGAGGTATCATGCGAATTTTAGTGAAATTTATTGAATTAAGAATTTAAAAGACCCACATTATGATACAGTGACAGAAAAAGCGAAAAGATAATTATAATATTATATGTGGGTACTTGTTGATTGATATACCAACTATATATCGATTTGGGATGCTTAGTCTGCAACTTCTGAAGGTCGGCCAATGTCTCAACCTTGTGCCTAGAGCCATCAGGACTTTTGATATAGATACAGCCGCCACAGGTCCAGTATGATGTAACGCCAAAATGCTCTCTGGCCGCCATGAATGTGTTGTGTCGCGACTTAGTAAGGAACTCTGAGAGTGTGACTTTTGTTCCTTTGAATGCCTTCTTAGCGTTCCATACCCGTTCACAGAGTGATACATCATTAAACTTTATAAGAACGGGACTCGGCTTAAGGCTAGCATCATCGTTTTTAGGCTTCCCCATACGATGGCAAGTACGGATTTTGTCAGGTGTTAAATCTGAAAGCTTGCACTTGGTGGACAAAGATGCCGCAATAACACCTGTGGTGTCCTCATCCTTGGCCTCAGGAACACCATCTATGAGTAGTATTTTGCGGCGAGAGTGTGTTTCCAGACGGTCAAGGCCTCTTGTCAGTGCATCTACCTTGGCTCGTAGGATGTTAAGTGCACCACAAACAAAAGATTTAAAAGCTTGGAATTCAGTGTTAAGTGCTGCTATAGTGTTTGGTGGCTTACGTGAGGTGGCTTGTTGTAGATCAGCTTGGAACTCTGACATCTTAGAGTGAAACATTTTTATCATGTCCTCCATATTAGCTTGCACTTGTGTGTAGTCCATGTTGAATGTTGTTTTTACTGAATAGGTCTTAGTGACACAAATAAACACTGCAGGCAAGTAGCTCTATTTACGCATATAAAGATAATATGTGAATTACATAAAATGATATGCTGTAAGATACGAGAGCTAGTTAAAATGACTGTTAACTTTCCAACTACCCGCACTCAAAAAAATATACTAAAAATATTAAATATATGCATAGTATAAAAGTATTAAATATACTTCCAGTTGTCTGGTACCTGTAACACAATTTCTTCGGATACTTAGCACAGGGCCAGATTGACGTGGTGACGTCCATAAATATTATTATTATATTTCTAATTATAATTATTATTATAGTTCACGATTTATGTGATTGATGATACGACGAAATGTTGTTTAATACTTTACATTGGCCGACCGACACGGGCTCGTAATTTATTACGTAAAACGACGTGATATCATCATGATTGTCATTTTAACTATAATCATCATTGTGTTTGTAGTTACATTATCTAACTTAGATATATAACATAGATCGAGTTGCAAAACTAGCTGCTAGTTATCTGGTGTTGGGAGTGCCCATACATCATGGAAGGGGGGGTGATCGCTGAAACAAACAAACATAATGTATTATGTCAGCTTATTTGTCGGTCTTATTTCATAAAAAAATACGACATTGTGCCACAATACCGGATAATTTTAAAATAATTACAATTTTCATTTTTGTACGAAGATTTGTTCAGTCAAATGTACTTCATAGCCCCTTCTTAGTTTTGAAATCATTGTGGAATAACGCAAATTTATTTTTATGACCTGATTACTATATATGTGATTACTAAAACCAGTAAAACCACAGATTTTACTATTGTGTAAGGGGCACATATTACCATCGGGGGTTTCAGTTACTGTAAATATTCCATCAGGTCATGAACGCGGTTTTATTGAATAATCTTACATCATGCATCGTGTAGTGATAAAATTAAATTTTAAATCGCTATCTTGAAAAGTACACATTCATCCGTCTTTATTTGTCAATCATTGCTGTCACTAAATCTTTTTATTAAACGACTATGTACTCGGATATTTATGGTTTCCTTAGATTTTTTAAATTTTACACCCGTCTCCGGTCCACTAAACCTGAAAACTGAAATGCGGTTAAACGATCCGCCATTAAAACACTTCGCTTCTACTTCATTTTAATTTCAAAAAAAGTCGAGTTTAAGTTTAATTGAGTCGCCAAGTTCCTGCAATGCCGTAAAACTAGTTTTTTAATGTTTAAATATTTACTTGGAAATTAAATACAAGTTTTACAGGTGGTATGAGAAATAGACGATCATTATTTATAGTAAATATCTCACTAATAATATGAAACAATTACGCTTACTTACTCAGTTCAGAGTCATTTTAACCTTTGTGTAAACAAAAACTTCAAATTTGCCCACATTCATGTGACATTGTACTTCTTTACTGCGTGGTAACATTTAAATTGGTAGCACTACATTGTGCTGTTTTGTAGTTTTTTACGAAAATATTTCACTGAATAAGAACAGAGTATACGATTGGTACAGCGGTGCCGGTAAAATATTGTTAATTACAAACACTACTTAATATTATAAACTTACAAATCATTTGAACACCGCAACAGTAGGTTCTATATTAAACAATGTACTGTTTCAATGTTAAGCTTGAATCAATTGAACTTAGCTCAAATCTGTTACTTCTGTCTAAATACACTAGTCAGCTTAAACAACTAGTGTTGCTACACAAACTACCTGATAAGGCGAAGTCAACACGAACTGAACTAAACGGAAACTAGTTCGAAGTTTAAAGATAGCGCTCGTTCGTGGCTCCTAAAATATTTATCATCAGTACAACTTTCAGTTTCGTGTGTTTTGAGACGTGAAACAGCAAAAGTTCGTGAGCTTCAAAAGACTGCGGCGTGATGAAGTAGGAACGAACTGTTACAAAGTAGTTAGTAAAGAGCGACAATGTTGTAGCTTAGAAGACAAAGTACCTACCTGGGAGACCGAGGTATGCTCGCAGTTTTACAAATAATATAACATTTTATGGATCAGCGCCTCTAGTCAAGATGCATTCGATAATTTCGACGGCGAAGTTCGAAAACAACATGTATGGGATTTGACATAAGGTATCGCAAGCGACATGTCACTCAACTCAACGAAATAAAAAAACGTTCGATACTAATTTTTAATTGATACGGAAAGAGAAAGCTTAGATAGCGAATACAAATAATATAATATTTTATGGATCAGGGCCTCTATATCAGGGATCCATAAAATATAATATTATTTGTGTTCACTATCTAAGCTTTCTCTTTCGCGTAGCAATTAAAAATTAGTATCGAAGATTTTTCTTATTTCGTTGAGTTGAGTGACATATCACTCAACGATGACTTATGTCAAATCCCAAACGTTTTTGATTTTTAAGTTCGCCGTCGAAATTAACGATGCATTCTTGACTAAAGACCCTGTTTATCATCGTAAGAATAAATTGCATTCGCTGATTGAAAGAACAAATGAGATTTCCTTGTGCTTTATTTTTGCTATGGATATTGATTTTAATTTAATGACGGTTTTTAAAATCATGACATCTGACAGGTTTTTTACATGACTAGGACCGTCTACCAATACTACGGGCTACCAAGCACCGCCTGGTGACAGAAAAATAATCGAAAATTCTTATTGATCGTTTTTGATACCACTTACGCCACCAGATGACGCTTCGTGTACGCTGGGTCTGCCCTCATTGATGTAAAACGTGATTGTATTTAGGAAGGAGATGATAGTGTACACAAAATGTAGTGGCAAGACAAAGGTATGTCTTCCGCTTAAGTTATCATTCGTTTTTGAATTACCTCTTACAATAAAATCATCTTTGAAGAAGAAAACTTTAACACAACAATAAATCAATTTTCATAGTTCCCTATGAAAATTGTAAATATCTGGGTATAAAGATAACGTCGTGGGAAACACCGAGGATTTTCGTGTTAAGTTTGAGGAAACATTTCCAGCCGAAGGAAACGATTACTCATGCTCTCGTCTTCGGAACTATTTTTCAACGCTGGCTTATTTGGTTTTGGTTGGCAAAATATATTATGATAAATAACGAAAAATAGTATTCCTATCAAAATAATGGCAGAGACAAGTTTTTTATTCTGTAAAAGAAATGAAATAATTTTCGATAGACATATAACGTATTACAATGCATAAATGTTATGTTTTGTCATCTATTTCTAGTTAAAATCCCGATAGTCGATAGAAACTAAATTACTGATGTCATTCAACACTCAGATCCAGAGGCGACACTCTCTACAAATAACAGCTGAAGCTGTTCGGCGAATGTCAGCCATGTTGACGTAAGTCTAAGGTGAACACCGAAATAATTTCAAACGTCACGTCACACTCATCTATCTGTACGGTCGTCTGGTGTCCGTACAGAAGTGAAATACAAGTTAAGCTCATTAGGTTTATTGAAAACTTAACTTATACTAAATGGTTAATGGTAAAATGGTTAAAATGGTGAAATGGTTAAGAGAGCACGCGAACCGATCGGCAGTTTAACGAAAGCTGGTTAAGCTATTCAATTTGTAATAACGCGTGGCGACGTAAGCGCTGACAGTGCGAGACGTGATGTACGGTACGGTCGACACACTTGACCGTACACTATCATAAATATTATAAAATTAAATTGTAAATTATGTCAAACCACGAAACGAGTTTGTGAACGTTGCCCTGGCATGAATACCCACGTCCTGTCGTCCATGCGCTGTCTCGCATATTATGACTAGCCGCGAGATGTCCTTCGTGTAAATCGTTGAATGACGGTTCCTTACGTTAGTAATATAAAGTATATATTCTTTGATACAGATCCGTAATAAAAACAATTTGGCTCTCAACATAAATAATTTAAATATGTGCGCACGGCAGAATAAATAATGTATAAAAATCAAACAGCCATTACAATATTTATGATTTCATTTTCGATTAATCTTCTGGCGCGCATTCAAAAAAGGTTTTATATGGAATTTATTCGTGCCAATTGATACGTGGAATACGTAAATTATACTCTGGCGCCGCGCGTGACGATGTTTGTAAGGCTTTATATTAAGGATTTAAAAATCAGGCTACACTATATGTAAACGACGCTTTTTGCCATCGTTGAATGTCGGTACTCAAATATAGCCTCGTATTATTGTGATTATTCCGCAGATTATGCCCTTAGGTCCAAGGTGTGTTTCGGATTTTGAGGACCAGGAACGCAAGTGCGCAACACCAGAGGAGATACAAGTGTGTCAATGGGCGGCGGTAATCGCTTACCATCATGCAATCCGTCCACGTTTCCTGGTCCATTTCATAAAAAATACAAAGTAAAAGATTACAATCATAATGGGGCATCTATCGTTCTAAAAGATTTAAATGCGTAGTCATGGCGTAGCGGTACGGTCAATTCACATCCAAACTGAACCGATACATGATGTGGCGCGTCATTTTTAAGACAACTGTTCAAAATTGAACTGTATTCATTACACAAGAAGATACATGTTTCATTGTAAAAGCTCGAATGTCATGTTATACCGCGCTGCACAGTGCATGCAGTGTCTGATTGATCAAACTAGTATCTGGTTTTTTTATTCAGCGCCACATCCCGTATCGTCTAGTTTCGATGTGAACTGACTCTTAGCTAGGTTTTTTATTGCCGAAGCTGTAATTGTTAAATTGGTTTTATATTAATCTTGCAGATGGTAAAAAAATATTTGCAATTAATCATGTAAATAATTTTTTATCAAATCGACTAGAAAACGAGCGATGGATTACATGGTAAGCGATTACCGCTGTCAATGGACACTCGCAATACAGAGGAGTTATACTTGTGACTTCTCTGGTGTTGCGCAATTGAGTTCCTGGTCCTTAAAATCTCAAGCTCTCTTGGGACCCTAGTAACCTCACTCATTCCGCGAAACCCAAAGCAAGCGTTATTTCACGCTGGTTTTCTGTTTGTCCATGGTATTTTTCCGGTCGAGCAGGCCCATTCGTGCGAAAGAATGGCTCTCAAGTTTATACCCAGGTTCTAGGTTATTATAAAATAACTTATTTACCAAACTAAGCAACAAAATAGCTTAATAACTGATTTTAACTCTGCAGTTATGCATTTCCCCAGAGCATTGTTCGACAAAACTTAGCGACTGGTTGTAAAATCTTGGCTGTCTACAGTTTTGATGTTCTAGGTGTTAGCAGTTTCAGTTTCGAGAATCGGCTTTCACAATTTAGTTTTATTTCGTATTCCATTCAGTTCGTAGTTGTTGTTAAATTACGATGTGGTTTTTTCGATGAAAAAACTATATATTTTTTGAAGTGAAACTTCTCTTGAGAGTATTACAAGGTCGCGTCACGTAATATAACGCCATCTGTCAGAAGATATTTAACAACATAATCCTAAATAACAACTTAACTTTATAAAGTAACGGCACAATACAGAGAATAGCGCTAGGTGTACAAATTTTATTTTTTCTATGCTTTTTTATGTGATATGCTTTAAGCACGATGAGAGTATTTTTGCATTTTAAATGACGAATGAAGTTTTACTTCTGCCGCATATGCCGTGTTCAATTTGCATTGCAATTGCAACACTTTTATATTACGAGAATTGGCCACTAGATCGTTAACAAATTTTGATACCTCTAGGTGGACCTGGTGGAAAACGATGGTTCTCTATTTTTTCGCATAAAATCATATGTCATAATTTTACTTGGTATAATTTTATTTGACCTAATAGTAATTTCATATAATATTCACATAGCATAATTTTTTTTACGCATAATTACTAAAAGCATAATAGATATGTTATTGATTGTACTGTAGGTTCTTGGTGGAAATTCATGTTTCACAGTAATAACACACAGGACTTCTTGCACTGTTGCCACTTTAATAAGTATTTTACATTCATTTTAATATATTACACGACCGGTTTCGACAAAGTCATCATCAGGTCCTGACTTATTAAAGTGGAAATAGTGCAAGAAGTCCTGTGTGTTATTACTGTGAAAAGCATAATAATTGTGTAGAAATTTGAAACGGATTCATTGACGAGAAAAATAGACAAAGTAATGATAAATTCTACTGGGTGTTTGAGTTAAGATGAAATAACAATTATAATTGTAATTCTCGACTGATTACGAGATTAAACTCGGACAAATAACACGAACTGCAGCAGCTCGACACAACCACGAGCCCAACGCACTTAGGGATAAAGTAAGTTTTGTTTTTGGATGCTATACCTTTGGTATTAATTATTTTAATTTTTTATTATTTATTTACCCGGTTTACGGGTGGCCCAAAGGCTATAATGAGGAATAATGAGTGTAATGCCTGCTTTTTATGTGTCTTAAATATGCGTTTAGTTATCTTATCCTTGTTTCATTATGTCCTTTCATTTTATGCATGTTTATGCCTTGTAACAGTATGCCTTGAATTTATTATGACAAAAAATATGCCTAACGAGTTTATGCCAAAAAACAATTATGCCAAAGTATTATTATGACAAAAAAAATATGCCTTACGAGTTATGCCTCATTAAATTAAGACAAAAAATATTAGTCTAAATGATATTTATGCTTAATGATGTAGTATGCAAAGAAACAATTATGCCAAATTATTATTATGCGTAGTAAAATTATGCCAAATGAGTTATGCCAAATGAAATTATGACAAATAAAATTATGCGAATAAGGGGATCCCGAAAACGATTATCCACTTCCATGAAGTATGGACACTCCCAACACCATATTAAAATTGACCGTGGTCACTGATTATATCATGGTTAGAATGACAACCATGAGGATATGACGTAGTTTTTTCCTGTGCCGTAAGGCACACCATTACACGTCATGTATTATGTCTATATAAAAAAAAAAATATATTATTTTGCCTGCGGTTTCATTCCTGTTAAATCTTGTTGTGTAAGCTAGGAACTTACACATACGACTTTGAGCTGAGGGAAGTAGGTATATAGGTTAATGTGAGGGCTGGAGAAATCTGGGACTGACCTTATTGTTGAGCTGGTGGTTCTGTATCTGGGCGGAGGTTTCTTCTCACTACACTACACAGCTGTTGAGCGGATTATCGATAGATTTATCGCGGTTCGCCGGCGAATTTGGTATTATATTAACGAGCACAAATAAATATGCGCACACGCGTTCGCGTTCACTACGTTTCGGGATGAGCTGAAAATGCATCCGGCGCGGAAGGAGATCTCAATGCAAGTGTTCGTCACTCTCTGACAGCGCCCCTTTCGGTCGGCCATACATCACGTAGTGATGTCCTTTGTGTTTATTCTAAACGTCGCGCTAGTGTTGGCGCGAACATCCTGGGGGGCCCGCACAGGCGGCGAGCTGAGCCCCATCCTGAGCAGAATCCAGTGGGAGCCGGGCAATCTTGCCGACAGGCCTCCGCAGCTGGCCTTGAGTCGTGTCCAAGTCCACAACTCTGATGACTCCATCCTTCCCAGGTAGCAGACGTGAGATTCTTCCCATCTTCCATTGTAGAGAAGGCAAATTGTCCTCCTTGAGCAGAACCAGTTCTCCAATTTTGGGTGGAGAGGAAGAGGAAAGCCATTTGGAGCGGATTTGAAGGGTATGGAGGTAGGACTTGGTCCAAAGGTTCCAAAAGCGCTGAGAGAGTGATTGAATGAGCTGAAAGCGTTTGAGCGGAGATATTACTCTTTCATCTAGAGTCAGCTCGGGGAGAGCTGTGAGCGGACGGCCAATGAGAAAGTGGCCAGCAGTAAGGGGCTGATAGTCCGTGGGATCGGATTGCAACCGTTTTTCTAAATTGAGAAATCTACGTAGAGCAATAGCATGAGTACTACCTAATACGGGTGCATCTGATAAGAAGGGAAGAGTCACCATGTAACGGCCTGAATCGTCACGAATGGTGGTTGAGCTGAATATGTGTTCACATTGCTCGTGTAGCGGGTTTGAATGAGCAGAACGAGGCTGGGGTTCTTCCGACTCCCAGAATCTTTCCAGGCTTTTGCAAATATCATGAGTAGAATGAGCAGAATGTGTAGAGTGAGCCGACTGAGTATAATGAGTATGAGTAACATGAGCAGAGCCAACTTGAGCTACAGGTGAATCGCATGAGTGCTCAACGAGTCCTATGCAAAATCAAAAATCGTGCCGAAGGCTATGGGCTTCCCCGGGCCCAAAGCAATCTTAGTACCATCCAAAACGTGACCCAAAACGTCTGAGCCTAAAATGAGATCAATGGACGCAGGAGTATGATAAGCTTGATCCGCCAATGGAATGAGCTGATGAGCTGAGTCTTGTATAAAATCTGGTATTTTTTGCAAAGGTAAATAACCTGTAACGTCTTTGAGAATATGAGCGGTAGTAGTAATAGATGGCGTGTCACGGTGTGTGGGCCTAAATGTTATTGTGACCCAACCTTTAGAATTTTGTATGTGCTGATCACCTACACCTGTAATTTTTAATGAACATTGTTTTGGTTGCAAATTAAATTTTCTAGTCATGCGCTGAGTTATGAGCGTTATCATGCTACCACAGTCCAATAAAGCCCGAGCTTTGTGATATTCTCCGCATTTATCAGATATATTTAAAACGACTGTGGGAAGTAACACTGGAGTTTTTAATGGGTTTTCTATGTGCTGAGTTGAATTTACTTGGGCTGATTCTACAGAATATTGGGCTGAACTAGATTTAGATATTTTATGAGCTGAATGTGATGCAGGTGTACTATGAGCTGAATGACATTTTAAATTATTGGGTTGATCTTCTAATTCTATGTGCTCCGTGATTGTAGGTAGTCATTGTTTTTTGTTTTGATATTGATGAGTTGTAGACGGTGCATGATCAGACGATTGGTTGGGGTCTGATGATGATGATTGATGTGCACGCGTATGTTGTGTGTAGGCCGTGTAGGTATGTGGCTTGTCTTGAGCACGCCGGCGGGGCTGTGCACGTAAATGAGGAGGAACCAAATGCGCTGACGACACCGGAGAATTTGGAGTTCCGTGACGATGAAGCGAGGTGTGGTGATTTGCACTTCCACACTCTTTGCATGAGTTTGTCGAACGACATTCATTTTCAAAATGCGGACCTAGACATTTACGACATCTGTCGTTGGCTTCTATGAAATCCCAACGACCTTGAGTGGGCTGATGATTATATTTCGGACACGCGATAAGTTTGTGTTCTGTATTCCTACAATAGGGGCAGTAGAATCGCTTGCGTTTATCTGTATTCCGGGCTGAGTACTCGCGCCGCTCTGTTCGGGGGGAGGGGGGCCAGTAGCGTTGAGGGTAATGAGGAACTGGGCTGACGTGATAGCTACTTAAAGTGTGAGCCGATGGCGAGCGCTGAGTATTACGAGGATACGCGGGACTAATTGGTCTAAAGCGTGGACTGCGCGGAGAGTTTGCGGGGGGTGTGTGTTGACGAGAGGGCCCAGTTTGTGGTGAGTAGGTAAGACCGCGCGTTGCATTAGAATATTCGGTTTCGATACAGCGCGCGTGCTCCTCTAAAAAAGAAATCAAATCACCTAAGGTGGGCAGAGCGTCCGAGATGCCGTATCTTCTTTCGAACAGGGTGCGGAGCTCGCCTCGTAATTTTCTAACTACAATAGACACAAATACGTAATTACTATCCATAGGTAAACGCAGATTATTTAATGCGCTTTGTGCGGAAATGAGCGGAGTTAAAAACGTCGCGCGTATGCTTGATCGAATATGAATATTAGGTAGGCCGAGTATTATATCAACAAACCCATCTATCAGAACACGGCGGTTTTCATACCTACGTGTGAGTATATCGAGCGCGACGCTGTAATTATCATTTGTGATTTTTAAATGCGCAATCATGCTGAGCGCCTCCCCCGATAGGCAAGACAAAAGATAGTGCAGCTTAACTGCATCTGTAAGTGACGTCATGTCGTCTGTAAGACTCCTAAAAATCGTAATAAACGATGGCCAGTCCTCAACGCGTGAGCTGAATTTTGGCAGTTCAATTTTGGGCAGAACGGCAGAAGTGAGCTGACTTGACTCTGAAGTAGAACTTATATTTTCCGCTGCAGTTAAAATATCATAATATTCGGATAGCGCGTTCTCGTAACCGGTTGTATAAAATTTTTCAATTTCTTCTGTAACACTGCCGTCGTCTAAAATTTCGCAGTATAAATTTTCTAATTTTTGTTTCAAATTTTGTAGGTCTTTAAAACGCGCTAATATTAAACTCCGTTTTGTTAGACTTTGAGTCACCTTTGTGTAATGCCAATGCGATCTCTCTGAGCCGACTAATAGATTTTATAGTTTGCCTAAATATGGCCGCTTGCGATTTTGTAGGCATGTTTAAAAATATATGCGTGTAACTAAGTTAAATATTTAAAAGTAATGAGCGGAAAATACGCGCGCAATTAATTAAAACGCAGAAAATAGATTTTAATAATGTGCCGACAATGTATACAATTTTATCATAAAATGTGAACGAGTTAATTAACAAATGAGCTGACCGATCGCCTGATGCTAATATAGTATTAGTGTATGTTTGATGAGCGGAGATTAATGCGTTAGAAGTCGTCTGTAATATTATATTAATGTCCTGAAGTTTGAATATAAACAAATCTTAGCAGGCGCGTTAGAAACAAAATAACGTAATGAAAACAATGTAAGTAGGCATGAGCAGGCTCAATCTCAACAGCGTGCCGACTTATTCAAAACAGCTGTAACGTAACACCTATAATATATTTGTATAAACACAGAACGTCGATAAGAATTCTTATTTAAAACAGCTGTAACGTAACACCTAATAATATTTTTGTATAGACACAGAACGTAGATAAGATATGAATTCAATGTGAAAGTCACTATTTATTCTATGAAGAATACCTAATTGAGAATGAATGTAACAGGTGTTGTTTACACGGGCGCCGTGTAGCCTGTACCTATTACCTACAGAATGCACACAAATCAAGTTTTCTGTATCGAAGCGAGCCGACGATGTTAGTATGGGCACTTGGGATGTTATGCAACCCGTAACTATTAAAATAATGCTAAGTTAATTAATATTGTGTTTTAAAATTTGAGAATATGAAGATATAAACGTTATATATAGATAAAATACTTAGTAATGCAACGACGATTCACAATTCTGTTATGAGCCGAACGTAATTCACAATACGCACTAGTTATTACTTATTTTATATGCGAATCAAACATTAAAATATTTCGTAAGTAATTAAGAGCTGAGAAAATTATTATATGAGATATTATTGGCACAAATTATGTATTAGGTACCTAGGGAAGTTCTGGAATGTTCGAGTTCTTTGTTCGACAATAAGCCGACAACCTACCCACTATTTTTTTTTTTTTTTTTTGGGTTTTTACTATGAATTTATGGGCCGAAATATGCACAAAATAATTTAAATAATTAACATATAGGTTAATATCAAAGTACAGAATAGGGGTTTAATGTTAAATGTGCCGAATTGATAATGGTAGTGGACTGTAACTTGGTTTTAAAATGGCGGGGCGGCCTGGCCAGAATTAATTGGACAAAATATAAATAATCGAGCTGATTTTATGTGCAGAATTGGGCGGAGTGGAACTGTAGGTGCTGGTTCTAATCAGGCCCAACGCCGGTAATAGGGAGAAGGGCTTCACGAAGGCTCGATGGGCCAAGAAATGTATAAGCTAGGACCTTACACATACGACTTTGAGCTGAGGGAAGTAGGTATATAGGTTAATGTGAGGGCTGGAGAAATCTGGGACTGACCTTATTGTTGAGCTGGTGGTTCTGTATCTGGGCGGAGGTTTCTTCTCACTACACTACACAGCTGTTGAGCGGATTATCGATAGATTTATCGAGGTTCGCCGGCGAATTTGGTATTATATTAACGAGCACAAATAAATATGCGCACACGCGCTCGCGTTCACTAGGTTTCGGGATGAGCTGAAAATGCATCCGGCGCGGATGGGGATCAAAATGCAAGTGTTCGTCACTCTCTGACAGCGCCCCTTTCGGTCGGCCATACATCACGTAGTGATGTCCTTTGTGTTTATTCTAAACGTCGCGCTAGTGTTGGCGCGAACACTTGTTCTTTCACACACATTTTGGCCCAAAATTCAATCACTTTTGAGGATAAACTCAAAAAAATTCTTCTACATTCTACATGCTAACATCTACTAAATATAAAACATCTTCTAGAAATTTAATATTTATCGGAACGTTATGCGACCTTTGAGTAAATTCTGTTTAATTATAATTTACGTTTTCTTACAAGTTTTTGCTTTATTTTCAACACTGTGCAAATTATGGCCTTCTCGTTTCCTCAACTCTCATTCGTAGTAAGAAAGTGTAACTAGGTATTTGCGTTCAATTTGCGAGACTTGAACTAACTTGTAGCTTGCATGTAAGTTTACTCGTGGCTTGCAACTTACGCCCTAACTCACTGGGACACCAGCGGTGTTGAAGTCGGCACAACTTAACTAATAATGCATACAGGCTATAAGGCTATATTGCGGTATCACTTATGTTGTGTAACCAAACGGACAATATTTCACTATTGGTGTCCTGATGAGTTAAGCCTCAGTAGCAAGTAAAGTCATGGGTAAGTAAACTATAGTAGTGAGTAGTTTCTGGCTAGTAGTAGGTAGTTTCCAGCTCGACTGGAGTGACACCATTACAGAAAAATGACTTGAAACAGGCTTCCGATGTGTTGTCTACTGATTTTTTGCCATTATTAAAGTGGAACTACTTAAGGCACGTTGAGAGTTAAATTTCAAGACCGCGTCAAGGTATTAACAACACGATTTTATATTTTAAGTTTACTCTTTTACTCTTTTATTGTACTTTGTAGACACGCTCTTTTCGAGGATATAATACAAAAGGTAAAAGAGTGATGAGTAAGCACCAAGTAAGTAAGCAAAGTCAAAGTCAAAAATTTTCATTTTGTTGGTTGGTATTATTATACACTTTCAGAATGTCGGTATACATGATGATGCCTACCACCGGTTCGGGAACTAGCCCGGCGAGAAGAACCGGCGTAAGAAAATCGCACGGGGCCGGCCATCTTTTACCAAAAAGATTGTTGTTTTAGAATAAAAAGTCTACTTACCCACGACGTGCAGCACGTGCGTCTGGCTCATCATGGGCTCGGTGTTGACCTGACACATGTACCGCCCACCGTCAGCCGGCGCCACGTCGCGCAAGCCCAGCGTCCACGAGCCGTCCCCGTGCGCGACGCTCACGCGGTGATTCTTCGTGATCACGTGGCCGGCTATGGTGAGGATCGTTTGCGTGTCGACACGTAGCCAGGCCACCTGAAATAAGCCGTCGTTGAAAGTATCTCAGATGTGAAAGGCCTGGCACGAAAGGTACATGTGACTTAAAAAGAAATAGTATTAAAGGAGTCTATTGATCGAAGGGCACCATGGCATTTGCGCCGATTTTACTATCAAAGCGCGATCATGTACAATATACATGTAACAATAGTAAGTAAATTATAACAAGCAATCGTGGGAAAATTACTTATGCATACTATTATTATAATGAGGAAAAATTTGTTTGTTTGTATGTTTGTTTCCATTAAATAGGCTGCGAAACTACTAGACCAATTTTGATGAAACTTGTCAGAGTATAGAGTAGACCATGGGGAAGGACAGAGGCTACTTTTTATCGGGGAAAAATATATAGTTTCCGCAAGATTAACTTTTCCGCACGAAGTCGCGGGCAATATCTAGTGTAAATGATATTTACATTATTATTTAAAAAAATATTATCAGTGTGCCTTTGATTTGTGAGTGTGTATGTAATCAATTTAATTAAGCAAGTAATTCTTCATTAATTGCAGATAAACTTTACCCCAAAAAGCCAATATGTTTAAACAGAGAGAACCGTGACGTAATTAAAGGCTTGGCGAACCAATTTAGTGGTGGCGGTTTTGCGACTTGGAACGTAATATTATACGTTCCAAGCTTAAACTATTACTCAGCTAGAACTGAACCAGCATAAAAATACTTGGGCTGAGTTTACACACACGTCAAAATATACTCTGTTCCACTGGCGAGGGCTGGTTCACCTTCATAGGGAAGCTCTAGCTGTATAATATATAGGGAATAGGGATTCGGATGAGGGTCTTCAAATGGAAAGTGGTAAGTGAAGCCGACAAGAATGGAGTTCTAGGAACCCCACGCCACTGCTCTGTTCATGTCCAATCTATACATACAGATAAATAAAATTGAAGTGTCTGCTTGTAATTTCAAATTAACAGCTATGCACTGTATATTATGGAAGTATAATATATTCGGTACTTGCAATAAAATATATATTTTTTAATTTTTTGTCCGTCCGTCTGTCGGTCTGTTTGTTCCAGTTAATCTTTGAAACGGCTGGACCGATTTTCACGGGACTTTCACTGGCAGAAGCTGATTTTATAAGGTCTAATATAGGCTACTTTTATTTTAGAGTTCCGTTTAAAAAAAGAGGGTTCCGTTTCCGTTAGTTCAATGCAAACGAAACTAGTTTTATCTAAACGTAAACACAAACATTGAATTCGTCCAAATTATTGTGTCATTGTATTTCTTTGGTGCATTGTACATGAGTGACATTTAATTTGGTAGCATTATGTCGCAAGCTAAGAATGAAAGTGACCTAACTCAAAAGTCTAGCAATTTCTGATTTTGCTTTAACATTTAAAAACATTAAAATTTAATATGACGTTACCGACCTCCGCATAAAATATTAATATGTTATTCAACAAAAAAGAACAATACCCATAAAAAACGGAAGAGAATTAATCAACTTTTTTTTAAACTTTCATGCTCGTTTCCCACAAATTGCATTTTTTTACTACGATCACTTTCATTCTAATGGTGCGAATTGTGTTGTCTTTATTTGAGTATAGAAAAAATCGGATCTCAACGGAGGTGGCGTGTCTGCAAATGCACTGGACAAGTTGCGCAACAGTCCTCTATATATATCAGTCCTCAGAGCAGTTCCCTGTCCTAACAGTCTCCTGTCCGGTCCAATCCCTTGGCTCTTGCGGCACTAATCTCATTGCATGCAGGTCACCTGACGTTAAAAGCTTTACTAGTTACGACGTTTAGTGTTACTTTACGTCCCGAGTACTTAGGAATTAGTGATAACAACGTAAGGGTTTACTATTACTTGTAAAAAAGATATTTCTAAAGAAAAAGGTTCATAGGAATTCCCGTTTTTAATAAAAATATTGTTTTATGTATTTTAATATTTTTGAATATTTTGTAGGAACAGGAAATAACTTATTTTTTGGAAATCGTTTATTTAATATAAGTAAATTAAAGTAAAGTTTGTTGTAAAGTTTGCGCTCTTTGCTTAGATGCATGTACTCGTATTGTATCCCTATAATTCCATGGCCTACTTTATGGTAATATGGGTCGTTACTCGTTATTATTAAGTGGGTTAAACTTTATAATCAATACTTCATATGATTTACTTTTTCACGAGACTATGTAACATCACATACCATTTGCAGCCAATATATTATGTTTTATCATTGTTACACACTAGACCACAAACATTATCTATAATTGAATCTAAACTTTCTTCGTATATTCGGGCGCAAAATCGGATGAATTTTATGTTTGTTATAAAGAATATGCTGTAGATTGGATCGTCCATGGCTTGGTAGTAGTTCCTCTGGATTGTATTCGAGAGGATGCTGTTTCGATCCCGGGCCTTACCACGAGATTAGAAATGATCTGATTGTAACGTAGTTACATTTCCTCTCCGCAAAATCAATTATTTCGGCGTTACTCGCGTCATCTATGTTTTGTATGCTTAATTATTTTAGTCATTCAGAGGCCTTACCGCCATCTATCAGCGCACGTCCTTACTAAAACGGCGTTAGCCTTGCAATTAATATTTGGTTTATAGATCGATATAGATTTACTTCAGTCTTAAATCTTAAAAAAAAATATTTAACCTTGGTAACCTTAAATAGTAATTAAAATACAGTAGAATTGCATTATATTATATTACATAATATATTGATTATTAATATAATATCTTTTTATTTTGATTTGTGGACTTTTTCTCTTTACGCTTTTTTAGTTGTCAAATGCTTAAAAAAAAGAAGTCGGAGAAGGGTATATAACGCACTTCGTCGAATGACGTTTCTCTTTTAGAATAAAATTTTCTATAGACTCAAGATCGTTATGTTTCTTAATCCCGTTTTTACGGTGAGTTTTTATATATCTGTGTTGTGAAGTTTTATTTGGTAAATCACGCTTGTATTAAAACACATTATTTTTTCATCTATCACCTTGTAAAATAGTTGTCAAATTTGGTTAGACGAACACGTGCTCATCTTTCTGTTTTTGCATTGATATAATATTAGGATGTTTGTATTCATACTTTTTTTTTTTTTTTTTTTTTTTGTCTCCCTTGTTCCCCCTACCATAAGCAGGGCCAATTTTTTGCTTTGTTTTTGGTTATATTTTCCGTTTTATTTTTAATTACAATTTTTATCATTACATTTCATTTCTTTGCTATCATTTTTGTACATTTCTCTTATTACTTATTTCATTCTAGTCTTACATTTATATCTTTTAACATCTTGTACTATTTACTTTACATTAATTTTTGCATTTACATTTACGTTTACATTTCACATTTTCTTAAATTCTTTCTCTTTTTTACATTCTCTTACTTACTTATATAACTCTATTTCTTGCTTAAATTTGTACATTTCCTTACATTTCATTTACATTTATCACTACATTAACATTCACTTACACTACTTTTTTATTTTGCCTTACATTTTTCTTTTTCAAAATTACATTTCATTTTTCTTTTCATTTTACATTGTCTCTTTTACTTCACATGTCTAGCCTTTTTGTTCTTTTCCTGTTTCTATCTAATTCTACATTTTCTAACTTTACATTTTACTTTTACATTTTATTCCTTTACATTTTGTTATTTACATTTTTCTTGTTTACTTATCAATTTTTTATTTTATATCTTTACATTGCTCTTTTATAATTTGTATTATGCTATGTCTAACTATTACACTCATTTCCTGTTTCTATCATATTCTACATTTTTCTTTACACTTATTTACATTTCTTCCATATATTTATGTTTTCTTACTCATCCCACTACTCCTATCAATTACCATCATTCAGCCCGGGACGTCCGCCCCGGAGTTTTGCACAAAAATTATTTGCATAATAATCATTGTTTGCAGTGTGTGTTTTTCCACAGCGCGTTTTTTGCCACTAGTATTATTGCCACTATGTATTCATACTTTAATTGTTCTTTATATCCTCATTTATTTTGCTTACCCTTTATTTTGCGATGGTCACACAGCCCGTGATTTTGATCGTTTGGGGTTAAGATCATGCCGGCTGTAAGACTCCAGCTCCACACATTTTATGGATCTTCCAGGGACCTATACTCCCTAGTTTCCACACATCTGGATTTCTGAGTGCCGCTAGTTATTCCGGACTGAACTGACTGGCTTTGGACCCAATCTGCACCGCCCCTTGGACGATCTAGATCGCGGCGAACATACCGGCTTGAATGTCAGAGAGACAGAGACGCTATAGGATGTTGGGCTCCTCGCGCCACGTGCTGACGACACTCTTGGACCCAGCTAAGTGCCCGCTTGGTTAAAGTCCCTCCGATTCCCACAGACACCAAGAGGCTTAACCAGATCTTTCGGCCTTCTGCCCACGTCCCCTCTTTTTAATATATTTGACACGTTGGTAATTCCTCGTTTCATTTAAATTACTCGTAACATGATTCTTCATGCACTATCAGGGAATCTGATTCTAAAGCTGGTTTACCGTTTTCATAATTTGTTTGTATTTTAATAATAATAATAATTATATTATTATATTAAACTGACATGTCGCCATTATAATACAAATAAATTATTAGAAAATTCAATGAAAACCCCGATTCCCGTAATTACACTTTCATTTTACTTACTACTATACTAATAATATTATAAAGAGGAAAAGTTTGTTTGTTTGCATTGAATAGGCTCTGAAACTACTGGTCCAGTAGATTTTGATAATATTTTGAACAGATAAAAAGTAGACCGCGGGGAAGGACATAGGCTACTTTTTATCACGGAAAAATGTACGGTTCGCCGTTTTCTTTTGCGCGGGAAACATCTAGTTGAATAATTATAAACGAAATCGTCTTGATATTTTTGGAATAACGGGTTTGACGTTGTTTGACGCATATAAGAATTCCCTTTTGCAGTTTTAACCGAACTAGTACTAGAACTAATATCCGAACTGGATCGCAACTGAAAAAAATAACAACCATCGTAAACCTGTGAAATTTGCCAACGCGCGGCCTTAATGCTACAATACCTCCTCACGTGGAGGAGAGCTCCTCACAGCGGGGACATTAGTGATGATGATGATGTACAGTACGAGCTGTTACAGTGTAGTGCTCAGTCACGGCGCGAGGTCAATTTTCGTTTTAAATTACTCGGGAGTCTGGAGTCCGACCAACTGTCTGCTCGAATGATTAATGAAGCTCGCCCTCGAATTTTTTCTTCTTAAAACTCCTCTGTCATGTTTTATTCAACTCCCCGGATCTAATAAATGTTCTATATTTCTTTTATATTTAAATAAATCGCCTTTTTATACAAAGTCCAAGGGTTGATATTTCACTTTTAAATCGTTTTATTCTAATTAAATGAATAACATTTAGAAAAGGTTCTTTAAAAATGTAAAGTATATTTTGAGAAGGACCAAATTGGTACCTACTGTAAATATTTTACATTTATATGTCGATTTTGTTAACAACTTATACAAATTTTATTTATTTCTACGCTGTTGTCGCTACACATCGTCAAAATATTGAAAATTGATAGGAATTTTTATCGGAATTTTAAGTTACACCATAGTAATACTAAGGCACATCGGGTATGTTGTACCTTGGCCAGTTTTTGAACATATTTAAAACGTCTTAAAGACATGTAAGCATGTTTTGTATATTTCTCATATTTTCGTAAAATATACCCAATTAATCGGTTACTTGGGTATATTTCACGAACTTGCAAAAATATAGAAAAATGGTTTATGTGCAGAAAGTCAAATTGGAATAAATAACGAAAAACTGGCCGAGGTACAACAGGCTCCCCTATATCTTGTTTCCTTAACGCTTAGCGAAGCTCTATATGATAAAGTTATTTCGTTTATATTCATTGTGTCTTTACTAAATTTCATTGTGTTACCTTGTCTTTCGCCGTAATAATAGACAATCCCTGGAGTATAATTTCATTGGAAGGTTCCACAATGGTCTGTAAAAGGTTTTCATTTTGTTTTGAGTGCTAATTATATTATTAACTCGTTCTCGCGTTTCACACAAAGCCCTATTGTGCTATGAATATTATCTATTATTGTGAACATAATAGGTACATTTTGTCGAAACTAAGGAGATTTTCACCGTTTTGGAGAGTGAATTGAAATAATTGTATGTCTAACTCTAAAACCCTCATGGTAACTTTATTAAACATAATCTTTTATTTTGATTAATTTTATCTGTTTTTAAAATCATCTATTGCGTAACGGACGGAAACAATTATTTAAGCAAATAAATTGTGAAACATACAGTTCGGTTAACAAATGGAGTTGATTTGAATCGTGAATGAATTTAATTGAATAAGTGTTATAGCTTGTGAGTGATTTCACAATAAATTCAAAACTGATTGAAATTTTTTCCCTGCTATGCTTTCCAATAAAAATCTTATAACTGAAATGGGGTTTTGTTTGTAAAAGGTTTGATTGTCAAATCACTTTCTCGTGGTCTATTCTATATCTGTGCCAAAAATGTCATCAAAATCGGTCAAGTAGTTTCGGAGCCTATTCAATGCAAACAAACAAACAAACCTTTCCTCTTTATTATATTAGTATGGATAGATGTCGAGGATTTTAAAAAATATTAGCTTTCTGCACAATTTTCTCCACATACCTAAACATTAACTGTGCCAAATATCATACTCCTCCGTTCACACAATTCTCTTGAAACTGTACTGAATTGATTTTCTTTACGTATTAATATAATATGTCGAAGCGATTAAAACTTTAGCTGCTGAATTGACTAACAAGTCAATAGTACGGAAGTTTAATTGGCGGGAACACTAGCGCCATGTTGGCTGGCGCTAATGGAGTCCGGTCTGAAAAGATTGCGCGGTCGATTTGGTAGGGGGTGGTGATCACGTTTTCCCTCCAAGGAACGATCAGGACAATCTTAACTACCAGCCGTCGTGTCGAGAGGTTCAGCTGGGGATCTATCGGTGTTCTTGTTTAAAGTGATAGCGAAAATAAGTGCAAAGTAGTGAAATGAGTCTGAGAAAGAAATGAGAGAGAGTCGTTATTATTTTCAATAGACATGCATTTTCATTTATAACCAACACCCCCCGAGCTAAGACCACATTTGAGTTTAAGATTATTTGAGGTATGTTTATCAACTTGTCTTCTACATATATAATACAGGGTGTTTTTTTAGGCAGTGTCCAAACATTCAGGAGTGAATATACTCTTGAATATTAGCAACTTTTACTTTGAGATCAACTTTCCTACTTGAAAAAAAAATCTGCTGTTTCCTACAAAACGCAAACTATGCCGTAACCCTTTTATAGGAAACAGCAGTTTTTTTTTCAAGTAGGAAAGTTGATCCCATAGTTAAAGTTGTACAAGTATGAAAATACTAATATCTTCGGACGAATCCCTCGTATAATTATGATAGAACTTCACTTACAGGTAAGTTCGTTTAATCACTAATTATACTTCGGGATTCGTCCTCGATATTAGTATTTTCATACTTGTAGATGTTTAGAGCCATAAGAGGGAATATCATGTCGTGGTTTATTATATTTTATTGAAAAATGACAAACCACCTCTTTAACACAAAATAACTTAAGCTCTACAAAATGATTTAGCAAAATCCGAACAATCATTGACTATCGGTCTATTATAAAATTTTGCAAAGGTAGTGGAGTTACCTGTAAATCCTGCAGCATTACGAATAAGGTCGATATTGATACCTTGTTTATATGCTAATGACGTCGAAGCATGACGAGTGCTGTGACCAGAAAAAATGGACACGTTAACTCCACTATCCTGAAGTATACATTTAATCCATCTACCTATTGATTGGGATGTTACAGAATTATATGGTTTCCGAAATGAAATAAACAGGTTATCTGATTTTCTTAGTTGTTTGGTCATTTCTATATAGGAATTCAAAGCGTTGGCTGGACAAAGTCGTTTGTTATCTTTAAAATATGGTAAATGTAACATGGGCTGTGCTGTACCTGGACGAGATGTTTTGATAAGATCAGTAATCTTTATCAATATTTGTTGATTAGAAATAAATATATTCTTTACATAAATTTTTGATATTGTTTGTACTCTATCTACTAAGTAACTAAACTAATACTAGGTAACTAAAGCAATCAGAGTGACACACTTCTTTGTCAATTGTTCTAATGAAATTTGATCATGAGGAAATAAAGATCCCAAATAGTCTAAAACTACATTAACATCCCATGTTACGTTGTACTTTGGTAATGACGGCCTAAGTCTAAAAACTCCTTTACAAAATCTAGTAATCAATTTGTCTTCCATGATACTACCTAATATTAGTGACAATTCAGATCTATAACTGTTGATAGTACCATACTGTTTGCCATTATTAAACACTTCAGTAAAAAAAATCAAAATTGAAGGTAATGAAGGGTTGGTAAACCTTAATATTATTATTAGAACAATAATAAAACCATTTTTTAAAACACACATCATATTGCTTGAGTGTGTTTTCAGAAAGAGAAGCAATCATAATATCTATTGCTGACTATGGTACATTTTTATTCAGCATTGCTTTCCGGATAATATCCCATCAACCAGGATAGTTGTGGACTGGATATTCCGATCGCTGGAATATGAAATAATAAAATGAGATGAATTTAGCTCTACTGTCTCAGATTCTAACAGACTCGTAAACAGTGGGTACCATGACTGCGTTGGCCACGCCGGTACAATCACAATACCCTTAGCTCGGTCGTTAATAATTTTTCGTAATGTTTTGAGTATACATGATACTGGTGGAAAGGCATAAAAATAATAATTTGACCAACTGATCGTGAACGAATCTATAACGACTGCGTCCGGATCTAATTGCCAAGATGCGTATTGAGTACATTTTTTATTCAATCTATCTGCAAATAAATCAATTTCGGGTAAACCGACATGCGAAATTATTAATTGGAACCCTGTACTTAACAGTTCCCACTCAGTATCTGGATGACTGCGTCTCAATTCCCTATCCGCCACAGTATTATCATTAGATTTGATATAGGCTGCTGTAATGTATATTTTTCGTTGTTCACACCACTGCCATATATCTCTAGTCACTTTATTGAGATGAAGGTATCGAATACCACCCATGCGATTAATATAACATATTGCAGTCGTGTTATCTACCCTAAAAAGTATTTGACAAGAACGACAATCTTTCGCGAATATTTTCAATATGCGGCTAATAGTTCTAAATAATTGATATGCTTTTGTTTTTCTATTTCCGTCCACTGACCGTTCGCTGACTGAGCTCCACAAGCTGCTCCCTAAAATCTGCAATACATAATATTTAAGAACGCTCTTAGAAATTTTTCTGACTGGAGGCTATTTCCTACAAAAAAAAAAACTACTATGCGGCAGATCTGCAGCAGTAGATATATAACGAAAACTCACCTTGAACCCTTGCAGGTCGTCGACTCGACAGGTGAGCGCGGCGTCTCGGCCAAGTGCCACCGTCACATTCGAGCCCGGGCCCACGAACCGGGGTAAATCTGAAACAATAGAAATTAAACATTACAACATATACGGGGATATACGGGACTATGCCACGAAGCATTGGCCACAGGGGAGATACTCTATAATTAATGACATCTCGAGCACTAGCGAATGTCAGCCATGTTGTACAAGGTTTACGTCAGGTAAACTTATCTTGTAGCATTTCAAAAATAATCATTGGCAAGAGACGCGAGTTCAAAAGCCTTTTTAAACCTGATTATCCACATAAAATGTATTTTTTGTGGTCTCCTATTAAACCTTACCTAATAAAGAGTCATGTATATTAAGTGGCCCGATCATTAAAAATCTTAGAATACGAAAAAAAAACGCTAAAAATACCACTCTTACATAACAGGCTGATAAAAGTTTAACAGTTTGATGTTGTTACATATGAGCTGTTATGTTAAAAACTACACAAAATATCGTACCAAAATAAAAAAATACAAATTTCTTAAGTTTTTCTAGAGTTATTAAAAATTGATTGAAAAATTGTCAAAACATCCCAGTTATGTGAAAACTTACGAACAAAAAATGATTGGAGTCGTCTTTAGTCAATTTTTTAAATGTTTTTGTCAGGCATAAAAATTAACTCAATTGACTATTTTACATAAAATATTAGTACGTTAGATTAAAGATTTTAAATGAAAAGTATATATTTGATTTATTTACAGTTATATCTATCACACAGTTTTTATGTTTTTATACGAAAATTTGTTGTACAGGGTTGTTACAGGGTTGTATGTAGAAAATAAAACCGACTTTTAGGCGACTCCACGAGTCTATGTTCATTAGTAATTTGAATTTTCGCCGCCATTTTGTTATGCCAGGCGTCACGACGCCGTACAACGGTTAATAGCAAACATCGTCTTATTATCTTTTATTATAGTAAAACAATCGTTAATAATATTTCCTATTATTAAAAGTTAAATATTACCAGAAATATTCATAGCTTATTAAAATACAAAACTGTTTTTGTAACGGTTATTATTTGAGTTGGTATATGAACGCAACTAAATTATAAAAAACAAGTTCCTAATAGCAAAACTATGACGAAAATTTATGTTACCTATATTTTAGATAAAAGTAGCTACTTACCAAAAACATTCTTAACAAAATTACACTTCACAACACACTGTAATCCATCCGCGAAGTGTACTGAACAATGAAATCAATTTGACACCACTTATGTTGTTTTCAATTGGCTATCGCTTTTGTTATTTGTTAGGATTAATGTATGAATATTAGATTTGTCATAAATGTATGAATATTAGATTTGTCATCCTTTTCATTAGCTTCAATATTCGATACATTGAAAAGAGACCAGCATATATTTTTTCACTATTTCTCAACCGCCGATTCAACCGTAGAACGGTGGCGAGACGAGGATAAAGCTTATAACCGTACAACGGTGATCCGGCGCCCGTTTCATCATCATCCCATGTTTGATACCGTAATAATTTTAAAAGTCGCGTCAGACAAATCTATCATACATATAATGAAATTATATTGTCAATTAAGTCAAAGCACGAAACGGCCAGTGGCCAGCCCCGTCAACGAAAGTCTTTGCTTGAATAAACTAACGTCCCGCTCGCGGCGCGCGACAGCCGCATACGTCTAGCCACGCACATATTGCTGCGAGCTGCGGCAGAATACGTGAACTAGCGCAACTGTTGAAGAAACCATCTGTGTCCGTTAATAGTTAATTTCTGGTAAATAAATGTCTTGGACATAAATCTTATATTTTTACGAGCAATTCTCGTTTATAATCAGCATCTCGGAAACGCCTTCAAATGTGTCTACGAAATTTAGTATTCAGGGGGTTTTGGTGGAGGTAAATCGGTCTAGCTACGTCTAATCCTTGGATAACCGCGCATTTAAAATTATTATTTGTTATTTCTTTTGTCGTTTTACAATTTGTCAATAATTTAGAATCTTACGCCTGAAATTAATAATCAATCTTAGGCCCGTATTAATAAAGCTTTCTTATCTCTAAGACAATTCTCAAGAAAGAACTTAAGATGTTGTTTTAATTAATAGTCCGTACTTAAATACAGCTGTAGGTACGGCGTATCAAGTGAGTGCGAACGTATTAATAAACGAGACTCGTTACTCAAGTACGCTGTCATTGCTGTCAAACTGTTACTTGAGACGCGGTTTCGTGGGTACAGTCAAACCTTGACTTGAGTACAGTTTGGGATACAGTACAATATTATTTGTTGTGTTTTTGGTTGTGTTACAATTATGTAAATTAAAATCCAAATACTTATGGTTAAACAAACTCAGAATTTACACTACATACTCAACACAAAATAAAGTTATAAAAAAAGACGCTTGTTGATACTTTTTCTTCTCTTTTTGGCAATCGCGGTTGCAAAGGTTTTGCACCATTCTGCCAGTGTCGAGTATTTGTAGAAATATTTTCGATTAATTTATTTACATTCAACGAATTACCTATTTGATTTTTAATTAATAGCAATCAATATCAAAGATAAAAGTCAAAACAAAAGTGACTTGATTTGACACTTGACAGCAGAACTTTTTTTTTCGCTGCCCAAAAAACAATTCTCACTATATGATCCCCTCCCTCCTACAATTTCTCGCCCTATCAACCTTAAATCTGTTCTGTGTTTTGTAAATACTCCTTTTACTGAAACTCTATGTACATACCTATTAACAAAAGAAAACTGTGGTACTGACCCTAAATGTTTGTGTTCGTTCTAGGTTTTATATAGATATATATTATAGAGATTATACAACAGACTTCCTCCTGTACACCGTGCCCTTGTTTATTCATAAAACTGACTCATAAGGCAGAGTTTTCGTCAACACAACACATTGGCGAATCACTAAGGAGCCACTTTAAAGAATAAGAAGAAGAAGAACTTTTTTTCGACTGGCAATTATCCGCATTCCGTTTTACGTACTTTAAAAAAAAAAATTATGGACATTAATATGCTAGACAATAATAAATATTAATATCTACGTAAAAATTAATGAAAATCAGTTTTTTCAATATAAAAATATATATTCTATTTTATTAAATATATTACATTTTTAAAAAGAAATATTTAAGAAATGTATAATCAATAAATCCGTTCTTTGTAGAAGTGTAAACGAAACGTTATTTTATTCGTTCTTTGTCGTGTAGATGACGCTTAAAAGTTGAGTAAGTGATCTCAATAATGTTATCAACTGATACGGTCTTGAGATCATACTATGAATTAAAGACTATCTTGAGAAGCTAATCGTTACTTGAGACCGTCTCACCCAAGAAAGGTCTTGGGACCGAGTTTGAGAACGGTTTATTAATATGGGCCTAAATATCGTTTTAGCTATCTGAGATCAAGATTTCAATACATCTCAACGATCCTAGGATTAAATTCACGTCAATTCACGTTAATTTTTGTTTGAGATTCGAAGATTGAAGTCAATCTAAGATTTTAGATACGTTATTAATTTCGGGTGTTAAAATAGGTCCGTGCGATCGGTAGATTGACATGCATGAGAAATATAGTATTTTAGTTGTAGGCAAATAATTGGTGTAATATGGTTCGAATTCCGGTCTGATGAATATTTTTGTAGTTGTGATTTTTATTTTAAGAAAGAACTAATTCTGAAATAAGTTTTGCGAAATGTATAAAATAACCCAGATACAATGATTGGTACCTATTGCATTTCCGACTTTTTGCCGTACAATCTACTAGAACTGCGAGTAAAGCTCGGTCTCCCAAGTCCCAGGTACTTAAAATTACTAGTGAAAAATAAAATTTATTCGAACCTTATAAAAATACAAATAGATTTTAGGGTAGCTTATAACTCAACACGACTCACAATAACTTACGATTAACAACAAAACGTGAGACTCATAATTGCAGTTATATCTTTAACCCCTTTTTTCCTCGTAAAAGCAGTATTTTTTGTGAAAGATAACAATGCGTTGATTGTTTAAATATTGCTTTATCTCGTCGCGTGCGTCTGACAGACCGCCACAAAAGATATTCCCGATGTTAATAATTAAATCCCGGTTGGATTTCATTAAAATTCCTCAAAGGTATAATGGCTCCGAAATTGTATGTAAATAATATGTTAATCATGTAGATATCGGACGTGTAAATTAGGCATGAAATTTCATGTAAATCGTTCGTGACTCAAATTAAAAAGAATAATGAAAACATGTAAATGGCAAAAACGGCCATCTGTTTATTGTGAATAGGTTTACGTAGCTCGTAATAAGGGTTTATGTTTACGAATAAATTAAAATTTCTATGACCTCAAAATGGCGGCGCCCTCAACTACACCATGCGCGATACATATTACAGCCTTCACTTGGCGATATCATTTCTTTGGTCAATAAAAATTGATAGTTAAATAGGCATTCAGTGGTGCAATTCAATTTTGAATTCAGATATCTGACTACTCGCTACAACACTGAACTATAATGTAAATCAAAAGATTAATGAAAAAGAAAAATCCGACAACGCTAGGAAATATCTAGAAAATATTGTTAGCTGTTGCCAGTTTTAAACAAAGTTGGCTGTTAATTGAATTAATCGGCGCGCGCAAACAAAAGCGAAAAGTTGGTCGATCCGTCTCGCGGCGCGGCTGACCCCGCGCGATCCTTTGTGCGGTTATTTATTATCTCCGGTGTCTTTTCGTTCGAAACTTTTCGTTTATTGTTCTTTAATTGAGTTACGGTTCGGTTATGACTTATGGTTAAATATTTTTGCGTTGTTTTTAGTAAAAGGTAAAATGTGGTTAGGGTCCGTATCCAAAGGGAATCGGACCCTACTACTAAGATTCCGCTGTCAGTCCGTATGTCTGCCCGTCTGTCACCAGGCTGTATCTCATGAACCGTGATAGTTAGATAGTTGAAATTTTCACAGATTATGTATGTATTTCTGGTGCCGCTGTAACAAGAAATAACAAAAACAGAATAAAATAAATATTTAAGTGGGGCTCCGATACAACAAACTAGTTTTTTTGTACGGACCCTTCGTCCGCGAGTCCTCGCACTTGGCCGGGTTTTTTATACAATTTTATACATACACATGCTCACGCCCCCAATAAGGGTGTGAGTAGATACCACCGATTCTCAAAGGGGTAGGCAGAGGCCACGGAGTAAATCAGTTGCCCACTTCACGCCCTCTCGGGAACCGTTACGTGACGGATGGCGAAGTACTTCGCCGTTAATAATAATCGAGTTTACTTAAAATTTTAATTCCCAATTTGTTTCCACGAAACAGACGATATTACTGATACTGAAATAGGAAACAATAATGTTTTCTTATCAGATATTACCATTATTCATTCTCTGATAAAGCCGTTTCACAAAACACCGCTTTAACCGAAAACAAAATAAAAAGCAAAAACCTGAAGAAATTTATAAACGTACCAGACACTGACACATCCTGCATCGTGGAATCTTGATAGTTCCCTCGGCGGTATCATTTCTAGAGAGAGCATTTAATAGATAGGTGCAATTTTCAGCTCTCTCGCCCCTGCAGAAGGTCCCAATTGGCACAACTGCAGTAAAACGGTACGACAACACTAAACGCTTTAAACATTTGTTTTGGAGTCCATTATTTTACGCGAGTGTATTTTTTCCTATTTACATCTACATTCCGTATTTCTTTCCCTCTTTAGAGCATAATTGGTATGCTTTTTGATTACTTTTTCATATTGTTTTAATGTCGCAGTGTTGAATTTTCTCTAGAGCATTTTAATTTTTTACGAAATGTTTGCATCACGTTTCTGGGAAAAGGGGCGAGGCCTCACTTCGTTGCAACTAGTGACGACGCATCGCACAAACGACGTCGTACAGTTCTTTTTTATTGTATTGCAATGCGACGTTGTTTATGGCAATGCGTCGTCGCAACGCAGTTCTGTGGCCTCGCCCTAAGTTTAAAAGTATAAGTAGTAACTCTTTATTAAGGGGTATCAGTTTCAATTTTTTTCACCTGGAACGTAAGTTGACATTAAGTTATGAAAGGTAATTATAGCATAAGAATAATTAAACGTTTGTTAAACTAAGGCAAAAAACGTTAATAGATTGTATGGAATTTTGAGTTTAGAAATCTCCTTTGGTACACTTTATACACAGTTGCTATGCTACGATTCTTTTCCAGTTATTTTCCAGTATTCCGAGAACAAGGATACCTAAATACATTCCATCGAAGTCGTCAACGTGAAACGGTGCAGCGTCGCCGGCCGCGGCAAGGCGCGATGACATAACGTGCATATTCACGTCGACGTAAAATTGTTAGTCACGACGCCGGATCTTACTCGTCGCCGTGCCGTGTAAAATTCCAGTACATTCTTTACCAGACCAGAGAAATTATTTATATTATTTATGATGGACCATGCACTAGCACTCGACATCGGATCAGACTCGTAAATCGAAATCGTATCAGTTTCGGGAGTAAGGCCCCTGATCCGATGTCGATTTTGATTAAATTTCGATCCTGATGCGTACTCCCGAACAAAATCGAATCGAAATTGCGATCGCGTTGAGTGTCATATCAGCGTCGTTATTGTATCTGCTTGCTGACGTCACGTCCAGAGTGCAAACAAGTTACAGCTGAGTGCCGTAGTCTATGGCGAAGATTGATAAAAATATGGGAAAAATTATATATTTTTCACTTTAAATATCATTGTGTGTATGTTTATTCAAATGAATTAGCCTCAATCTTATGCAATTATAGGTTTTTAAAGGTTATTTTTCTAAAATAAAACTGTGACTGTAAATAATATGTAGTTTCGAAATTCCTGTTTATAATCTTTGACATTCTGTCAAATGCCAAAGTCATGTTTTGATTAATTTTGTCAGCAAAACTCAAGTGTTGTGCAGAAAACACATTCAATAACTACAATAACTGGCCATAAATAGGTAATTGGTAGTATTGTAAAACGGTAGTTAATTGTTAATTTTGGTGAAAATATAAGTGGTATATTTAATGTAAATGATATAATAACAAATTCGTGTTAAGTGTTTACATTTAGAAAACCCGAGCATAGTAACAATATCAACATAGGAATTTTATAACTGTTTATTGACTTTGTTTATTCAAAGACAGATTGAGACAAACGAAGTATTCATATGATACGTTAATGAAGATCAAATATTATGAAGACTTCATTGGTCTTAGTCCCTGTCTTAAATTTGTTTGAAAATATAATACATGAATTAGCGGCCAATAGTGTTAACAAATGCGTAAAGGGTTTTAAATAACTTTACACAGAACGCTGATATAATTTCAGTGAGTCGGTTTCTTCATATGAATGGTTAGATCTGCGACTCATACGTCAAATAAATCATTTTTAAGTCGATAATTGCATCGAAATTCCTCACAATCCATGTCCATTGCTAATGTTTTGAAGTTGGTGAATCTTCCTAAATTTTGCATTTCTCGAACGCGTATTCTATTAGCTCCTTCAATAACATTAAATAATGCTGCAATACTACAATAAAAATCACGTAATTTAGTTCAAATACACTAAAACAAACAAACTCGATACTGTAAATGAGACCACTTTAGCTAACGTGTAATTTGGCGTTTGTTTTCGATCCTGCCATTCGATTCTCAGTCGATTGATTTCGTCGGGAGTACCAAAAGTTACGATCTAACGAACTTCTCGATCCAGGTTCGTTACAAATTGAGCCACCGCACGATCGTGCGCTAGTGTAGGTGTCGGGAGTATCAAAAGCTATTGAGATCGAACTGATTCGATTCTCGATTGCGTCGGGAGTAAGGGAGCAGCGTCGTTAGCTATATCCGGTTGCTGACGTTACGTCCACAGTGTAAACTAGTTACAGCTGAGTGCCGTAGTCTATGGTGAAGATTATTAAAAATATGGAGAAAGTATATATTTTTCATTTTAGATAACATTTTATATATGTTTATTCATATGGATCAGCCTCAATCTCATGCAATGGTAGGTTTTTAAAGGTTATTTTTCTAAAAAAAACTGTGACCATAAACAACAGTTTTAAATTCCAGTTTATTATAAACGTTTCAGTAACCTCTCTATGTAAACCAGGAGCGAAACTACTTTACTTTTATCTGAGAAAGAGGAGCTATCAAAATTAACAACAGATGATTACGTAATACTCATGGCCGGTGCTAACGAAAAAAGTCCGTTTGATCTTAAATTTTGTTTAGAAACACGGATCAGCCTACTAAAACATACTAATATACTTGTTTGTTAAATTCCAACACAGCCATACCTTAATACTCTATTTCATCTAAACATAAATGGTCTTTTGAGTAAAGCAAATCTGTTAAGTGTTCATCTACAAGACCTCTTAAATAATAATATAAATGTAGATATCCTTTGCATTACTGAACATATTATGTTAAATACAGATACTGAATTACTTGATTGTTCTCCATATAAATTTGTTGCTAATAGTATATTATATTAATAAAAAATAATTACAAATACAAAGTACTGAACCATGTTAATAAACTGTCTATTAGCAATATAATTGAATGCTATGCTATTGAACTTTTAGATCACCAAGCTATAATTATACAGGAGCCAAAAAACCAACCCTACTATTTTTTGACCACTTTGAGAAAGTTTTATATTTAATTTGTGTGAAAAGTCATAAAAAAATTTTATTTGTGATTTTAATATAAACATACCTACGTAAAAATGATAAATATTCGCGGCAATTCGTATAAACAGCACTTTCAATTTATAATTAGAACTTAATAAACCAACTCGATTATCAAGTAGCTCATGCATTGATAATATATTACATAATTTACATAGAAGAAAAAGCCTTAATCTAGACCTTGGCATCTCAGATCACAACGCTCAAATAATTTCTTTCCCGGTAAAAATAGCATGCTCTTTAAAATACTGGTATAAACGTGACAAACGTGATTTTTCAGATGGAAACTCAGTAAATTTAAATATTATTTAAAAACCCTCAAATTTACAGACATACAACACTACACATTATAGACAATTAAATTGACACAAATGGCTCAGAATGTCTATTATATTACTGTAGCAAAAAATAAGTCAAAAGCAACTTGGGATATCAATAACAGGCATAAAAATAACTTTCCCAAGGAACAAATAAGACTAATAAAAACTGACAATGGAATTATATCACACCCTGAAACTATAGCACAGACATTTAATAACCATTTTATTGACCAAGTAAAAATATTAAATAATAATTACATTTTAAACTACGGTAAAATCTTAACATTCAAGCCATATAATTCTTTATTTTTTAATTATGTTTCCTTTTATGACATTAAATTAGTAATAAATTAATAAAAAAATACTAACAGTGTTATTGTTATGTCACTGGTGTAGTATCATCTATACCAATAGATGATACTACACCAGTGACAAAACATATAGCTGAAGTAATAGCATCACCGCTTAGTTATATTATTAATCTTTGTATTGAAGATGGAACATTCCCAAACGAACTTCAAACATCTATAATAAAATCACTATTTAAAAAAGGTGAAAAGGAAGATGTATTATGTTATCGTCCAATTGCTATTATTTCTATTTTTTCTATTCCTGTGATAATGACATGCCAAAAAACGTACGACATAATACAACGATGACTGTTTAATTGTTAAAATTTCAAAATAATAATATCGAATTATTATGAGTACTATTCATAATGTAACACATACAGCCAATACCATTTGATAATTAACCGACGCATCCGATACGATTAATTTGATATTTATTAATTTTGGAAGATTTACTGGATTTGATATTAACGGTATCACTCCCGGGCAATATATCCAAAATAAATTGCACCTTTAGGAGTTGGATATATTTTAACTTTTTACCCCTGGGCCTTACAAAAGGTTCATAATGACATAAACTATAAAGTTTGTGGACGAATCCATAAAGTCTCTCAATATGTATTAAAACCCGAGTAATAGCTATTTCGAAGCGATATCAGGTGAGGGAAATAGCTGAATAGCTGATATTACGTTGAAACGTAACATATAGAACACGTTTTAATTGTAATTATAGTGCTCATTGAATATTATGTTATATTTTTTATATTACAAACTTTCTTTAAATTATTTTATACCTACGCGAAGCAAAAACTTTCAGTAGGTACAGTTTAATGAGAATTGTGCGAACGTAGAAGTATGATATTTAGCACAGTTAAAGCTTATATTGTGGGGTGTGTACTAGGTGTGCAGAAAGCTAATATGTTTTTAAATAATGCTTAGAAATACATAAAATTAATAAAAGTAACAACATCACACCCTACCTAAGATTAATAATAAACACTACCGGGCGTTTGTAAGATACAATTTTGTTACATGATGACGTTTGTCAATATGCTACACAATATGTTCCCAACATTTACATTTTTTATTTATTTATGAGGCAAAGAAACCCTTATAAAGTTCATGCTTACAAAATATATGAATTATTAAGGGGCTAATTTAGACGATACGGTGACCTCTAATTCAATGAATTTGACTGGCGAACTGTAATCAAAACTGCTAAAAATATGATTTACATTTACACCTACATCAAAAGAATCTGGTTTTGAATTGCGTGTAACAAAATCTCGTGCTTGATCAAATAAATGGAAATGCATTTACATAATTCTGAATGTGTAAAGTATTCAACATCTGGTAATCACTTTAACTCACTAAGAGCGCTCAGCTCACACTAAACATTTTCATTAAGTGAAGTGAAAATACCATTGAAAAATTCCCCGCTTTTTCATTTTTCTCCGTCGAGATGTGTTCAGTTTACAGGAATTTCTTCATTTTACGTCTTATTTAACGCCTCAAAGTCTGTGATAATGCTTCAATTTTATTTATTCTTCCAGAGAATTTCACAATTCCTACGTAACAGGACTTAGTAAACCTACTAGTACTTTAAATTTACACCTACATAGTGAATGCACACAAGAAAACATGCAAGGTTTTTCATAAGGAAAGATCGAAAAGAATTCAAAATACACAAAAGAAATAAACGGAAAAGATGCCTCCTAAATCTTTGCAAAATATGTTGAAACGCAGTCTGTTTTCCAATTATATCCAAAAAATAGACACGTTTTTCAATTACAGATCTAGAAATAGCTCAAGCTGGGAAATACGTTTCCCAGATGCGGTATAGAGCTGCCGATATGAGTTCTGCCATAATACTCACACTTGACCCGTTTTCTTACATTTTATACATCTTGGAACTATTCTTTCATATTACGAGTGTACCTAACAAAGAAAACGTTGTATATTACATGGACCTTCGCTAAGAATTACCTCCTTAAATTTTATGGAGCTTTAGTCCGATGTTTTTACCTTTACTTTTACTACGAATATATTAAGGTAAGAAAATTTATGTACGAATCGTGCCTTACCTTCACATAAAACGCGTATTAGCACGATTGAAATTAACTATCTTAATTTTCGAGTTATTTTTAGCTTGTTACTGCTGGCTTATTAGAAGAAAAGATTTCAGTTATTTCTTTCACTAGAAGAAAAGATTCAATGTTAGTATTTCATACACAGCTGATAAAATTTACTTATTAATTGACAAAGATGTAATTACAAAAGCAATAGATATTAATAATAATAAAAGTTGCCAATAACTACCATTTTTATAAAATACTATAACCCGACTAATAATTATATAGCCTATGTTACCCGGGCTATTATTACGAATCTATTGGCACCTCATTTATTACAATCGAACTAGCAGTTTAGACGCTACGATGGAACAAACATACATACGTATGTGGTGGACAACTAATAAGCGCCACGATCCTAAATCCGCATTATCGAAGTTTTTTTTTTTTTTTTTTATTAAATAAGGGGGCAAAGGAGCAAACGGGTCACATGATGGTAAGCAACTACCGTCACCCATGGACACTCGCAACATCAGAAGAGCTGCAGGTGCGTTGCCGGCCTTTTAAGAGGGAATACGCTCTCTTCTTGAAGGTTTGCAGGTCGTATAGGTCCGGAAATACTGCTGGTGACAGTTCGTTCCAGAGTTTTACAGTGCGCGGCAGAAAGTTACGCGAAAAGCGCACGGTGGAAGACTGCCACTCATCAAGGTGATGAGGATGGTATGTTTTTCGCGTGGGACGATGGCGAAAAGTTGCAGGTGGTATGATTCCAAACAATTCCTCAGAGCACTCCCCGTGATACAGCCGATAGAGGATGCAGAGTGAAGCTACATCTCGGCGTAATTCCAAGGGGTCCAGGCTGTTTGAAACACTATGGCAGTCAACAATTCGAGCGGCCCTTCATTGGATATGATCCAGAGGGAGCAGTTGGTATTTTTCACACTTCGGCACTATATATACAACATCTGAAAACTAGTACAGGTGCCTCGGCCTGACCGAGCATACCGGTCGGAGATATCTCTTACGGGCTTTCATTATTCCTACACATACATACATAGACTCCCAAAATCATTAACCTTTCTTTTGGCTTAGCCATAATTTCAAAAAATTCGCCGAAAAAAATTCGGGTAAATAGGTATCATGTAAGTATATGTACTAAGCATACTACAGTATCCCTCCATTTTCCAACTAACCGTGAGAAAACATCTTGCTTCATCTAGAAATAAACGCTACATCTAAAATAACAATATCATGTTGCTTTTAAAAACATTTATATGGACATGTTTCATCAACTCCAGGACGTATAATAAAAACAATTTAATTAAATATATCGTATTGAATGTCTGTGGACATCTGCCTGTTCGATTTAGTCGACGACGCGACGGCTGTTCGCCGCATATTGGACGATTTTAAATTCAATTTTGTTATTGATACGAATGTCGGATGCCTTGTATGTACTAGCTGGAACCCGTAACTGTGTAACTATATTATTCATATTATTAATATATTTCAGTAGCATAGAAAATAATGAATAAAAAAATTGAAAGTTTCGTGCCACGGTTATTTACGTGTTAATGAAGGCACGCGAAATGCCTCGACCAATTTTTAAAACAAAACTACTTTAGCGGCATTGAGAGCGAAATTTGAAGGGCGCGTTACTTCCGAACACGCGTCACGACACGATTTCGAATATAACGCCATCTGTCGGAAGCTACTTATACTTCTTGGATAACAACTTTCTAAAGTACGACTTAATACACAGATAGCGCTAGATGTGTAAATTTTAATTTCCTACTATTTTTTGAGGTTATGTTCTTTAGGCACGATGAGAGTATTTTTGGATTTTAAATGATAAATAGAATAGTTTCAATTATGCCATAATTAGCTGTCGCCCTGTGGTCGAAATTTGTCCATAAAATAGATATTTTTTTTATTTCATACTTTATAAGGGTTCTTTTGCCGCTTAGATACAAAAAAATGTAAATGTTGTGACAGATGGACATCAACGTGTAACAAAATTGCATCTATCAAACGTACGATAGTGTGTGTTAATAATCTGAGGTTGCGAGTGTGGATTTTATTTTATTAATTTTATGTATTTTGGAGATTTATTTAAAAATATCAGCTTTCTGCACGCCTTGCTTCACAAAACATTAATTGTCCCAAATATTATACTCCTCCGCGCACAATTCCAATAAAACTTGCTTATTGAGGTACTCGAGTACTAGTTAAAGATTTTGTTTAAAAGTTTTTGAGAAACAGAGATCCACACCACACGTCACAGCTTACATACATGAGAGCGCTTCTTTCTTCCTTTAAAATCTTTTAAACCGCGGCAAGTATGTGGAAAATAAATTCGGCTCAAAACATTTCGCCTTTCATTCCTTCCCCAGCGATCCTACAACCAATTAACCTGGATCCAATGAAAGCCGATTTTTGTGAACGAAATTAAAAGAATAAAATCCCTAAATTATGGAGTTTTGAGCCTTATTTTCTTTCAATTAATAAAAGCCACGCAAATACCATACACGCAATTATCATCGAAAGCCGCCGTAACAGGGGATGAAAGGTCCTCATCATTTGCAAACAAATTGTCATTAAAATATTATATTAAATACGCTCATGTGTAAGCGGGAATAAGCGTTTATACGGCACGATTAATTTTCTATTGGTCGTCAACGTAATAATATTATAGTTTGAATATTATGAAAGATTAAAATCATGTAATTGTTTTTTGTACCTATCTACTTTTACGGTAGGTCTGTTCCTATAACTGCATTCCTATTGGCTTCACTTACCACTTACCTTTTGAAGACCCTCATATAAATTCTTACCTATTATACATGCTAGGGTTTTCCACTAAAGGAGAACCAGCCATCGCCACTGGTAGGTATAAAACATAAAATAACGACAGTTACAGTTTTATTTACATAGAATTACTAAAATGTATGGAAATTAAAATATGTGACGCGTTATTTCTATTTTAAATCAAACAAAGCCCCAAACTACGTATAGTGAAGTTGTAAAATCCCGAATTCAATGAAAAAAAACAAAGAACAGGGCACGTTGTTAGTTTACACTGGACAGCGAAATAGCGAGCTATTACAACACGCCGCGTGGGTTCGGATAGCGCCATAATATTATAGCGTGGGACATCGGGTAGTGTAGTAGGGTTGTTGCGGATGCAAAAATTTCGACATCTCGAATATCTCGAATACGGATACGGATAAATAAAGGACTACGTCTGGGTATACGGATGCAGATTACATAACCATTATTAAATATTTTACTTGTCAGTACTTATGGATCATATGACAAATTATGATAAAACGGGAAAATGGCTCAATTAAAAATTTTAAAACTCTGCGTTTACTTGTAGTAGATATTTTAAATTAATTTGAATTTTCGAATAGATCGTCATGCTTTCGGCTGTACATAAGTAAATGAAAATTAGGAATCCGCATTCGTTATTGCTTTGCATTAATTTGATGCGAATACGAATAGTTAATATGTCTGAATTTGTGAAAATATTAATAATAAAAAAATACGCTTTACGGATGTGGATGCGAGTATCCGCAACACCACTTATAGCGTAAGGCAGCATGGCGTGGCGTAGCGTGGGAAGCGACGAGGTGCGAAATTACTTTCGAAGTCATTTGTGGTCGATCAAACTTGGCCGACGTACTCGGCCGAGCAATTTGACTTTCTTTCGGGCACTTAAAATATCTTAAGCTTAAACGGTATTCAAATTTAAATAGCGGTGATTTACGGAGATTTTGCGATGAATATTGATTTTTATTCGAACCACTAGTTGTTATAAATACTACACAAGCTGTTACTAACAAATAACCTTAACTTTAAACGTGACGTACGAATCATTCAAAGCGTTAAGATTATGGGATTAAAACTTTAGTAAATTTACATCTTTTGTTACTTAAATGTTTAATCAACATGTTAAATTCAAGGAAAATGTGTTTGAAAATATTTTAATTAATAAAGTTGTGTTAGGACTTACGAGTTGGTAGATTGTAAATTACTATTAATTAATCGCGATTTATTTTCATTTACAATTATTTTAATATAGTAATATTATATTGAGAACGGCTTAACCGATTTCATTCATCTTCTTATATACGTTTTCTGATACTTTGTGGAAGGTTCTTACATTAAAAATATTTAGAAATCATCACGAGTTCAAAAATAAAATTCGTAGTTAAAACAACTATTTATTAATCTGTCAATTTAGATCGTAGTTAGTGTAGAAGTTGCCAGTAGAGGTAGGTTTAAGGTTAGGAAGTAGGTGTAGGTAGTAGGTGCAGGTTGTAGAATGTAGGTGTAGTTATTGGAATAGAAATTGTATTATGTAAATTGTAGGTAGCTAGTGTATACTGTGTATATTTTATTTATTCCAGTTTATACTTCTATGAAGGCAGGACGACTTATGTCAGATCTAGCTGACCTGTCTACATTTTTAAATAATAAACTCAAAGAAACTTACTTAGCGGATTACATCTGTATTTATCTCCACAAAAATGATTTACCAAAATCAAATAATTTCTCGCTGTATTCAAGCTTCAGGCGTTCTTTCGTCGATCGCGTCAAATCGCACGAAACAATATTCCATTTCCATATCTCATTGTTCCACCTCATTACTTTCCTCGAATGAACGATTATTGTCGTGGACTTTAAACGTGTTCATTCCTTAGATAAGAAATGTAAACGGTTTTACGTGGTTTCTGTTAAAGTTGTTAGAGATATCATTCGTTGTTAAAATATTTATTAATAAATATTTTTTACTAATTTAACTTGTTTTGTTTGAATCCCATCGAAAGAATAAATTGTTTTCTGTGTTTCTGGGCCATGGATGTGTATAAATAATAAAAATCTTAGGTATATGCATAGTGTAAAAGCATTAATGCTCTCCAACGATCTCATTTTTGTTATGACTGTATTTCTTAAACGGTTTATTGTAGTTAATTTCCTGGCTTATTATAGCCTTTTCGAAAATCCAATAAAAAAAGCGGTGTGGTGTAAGTTAAGTTCTATTCGAGGTATAAAGAAAATAGTAAAGACTATACATAAAAATCTTACGTTACTGAAGTTTTTTCCCGGCTAAGGTACACCACTGCATCGCCCCATAAGCCCATTCCCAAAAAACAATGCACGTTTCCCATTATTCGTAGCATCTGTAATGACGCACTGCGGGAGGAGCCATGCATGCTAAATCCTGTTTATTTTGGAATCACTTTATTTTACACTATCTATTTTGTTAGTAATTAAATGCCATTCTTTTACTTTATATTACCAACTTTACAAACCTAACAAACAAATATACAATAAATAACATTATATACAATGAAAAACGAAACGTGACAAAAATATCCTGTTATAAACTGTCACGTATATTTTCCCGAAACTAAGCGCGTAGTTATTTAGCGAACATAGAAAGGGAGGGATAAATAGTACCCAGGGACTTTGCAGATGAGGCGTAAAACATCCGTGGTATTTTTTCGGCTTCACGCCATCTAAAGGATTGACGTATTAGTTTGGTGTTGTCATAAATTTACAGTAAAAATAGCAGGTAAAGATAAAGAGCGGACGTTTTCAAAATTGTTTTACAGTTGAATGAGCGTTGCGAGGTAGGCACTTTTAGTTTTAACCTTATCTAACTATACTATTACTATTATAAATGTGCAGGTTTGTGAAGATGGATGGACGGATGGATGATGGATGAATGTTAGAGTAACAAAACTACGAAATAGATTTTAATTAAATTTAGTATCGTACCTAGCCGTTTAAGCTCTGGATTAACATATAGACTACTTTTTATTCCCTAAAAGTGCAATGTTCCTGTAGGATACTGTATTTACGCGGGCGGATCCACGGGCATAAGCTGGTTATGTCATATTCATGTGGCTGCTTGTGTTAAATTAGTGTCATCGCGCTAATGAGCGCGGACGCGGTCCATCAGGTATCATGCCTATTGCTAATTAAGATGACGGATTATAGACAGCGTCATCATCACCCTCGTCGACGCCTTGAGTCTTGACTAGGTTAGTTCTATATACTTCATTAATTAAGCATGCATTTAGCAACTTATCCTTACTAATAATATAAACGCGAAAGTTGATTGGATAACTACTGATATAATTTGGTATGGTATGATATTGTAGTTTACGCTATGGATTAACACGTAGGCTACTTCTTATAGCAGAAAAATGTACGATTTCCGCGGGATTTTCTGCGCGCGAACAACATCTAGTATTAACTAAATATACGAGTCAACTAGGATTTGTAAAAATATTATGTCGGTATTTTTATAATTACGTCTTCCTTACATATTTAAATTACTGTGAGTATGTATAATGTACTGTATTCAATAAACGTGGCTAGTTCACGTAATTAAACGTATAGAAGCAGGAACATTCTAGAATAGGACTTCAAATGTACATAGTAAAACACAAAATTAACTCCAGAAAACTGCTGTTTTGTAAACCTAAAAAATAACATTCATAAGAATAAAAAATGTGTTCCCGAGTTAATCCTCGTTAAAAGATTGAGCGCTACCGGTACACCCGCGTGTGGCCACGAGCTCAGACGACGACGGCAGCGATTAGCGAATAGTGAATGCTCTGAAAAGTTTAAATTAAAAACATTCACAGTAATTGCAATATACATTATTCAAGTTACGTGCATATATTTCCGTTAAAATCAGATAGTGTCCACATTATCTATCTGCGGATTGTCAGAATTCTCTCCCAAAATGAGCATCATTCAGACTCCAATTAGATATATAAGAATGAATGAATGAATGAATAATCAATGAATAATATTCGCGTAAACATAAGAAATGAATATAAATCGGTTATATCAAACTGTATTGCATCAATAACACTGCGAATTTGCAATTATATAGCTCGCGCTCGCGCTATACAAACGCTCGCGTTCGCTACCGCTACCGCTCAAACTCGTGGCCGTACATATCCGGTGACGTACGACGGCCGCTGTCCGCTGACTTCATCCCGGACAGATGGACGCACTTACACGATATATCGTCCCGCAGACGTACGCGTAAATTTTTTACTGAGACGCTGTTTCTGAGGGTTATTTTTCAAATGTGTGCCGTAATATTTCGGTTGGTAAAAAGTATTTTATGTTAGAAAAATATACGGCTTACGAAATAGCGTGTCTAAAATAAACTGCACATATAAAATAAAGAAATATATTTTTTGTTAACATGTAAATGTAAAAACAGTGTAACAGCGATATTTGTTACTCGTCGGTATTGGGTTTTTATGTGTTTTTATTACTATTATTTTCGTATAAGAATTATTATAACAAATAGTTTTTTCTCGACATTTATAAGCAGACATTTTATCCGATACGTTCTTAGAGCATTAATCCAACTCGACGGATACATTATGGAAGTGAACAATAGATGTTGCTCGTGACTTTTTCGCGTAGAAATCGGCATGTCGCGCAGGAAACGTACATTTTGCCGCGATAAAAGGACCTTATGTTCTTTTCCAATTTGTAAAGTAACAATAAAAATACTACAAGTTTGAATGTACTGGTTAGGGTCAGTTCACACCGCCACGATACGCAACGCTACGCGTTTTTAAAATAGCTATTGATAATTGAACTTTTTTCACTACACAAAAAGATTTACGCTTCATGTGACATCAGTCATACACTGCGTATGCGCTGTGCAGCTCGGTGCAACCTGACACTCCAAGTTTTACAATGACACGTGTATCGTCTTGTGTAACGAATGAAGTTCAACTTTGAATAGCTATCTTAAAAATTCAGCGCCATATCGCGTATCGTTTCATTTTAGTGTTAACCCTTGGCTATACTAAATTGAGCAGACACATCGAGTAGTCGTGCCATACTACCAGTCTATCGTGGTACACAATAGTCTTTCACGATTTATTGCCTCAGTCATGGCGGACGGCTGCAATTGCCCGCTTAATTAGTAATTTGTTTGCGGCTAACACTGCCCGTGTTTAGTGCATGCAAAGAGAGCTAGCGATTAGTCACTATAACGGGGCAGTATGATCGGGGGAGCTGACAATCTGTCGTGATAGTGCAAGGCATAGAAGTCGCATGACGGTTTGTCAGTTTTGACAACTCTGCGAGCAGGAAGAAACTTACAAACTTGCATCCTAGATGATCAGTACTTAACCGGTGGAAGTTTTGTTCCAACGAATCTTTCGCCATAAGTAATGTGTCTCTACACTGTACTACTTTTATATGAAAATCATTTTTAACTTCTCATTGTAAAAATTTATCAACTGTTATATGTTATATACTTTAAAAAATCAATTTTTCAATTCTTGTGAATAAATATACAATCAATTTTCAAAAGTATGCAGGGGGTTTTAGGGGTGAAAATCGATCTAACTATCCCGGGGAAACAGCATATATATATCTTTTCTTGCGTTGCGAAATAATAAAATGCGAGGTAATTCGCTCTTTAATTGTCAAAGCGCGTGGCTCAGCTACTTATGGGTAGGACTTTTTGTTTTGTTGGCAAATTTGTGTGTCGGCCTCAAGTCTAGTCAGACCAAAAGTTTCGTCTTTTTTTTAATACCTAAAGCAATTGACTATTTTTTACTACAACTCCGAGAAAATCCCGGTCTCTTAGGTATTCTTAATATACTTATTTTTTGGGTAGTATTATTAATATACTTAATCGCTCTAAGCTATGGGAGGACGAATCACTAAGTGAAAAACTGTATCACTTTAAAAAGTTCGTATATTTACGAAAATATTCACACAATGTCCCTAATATTGATCTCTATCTGTATCTCTATTCTCTGCAGTAAATGAGAATGACAAAGCTTCAAATCATCAAACATCGCGTAGCCTAAAACTGGCTTACCTAAATATTATGTTAAGTCGTTAGGTGCTCCTAGCTAATATAACAAAAGACTCGCTTGTAACTTGCGCCTCTCCAACCGAAACAACTCCAGTCACAACGTCAAATGACTGTCGGCGTCGGGGTTCAAGACTCCCACTTTCTTACCTCACCCCTTCATCGCCCCATCTACCTCCCCGCACTTCATGCCTCTATCACCAATGTATTACAAACTAAGGATGAGCCCCGAGCTTATTTTGTATAAGCCTATTGACTTTATGTTTACGCAAATATGAATAATTAATTATTAATAATATTTTTGGTAAATCGCAAATAAAGGTGAACCGCGAAAATCTATAAGTCCTTTAATTTACTATTGTTGAAACTTTTATAATACAAGTGAACTGAGATTACGTTGTCCTATCTCCAGCGATCTGTCTAACGGACTGTAGAAGTTGTTTTGGCTTTAATATGGCATTCACGTTGGAGACATTATAACACTAGGACGGGGCCTGTCCATGCTATTGTAATAATAGGTCAATGTCTCCCAATCTGGTTCTCCCCCGCTCTACATACCTTACCCCTCTATCGCCCTTTCTAGCCCCCTGCAATTAATACATCAATCCCCTTTCTCGTCTGGGCTATCTGCATGAGTTTTGATGGTTAACTATTACGGTACAACCGGGATTACACATTCAAACCGATATCGTCTTAGTTTACAGCGTCAACAGAATAATATATTAAACAGAATAAATAACCTTACACTTTGAATTTTAATTTGATAGAACATGTTTGTTTTCTAATCCGAGACAAGTTTTCTAATTTAGATCTTGTCTTAACGAGATTGATTTTATTTGAGACTAAGGACCCAAAGCAATGATTTTAAAACTAAGGATGGGCTATGACGTCCATTTGGCATAACAAGTCATCATACAGAAACAAGTTACGCCATCTTGATTTCACCATACCCCAAATGTCAACCATTTTACCATACTTCAAATGTCCCAAGCCCCAAAAGTGGGGCCATTTATGTGGGGACAGTTTTTACCTCTACATGCTAATAATAATAATGGGTCCTGACTGTTAAAAATGCATTTTTCTTTTCAGTTTTTATGCAGTCGGGTTTTTTCGATTTTTTAATTAATTAATTTTATTTTACAATGTTAAACTAATCACTTAAATATTCACTCTTAGAGTTTATTTAACACTTGAGCAACTGTTTAGTGTTTATATAAGCACTCACTTTGTATTTTTAGTGCGAGCCCGCTGTTCCGTGTATTAATACACTGGCTTACAGAAGAAAATATCACACTTTTAAAATTATTATTTAAGAGCTCAAAATTTTCAGAGGAATTTCGAAAAAACTCTTTGAGGTCACCCGAGACCCGAGACTCAATCCAGCGAGGATACTTTCTGAGCCTTCTAGGTACTCTAGCTGGTGGGGATGACCTGGGAGATTTCTTTTTGTTGTACCTTTTTTTATTTGTAATTTTTGTAGTTTTGTATTATTAATTTTCATTTTAGTACTTTTATAGTCAGTGGATTCACCTATCATCTTAATGTTACATTTCCTAGAGATGAAATGAGATCTATAATTAGAGCTCAATAGAGTATGTATGTATATGTAGATGTAATATAGCGAATGTACAATGAGGCTGACTTAGCCCGAAGGTTTTAAGCCTCTTTAAAATAAATGAAAAAAAAAAAAAAAAAAATATATATATATATATATATATATATATATATATATATATATATATATATATATATATATATATATAAACTATATAAGTTAGAGACTTTAAATAAGTAACGTTAACTCTATATAGCAAATTACAATTTTATCAGTTTTCTACTAGTTTCAGATATTTGATAAAATTTGCTATAAACCTAACGTTTTATTTTAAAAATGTGTTAGTTCCATAGTAATGAAAAAATAAAAGTGCTGCTATATATTTTATCCGTAAAGATTTCATATTATAAAAACACATATTTATTATATTATATTTTAAAGTAATATTAAAAATATTTACCACCCTATCTACGCTAACAACGTTATGATTTCATAAACATTGGCGTTACAAAATCGCCAGAAATCCGAAATTCATTTTCGTTATCTTCCCCGTTATACTCCTTACCCGAAATCAGGTTGACGTGGTGTGAATACGTAATAAGTTTAAAATGAGACATTTGTATTGGTACGAAATAGATAAGTTTCAACGAAATTAGAGTAGGTCGATGGTAGGAATTTTGATATTTCATAATCTGGTTTCAGAAAGTTTTCTGGAAATTTCCTGAGTGAATTTGTCTGATAGAAACAACACAGTTGAGCGATTAATTCCGAATTATAAAGTAATTGTAAATTGCTGTTAGCTTTAACGAGTACAAACGATCGTTATCAATTTATAATATTCTTTTGTTATAATCTTAGATTCCAATCACGAGTAAAATGTTATATCAGAGGACCATAAGGTCTGATAAGATCATCAAATAATACACCTTATATTATATTATGAAACACAAACAGACGAAATCATTTTATATACGCTACTAAGAGCAAATGCTTCGTTTTTCCCTTTGGTATTTTTTTTAGAACGCATAATTTATTTCGCTATGTCGTAGCTTTTCTACGCCGTAGCTGTACTACGCCGTAGCCATTCTACGCTGTAGAGCCTCTACGCTTATTTTCATACACTTTTTAGGTATAATATTAAATTGTATGTTATTTTTATCATGTCACTTTTATTAGAGGGTAAATTTGATACGTTTCTGTTTTGCTAAATTATTATTCACGAATAATTTTGGGTTAGGCGATATTTTGGCACAATTGTAGTCAAATTTTAGCTATAAATCTTAACAACAGAGACAAGAGGATATTACATAGTGCCCTACTTCCAAAGTTTTGAAGGACGATCAGGCGATATTGAGAGTCATGATAGAGGTCGCAGAATATTAATTGTCGAGTAACAATGACGCCATTATTTTAAGGCCAACAATCGGTGGCGGTCGCGTCTCGTGAGTCGTGACACAATTTTATATTATATTTTTGGTTAGTTGCCGATATTGGTAGCAAGAGTAGTCTATCATGGCAATACAAACTATGTTATCAGTACAGTAAGTGTAGCAGCAGTGAAAACACAGATAGACCATTTTGTCGTTTTAGTAAATACACAGTAATTCAAAGTTTAAAATAAATAAACCGCACCCACATTCTCCAATACTTACAGACCTCTGTAACTATGATATTATAAGAATTGTCAATCCGAACAAAAACAAAATAATTAATTAAAATACTAGCGTTTGCCTGCGTCTCCAACCGCGTAAATACAGTATCCCACGGGAACAATGTACTTTTTTGGGGTAAAAGTAGCATATTATATGTTAATCCAGAGTTTAAATTACTACCAAAGAAAGGGTAATAAACATAAAGCTTTCACATTTATAATAGTTGTAGGATTATCATTATTTCCACCTCTATACCTCGATTCGCCATGATAATAAAGAATAATATAAGCCTTCGACTTGATTCCTTAAAAATCTAGTGACGAAATACTTAGAGTAGTTCGAATTTTATGATTAGATTCCTAAGAAATCTATATTATACCTGCATGTTTAATATATATACAAGTACATGCATCCATTCATTCATACTTACAAACTTTCACATTTACAATAGATGTATAATCTTCAATAATGGTAATCAGAATCACTCTGTTTTATGGAACAACGACAAGATTTTAAATAACGAGTATATAGAGCCGAGGACCGATCACAGTTTTATGGGATCCAATCAACTTTTTATTGGACATAAAAGCGCAATAAAACAGAAAGAGGAATCTAAACCAATTTGAATCGAACCGGAAACTTAATATTGTTAGTTCATAAATCAAAGTGAAATAAAAAGGCGGGAAAAGATAGGGAAATAAAACATGGCGAACGTGACGTCATCCATCATGACGACACCTGAATTTTGCTTTTGTGATTGATCGTTGTGGACTTTAAACTAATTGTATGTCGCGAGTTAAACCTCTTGGATCTTTTTGAATGTCGCGAACTTTGATAAATAATGTTTTCTATTTCGTTCTACATATTATTTTGACTTGGGAATTATTTGTTCTACTTCCATTTCCTGAATTTTCTCATTAAAATACCTACACATGCGCCTCTTTGCTCATAAATACGCATGTTAATTTCAACACAAGAAGTAAATTATCATATTAACTAATAAAACCTCAAAACATGTATGTATTATATTATTATGTGTTATTATCCCTAACAATTTTAGGGACAAGGCACCCGACAGTGCATTGGTAACAAGTTTATCGACGTATTATGAATTCTTGTTCAAATTAGGGAAAAAAAACTCGGCCAAGTGCGAGTCGGACTCGTTCGTAGCGTTCCGTACCACTTTACTAATATTTTACTTGTTTACTTATTATTTCGCTATTTTAGTACGAAGTTTTCCAAGTAAGCGCATTTAACAAGGGAGGCATCTGTAACTCCTGAACTCACAAAGTTATATAAGCCGTTCCTTTTAAGTTCATCACATGGACTACCATCGTGATTTTTTTCAGATTGTTCGAGCTTGCCGTTTAGCTTTTAGAGAGGCGGGACCTATTATAATACAAAATGCGCCTTAGAGCTGAATATTTTGCAAACGGAGACCTAAATCCAAAAATAGTCTTACCAAGCTCTCAATTTTTTGAAAATACCTATCTAATGATGTCCTATCTTTGGGGTAGACGCGAGAAAAAAATTCATCCCCACTTTGCGTGATATAAGGTAGCTAGGGTACTTAGGTACCCCGAAAATTATTTTTTGTGATGTTATTTGTAATAATGTATAAGTACTTAACTTTGTCGACGTAGTAAATACACGTCATATCCATGAAAAGTTTTATCTTTCTAGCACTAACCAATGGTAAGCCGCAGACGGACGGACGGACGGATATGACGAAACGACATGGCATTTTTACTTAGGTATATATTGGCGGTGAGGTGTCATAACGGTATATTTTCTTCGTAGAGTGTGGAGGCGAGTAGAGGTGCGTGTACGAGCGCCGGGGGAAATTACCACATAGGGGTCGCCGGGAAATGGGAATGTGGGGAATGATAAAAATTTGAGAAAAGGTGGGAAAATACTGATCTATATTGAACTCGTAATATAAGTGAAACTAGTAAAGATATATTTGTAATGTACGATTTCGATGATGATTGATGGTTGATGATGATGATGATGATGATGATGAATTTAGATGATTTAGATACGCCAATCCATGTTGCTGTCTTTGTCGGTCCAGTGGCGTCTCTAACGTATCAGTCAAAGAAAGACCATTTAATACTATTTTTGTTAAATAGGGGGAAAATGTAGAACATCAAATGCCAGCTGCGTTACGAACATTACAATGCGTCGCCATCATTTAATATCGGCCTGCAAATTTCATCAATTTTGAAACTGATTTCTAGAAGTTCTAGATTTTAAATAAAAAACGTTTTTATAGCTAGTTTTTTCAGCTTTTTAGTTTCTGAATTTGTAGATTTTGCGTGAATGAGTCACGAACATCCATCCATCCATACATTCATCCATATATCCATCCATCCTCACAAATTTTTAAATTTATTTACTATTAATAGTAGTAAGATTTTAACACTAAATTAACAACCAATCAAAATAATTATGTAACTACTTAAAATCAACAGCTTAAACAGTATTAGCATCTTTTAAAATGATCGTTGACATGACATTTTAATCTGGAAGATTATTGTCCCATACATTTTACTTTAATCTGAATAAAAGCCTTTTTGTTGGTATGAATAAATTAAAATTTACATTAAAACAAAGCCGCTTATTTTAAATTTAAAGTATTCATTATTCACCTACATCCCCACTCAAATTTATTTTGAGAATGCCATTGGCGACAATGTAGAGTATATTTTCTTTTAAAATATTCATTTAAACACATTTTTTTTTTAATAATATAAATAAATAATTTTTGCACATTTTGAAATGAACGACTATGGATACTTGTACTAAAATTATATCTTTTCCAATGATGCACACGTAATACAATATATTTTTAAGATTCCGTACTCAAAGGGTAAAAACGGGACCCTATTACTGAGATTTCGCTGTCTGTCTGTCCGTCTGCCTGTCACTAGGCTGTATCTCCTTAAGTGATATAGCTAGACAATTGAAATTTTCGCAGATGATATGATTCTTTTTTTTGGGTAAATAAATGATTATTATAATTAATATTCTTATTTCTGTTTGCCGCTCAATAAATACTAAAAAAGCATGAAATAAATACTTAATATGGCTCCCATACAAAAAACGTGATTTTTTGCCGTTTTGTACGGAACCTGCTGTTATTTGTCATGCTCACGTGAAATGTTACTCGTCGACCCACTCTTGACCCATGAATCCGCAAAGTGGGGATAATGAGGATTCGCCCCACCCTATGAAGAGGGGAGTACAGCGTGCTTGGGAAGAAGATCGTTATTACGGGGACCTTGGTCCAAGCAACATCTAGTTTTTATTAAAAGTTATTGAAATTGTTATTAAAGTAGCTCGTCAGAATCATAATATTTCTTTATTATTATTATTGCTTAAATATTCAAAGTTTAGTAAAGTTGCGTGTTTTAAGTATGAAAGTGATTCCAAATGTTGCAAAATGTATTGTGATAATTTCAGTTATCCTATAAATAAATGTTATTAAAATAACTGGAGTTTTAATCAAAATAAACAAGTTAAATGTGAAAAGGTCTGGTGTTGCTGAAGGTAAGAAAAATAATTGCAGTCAAACCTGAGTCCCTCCGAAAGGTCGCGAGTCCAACTCGCATAAAATAATATTTACCTAGAAATTATTTAGGTAGGAGTAAACGTGCTATTACCGCTCGACCAGGCATAAGATGAAAATTGTTTAGCAGCGCCGTTGAATCGTGCGCACGTACACCGTACAGACGTGTAAATACCTAGTTCAACCACGTCTACAGTCGATGCGGTCACTTCCTTTGTATATTTCGAGGCTTGCTATGTACAAAGGAAAATTTATTTATTTACTAGCTGACCCGACAGACGTTGTCCTGTCTTAACTATAAAATATGAACTGGAATAAATAAAATATATGTAACTACTTATAATCTACATATAACAATTTATATTCCAATAACTACACCTACACCTACTAACTACACCTGCAACCTACACCTACAACCAACACCTACTTACTACACCTACATCCTACACCACAATCTACAGCCTACACCCACATCCTTCACCTACAGCCTACACCTACAACCTACACCTACATTCAACACCTACACCTACAACCATGAAGTAAATTGAGATGCCAAATTATACATAAAAAATTATCGTGAGACAATTATTATTTATTATCTTCGATTGCCATCTTGCAACCCTATTGCTGATCTGTGGATCAAAGGAAAAAATATTAAAATCGCTATTTAAAAATAAGGGTCGGTGGTAGTATGGTGAAAATTTAGGTTTGTATGTATTTTTAATACCACATCACATAAAAAATACATTTTGTCGAAAAACTAAAAAAAAATATAGGGGTGGGTCACCCTTATCATTTAGGGGTTGAAAAAGTAGATTATAACTGATTCTCAGGCCTACCGAATGTACGATAGTACATAAGAGATTATTGAAATTCTCAATAATTTCGACTGATTATATTCAGGTTTTACAAACATCAAAATAACACTATAAAAAAGGCAAATTAAAATATGAGTGTCCGCGAGTAGGGTTGTAGGCGTAGTTGTTATGTGTCGGGTATTGCCGCGAACATTCTCGTGCGTGTAAGTGGGACAAAAGAGCGCCGTCGCGCGTGCTCGTAAGGATCTCGCATATGTTCGGTGCCAACACGCGAACACCGAATATGCAAAACAAATCATAAGAATCAATCAAGCTGATTCGGAGGATTATGTCCTCTAACGATGCGATAATTTTATATTATTTAATATTATATTTATACATACAAACTATCATAACATTACATAACCTAATGCGATAGTAGTGGAATCAAAATTGTAATACATGAATTTGGTAATTTCAATCATATACATACCACATAGTATAAAACAAAGTCGCTTCCCGCTGTCCGTCCCTATGTATGCTTAGATCTTTAAAATCACGCAACGGATTTTTATGCGGGTTTTGTCAATGCGAGTGATTCAAGAGGAAAGTTTATATAATGTACATAACATGCATAACATAGTAGAGAAACACTGATAATCTTCGAGCTTTCTAATGTGATGTTGTAAATAAACACATTTTTGCGCTTACATTGCAAACGCTGGCTAAGCCCTACGAGATGGATCAAAATAATGTATTGCAGTACTCCTTATCCAATTAAGTGCCTTAAATACATTGTGCATTTAATATAGATCAATATGGTATTTTACAGCATATAATTTAAATAAATATTTTCGAATACATTACAGATTTAAAATGCAGGGACATAGCGCGACCACCGGCCCAGGGACGGTGGCGTGTGCCAATATTAATAATGCGTCGAAGGCCGCGTTTCGCCCTATATCACTTTATGATTAGCAGTGATCACACGCGTTTAAAACCCAATTTCACGCAGGCGAAGCCACGGGCAAAAGCTAGTTCAATTAATAATTAAACAGAAACTGGTCGCGCAGTCTTGTTGTCGATATTGTCTCTTTAATCCATAAAATACCTTGTTTTTCTCTACTCCTATTTCAAGGATTTGGGTAAAACGTTACATGTTCGTACACAAAAATGCTCTAGTTACGGAAGAGGGCTGTTTAACATTTCCGTCCCTTACATTGACAATCTACACGCGAACAGGTAAATATATTCTCTGTGCGTTCAAAACTTTCATTCAATTGCCTAAGCACTTGTGCTCTACAAATACAGAAATGTGGATTGTTATTTCATTAGATTTTTATTGATCTTGTTATTCGGTATTTGGAGAAAGCTTCAGCTTAGTATTATCATAGCTCTTATGTCAAATATCTAGCTAGCTACAGACTAACATTAGAAATTAGAATGGCAGCCTCGGAGGCTTAGTGCGTCGGCGCTCAAGCCTCACACAACAAGGATGTGTATTATATATTAATTATCGTAATTATCTTGACTTACTAAAATAATATCTAATAAATAATGTACAGAATTTATACCTATAATTTTTTGAACATGTTTTTCTAATATTAAAATCTAGTTTAAGTAATACGACTATTTTGATTGTAAATATCTGTAAGTTTCTATTTATAACAAGTTATGTTCAAAATTATTGTAAAATTACTATGTGTTACTATGTGTTAATATGTATTACTATGTGTTACTATGTGTTAATATGTATTAATATAATTACAGATTCGCTCTTATTCCTTTATTATGTTATTTTTTTAGTAAAATTTATTTTTCTAATGTATGAAATTATCTGTTTGTTATTAATGTATTAAAATAATATAACGTAATAAAATAATATAATAAATAAATAAATACAAAATAATAATGTATTAAAAAATAATATCTTATTAATGTATTAAATTATAAATATTGACTATCGTGTGCATTAAATAAACTAATTATGACTGATTTAAGATATAAATGTTATAGCAATATTATGTTGTTGGTGAATCTTGTCAATTAAAAAAATATATGTTTAGTCTATAATAAAAATCTTAAATAATTATAATATTGTTCAAAATGAAAACGGATATTTTAGGCATAAAATGATGTACTGCTTATGTAAAGACGTTTAAAATCAAATCAAATCAAATCAACACCACAGTTTCTTTGAGGTTAATGAGCTCATCGTGTCAGAGAGCGCAATGTAGTTTTATTCAGTGCAAGGTATATAATATATTTTGTTTTATTTTTTTTCTGCTCAAACGTTTTTACATAAGCAAGTTTTTAAATCATCTCAGAATGTCCGTCATTTTTTTTTAACAACCCTGAATATGTATAGTATAAAAGTATTAAATATGTTTCCCCTGGTCCCCGTAGCATAAGTTCTTCTAATACTTACCACGGGGCCAGATTGACGTGATGAAGCGTCCATTGATATTATTATTAGTGGATTGTAGATAATCTACACAGTTTTATCATAACTTACATATTGTAGTTGCTTTTTATTAAAACGTTAAAGAGAAATATATAAAACTGTATTACATTTTAATTAAAATTGGAAGTAAAAATAAACATTTCCAATCATATAAATTGTATGTAGGTATATTTAAGAGCCTTCATGGTCCAGTGGCTTAGAGCTCTAGTGGCTTTCGACTCGGAGGTCGTGGGTTCTATTCCCGTAATCGAACAACAAAAATGTTTGTTTTCTAGTCTGGTAAGGACAATGCAGGCTGATCACCTGAATGTCTGACAAGAAAGATGATCCATGCGTCGGATGTGCATGTAAAAAGTCGGACTTGCGCCTGATCTCTCGCCAGTCGTGTCGGTTATCCGTCCCACTGGGTTTTAAAAGTAAAGGAAGAGAGAGTGCTCTTGTGTACTGCACACACATTTAGGCATTATAAAATTACTGCTGCGTAACTGGCCTGGTTTCAACGAAAAACCGGCCACCGTCACCGAAATCGGTGTGGGGGGTTATTATATTTTATTTAACCCGGGGAGCGCACAGTGAAAAACAAGGCGTGTAGGGTTGGGTGTAAAATACCCATATAAAAATCGCCATAATTTAAATACTTAAAAGATATTTAGTAATATACTGTTATTAGGTATTAGTTAAAACGACTATTGTTTAAAACTATATAAGACGTCATAAAATAAATCAATCATAATTCTTTCCTAAGAATGTCGCAAAATTATGACACGAAGTGTATGTTTGGGTATTTTTACCCTTTCCATGGTTGGACGCATATTATCCACCGCTATGGCCACAATACCACTGAATGATGATATCCCTCGGGGAGAGGAGACCCTTATCTCCAGCTAATGATATCAATTTGGCAAGATCGCACATTTTTTTAAAGAAATACGCTTATTTTAAAACGGCCCAGGTAAAATATACCCAACAGTGCGCTCTCCAGGTTGAAACAAAGAGCATTAAGTTTGTGTAGGACACAAGGGGGTCTGGAGCATACTATATTTAAAACGGCCCGGGTAAAATATACCCAACAGTGCACTCCCCGGGTTAAAACAAAAAGCATTAAGTTTGTGCTGGATACAAGGGGGTCTGAAGCATACTATATTTAAAACGGCCCGGGTAAAATATACCCAACAGTGCGCTCCCTGGGTTAAAACAAAAAGCATTAAGTTTGTGTAGGACACAAGGGGGTCTGGAGCATACTATATTTAAAACGGCCCGAGTAAAATATACCCAACAGTGCGCTCCCCGGGTTAAAACAAAAAGCATTAAGTTTGAGTAGGACACAAGGGGGTCTGGAGCATACTATATTTAAACTTTTCGAACAAAAGTGTCATTTTTATATGATACTGGTCATCTTTACAATTAAGTATGACCATCTTGATCTATCTGATAATAAATAGGAAAACAGTGTTGTCACTTTTGCTGAACCCTTCAACTAATTGAATTAAAGGAAGCTTTTCAAACCTTGATCTCAATTGTTTGACAAGTCGTGTCAAAATGGACCATAATCTAAAGTAATACCAGTAAAGTAGCATGATAAAATAGACCACATTCCAGTATAGTAACACATGGAAAAGTTACATTTTATCTTTAGTAGCGTGTAACATTATAAACCAAAGGCGTTCCACAATCTTGAGAAAATAGGCTTTATGCAGATTAAAGTAGCGCACAAACGCTCGAGCCGCCATTTTTCCTACATTACCGTTATGACACATTCTTCTTTTTATCGCCACTGTATCATTTTGGCCTAAAAACTCCACATTAGTGTTGGCGTGATATATATATATATATATATATATATATATATATATATATATATATATATATATATATATATATATATATATATATATATATATACATATACATATTTAATAACGTTTGTGCCTGAGATGGAATTAAAAAGTTAGCGTAAAATATTGTGCAGTTGTAATAAACGTATAATAGGAATCTCGGAAACGTCTGCAAGTCTTCTCATGAAATTTTGCATTATCCTCCAAATGGAAACAGCACATTTTTAAGTTGCATAATAATATTATGTTTGTTCCTTCGTCGCGTAATAATATATGAGTGATATCGATTTCTAATTATTATGTCAAATTCGGTTGGCGGCTTGGTTAGCATTGGACTATTTCCGGTTTGGGAACTAACCCGGCGAGAAGAACCGGCGCAATAAACTGTCATGGGCGGCCCCAATTTTCCATCTTTTAGCAAAAAGATGGAAAATTGATACTTTCATTAGAAACATTTTCATTATAACTTTTGCTTTATTTCATTCAATTTAAAATTTTATGGTCACAGAGAGAACATTTTCTTCGTGTTTATCAGCTAACTACGTTCCACATCTCAGCTATCCAGTTGAACATTACACCGAACCTGATATAAGTCGGAAATATCGAATGAATGCAATCTGTCAGCTCGGTTATCTACAATCTCATTCGTTCATTTTGTTCGTTCGTTCATTCCTTCTTCGTTCGTTTAACCGTCTCAATGTCGTCGCATCAGTCGCTCCGACGTTTCATCCAATTTCGCCGAATGACTTTTAATTAATTTTCAAATGTACTTCGAGAATGTTTTGCCTATTCTTCTAGTCTAATCCCGTTGTTTTATGCCTACAGTGAATTAAATTAAAATTCTATTTCATTAACAGATAGCAGAAAGAATTAATAATTACAGTCTATTTCATTAGTGGTGGTGAAAATATTTATTTACGTATCCTTTATAATATTACAGCCGCGAAAGTTAGCAAGAATGTATGGATGTGTGGATGTCTGTTGCTTTTCAAGCACTAACTACCGTACGGATTTGAATGAAATTTGGTAAGATAGTAGTTTATACCCTGGATTAACACATCGGATACTTTTTATCGCATCAAAATGTACGATTGCCGTACATTTTGATGCGATCGCGGGACACATCTAGTTATTAATAATTCTATATCATTTTATTTTATTGCACTAAATTGAATTTAAAAGTTTACTCAAACCCAGGTGCAAGAAATCCTCGTTAATGCGGCTAAAATTGAATAAGAAACCTTTTAGACAGCGTTAAAAAGAGAGATAACGACAATAATATATAGCATAATAGATGTTGCATCATAGATGAACCATAATAGATAACGTTTGAACTAATGAAAGGTCGTAAATGAAAAGACACAATGCAGGCAGTTAGGTGTTGAAAAGTTGCGAGATGTAATCGCGTGCTATTGAGGACAATAGGGCGTCACAATTGGGGGCATCAGAGCCCCCACAATTGGGGGCATTGTAGCACCGAGGCCCCTCTTGGTATTCTTTTACGTTGTTATATTATGAACATTTTATGAGAAACGTTTTGAATTTAAACTGAAATTAAATATTTTACCGTGTAAGTTATAAAGAACTAGCTTTGTCCCGCAGCTCGTCGGTGTGTAAAAAGTTGCTTAAGTGTGTGATTTTCATTCAAATCGGTTCAGCCCTGGGAGTGTCAAACATACATTCATAAATACTGTATCACACGGGAACGCTTTTCTTTTTCTAAATAAAAAAGAGCCTATGTGTCAATCCGGTGCCTAAACTACTACCATACCGAATTTCATCAAAATTTGTTCAGTAATTTTTCCTCGTCTTCCAAGACACACTTTTGCGTATCTTTCATAATCATATATCCATACATCCTCACAAACTTTCACATCATAGTAGTAGGATTTTTTTTAGATTTAAGGTATTAAAATAGTCATGTATCTTTTAAAATTTTTACATGAGGTATCTAATTTTACCGACATCAATAATATAAAGTAAGCACTCGGCCAATCTCCAATTAAATAAATCCAAAGATTGATTGATGAAAGAATAGGTTCTGTCTCCGCCCCCAGTGTTAGATGTCGAAAAAAACTATATTCCGCCTGTACACGTTTTGGAATGTCTGAATAGCTGTTGCACGCAGCTCCGCCCGCGTAAATACAGTATCCCACGGTAACACTGTACTTTTTCGGGATGAAAAGTATCCTATGTTTTAATCCTTATCCTACTACCAAACCAAATTTCATCGAAATCCGTTCAGTAGTTTTGCGTGAAAGAGTAACAAACATCCATACACCCATCCTCACAAATTTTCACATATATAATAATATTAGTAGGATTGTTGTTACATATTTAAGTTGAATGTGACTTCCACTGGTTAAATCATTCAATGCTTTGTATGATTCAATATTTGTATGATTAACGAATTCATTTTCAAAGAGTTTATTGTTAGTAAAGGTAATTAAGAGCATGTCAGGACATGTACAATGAGCTTTCCGTAACTATCAACGCGCTATACTGGGTGTTTTTTCGGTCAGTATCCAAACTTTCAGGAGTGAATATAGGTACTCTTGAATATAAGCAACTTTTACTATGGGGTTAATTTTCTTACTTGAAAAAAATATGAGCTGTTTCCTTCAAAATGCTATCTATGCCGTAACACTTTTGTGGGAAACAGCTGATTTTTTGGCGTGACAACGTCTTATAATTCGATGGAGCCGGCTGCACGCACGAAAAAACATGACTCATGCGGCGTTACCTCGCTCTGAGGCGTTCCACTTTCTTATGACGTTGTCAAGTTCAACTATTGTCAGTTAACCGACTTTACAGACAACCGATTTTTTTTTTCCCATATTAAAAGTTGATCCCATAGTAAAAGTTGCTTACATTCAAGAGTTTATTCGCTCCTGAAAGTTTGGACACTGCCCGAAAAAACACCCGGTATGTGTTTTTGTTTTCTTCAAATCACTTCATAAGTTGTCGTCCAATTTCGGTCAAATTGATTTTCGTAATGGCGATCAGTATGGAGAGTTACAATTTTCTAAGTGTAATAATTTAAAAGTAAAGGACCAATTTGTTAAACACATTGGAACCCGACTACTCGAAAATGGTTCTTTTCATGAAAAATTCATGTATGAAACTATTCTCCTCAATTTTAAAGACCTATTTGATAATAACCCACACGATGAGGTAGAATGGAAAATATATTATCCCCACTTCACATGTATAAGCCACCCTTAAAATATAAAATAATTATTATTTTATGCTACCAAAGGGAATTAAGTAGGTATAATATGTCTACGCAACCTACAAGTGTTTGTAATATCATAAGTTTTATTCAAAATTGAATATGGACGGAAAAAGCTAAATATATAAAAAATAGGGCCTGCACTACGGAACCCTAAAAATGATAAACAATTTTTTTCAACTGTTTGCGTATAAAGTTACATCTGTGGAAGAAATATTCTCGACATTAGCACGAAGTGTAATCACAAAGGCATACAAGTTTCCGTCGATATTCTGCAAACTACTCGGTACTCGGGCGGGTAGTTCCAAAGAAAATGGACTTCATACCCGATACTTCGCAGTTCTGAACTTATCTCTTTTGAACATCGTGCCGCGTCTACGTAGTCCAAGTACTTTTGAATATCAATTGTTTGAACTTTGGCAAGTTTGAAAAGCTGAAAATAATATTGGTAGGTCGCTTGATTTGCAGTTCAAGAAGGAAGACTCTTTAATTTCTCGACTCCATTACACGGAGGATAAAAGTTAATACCGTCTTTATACAAATTGTTTAGGAAGATCAAAAAAACCAGCTAAGTCCGAGTCGGACTCGCGGGTTTGGTACAAAACGGCAAAATCACGTTTGCTGTGTGGGATAGATATTTATGTTTTAAGTATTTACTGTTACACCAGCAACAGAAAATTTCAACTGTCTAGCTATCACGGTTCACGAGATACAGCCTGGTGACAGACAGATGGACAGACGGATAGGCAGACAGCGGAGTCTTGGTTATAGGGTCCCATTTTTACCCTTTGGGAATAGAACTCTAAAAAGTAAAATCCATAAAATCACATGTGATAACTGACAGTCCGCAGTCAAATAGCTCTTGACTATAACTTTATCCTTAATTATTTACTCAATCTAAATAATAAATAGTCTCCCAGTTTCAATGATTGTTGACGTCTAACATCCCTTTTTATATCTATTATGTTATGTATAAAAGTGTTATATTATGTGTAAAAAGGAACTTTAGTTATGTTCCATGTTGTCGCATAATATTGTTGTATAAAAAGAATATAATGTCAAAATGACATTGACTTTGATGCCTAAGACTGTAATGTCGTATAACACGTAAATAAGACGTAAGTTAGAAGATGCAATAGAAGTTTTGCTGTATCATTGGTATTACCACCCTAACTTAAAATTGATATGCAAGAACCAAGCTAGCAACTAACACTGCTTTTATTGAAGTTGTTTAAAAACGAAAATATTGTGTTGTTGTCTTTTCAATTTCTTCTAATCTCATGAGAAGTAAAACTGATACTATCAGCTAAGTCCCAATACGAAAATTACTTTTACTAGTTCATTCGACACTTTGTGCATCATTTTTCATGGGTACACCACTGGGACCAAAGTGACAACTAACAGAATCTCTGTTAGTTGTCATTTTGGTCCCACTGGTTGTGTTCACATAGACGTGTTTTGAAACATAAATAGATTTTTTTGCCAATCTTTTGTTATTTTAAAACAGTATGACGCTGCGTAGGTAATCATTATGAAGTGTAGGTAGTTTTTAATCTATTCTGAATCCCAAATTAACACAGAATGGATAGGAGCTGAATAATAATTAAATTCGAAATACAAATCTTCGATACTTGTGTATTCAAATGCGAGTCGCATTTATACTTTTTTCTTTGATTAAATCAACTTCACCGAATTGAATATTCCGTCCGTAAAATATTGAGAAGTTTGAAAGTTCGGAGTTACTTAGAGTTAGGGCCGAACCCGAGAATATGAAATTTTTGTTGCCGAACAAAAGTTATGAATATTACAGCATGCACTCGCGCTGTGAATTTAAAATAATTATGAACTTGAAACAATTTATTTTCTGATAGAATATTGTTCGCGCCAACCCTAGCGCGACGTTTAGAATAAACACAAAGGACATCACTACGTGAAGTATGGCCGACCGACTCAGGGGCGTTGTCAGAGAGTGACGAACACTTGCAGTTAGAACCCCTTCCGCGCTGGATGCATTTTCAGCTCATCCCGAAACCTAGTGAACGCGATCGCGTGTGCGCATATTTATTGGTGCTCGTTAATATAATACCAAATTCGCCGGCGAACCGCGATAAATCTATCGATAATCCGCTCAACAGCTGTGTAGTGTAGTGAGAAGAAACCTCCGCCCAGATCCAGAACCACCAGCTCAACAATAAGGTCAGTCCCAGATTTCTCCAGCCCTCACATTAACCTATATACCTACTTCCCTCAGCTCATAGTCGCATGTGTAAGTTCCTAGCTTACATATTTCTTGGCCCATCGAGCCTTCGTGAAGCCCTTCTCCCTATTACCGGCGTTGGGCCTGATTAGAACCAGCACCTACAGTTCCACTCCGCCCAATTCTGCACATAAAATCAGCTCGATTATTTATATTTTGTCCAATTAATTCTGGCCAGGCCGCCCCGCCATTTTAAAACCAAGTTACAGTCCACTACCATTATCAATTCGGCACATTTAACATTAAACCCCTATTCTGTACTTTGATATTAACCTATATGTTAATTATTTAAATTATTTTGTGCATATTTCGGCCCATAAATTCATAGGAAAAACCCAAAAAAAAAAAAAAAAAAAAATAGTGGGTAGGTTGTCGGCTTATTGTCGAACAAAGAACTCGAACATTCCAGAACTTCCCTAACGTACCTAATACATAATTTGTGCCAATAATATCTCATATAATTTTCTCAGCTCTTAATTACTTACAAAATATTTTAATGTTTGACTCGCATATAAAATAAAATAACTAGTGCGTATTGTGAATTACGTTCGGCTCATAACAGAATTGTAAATCGTCGTTGCATTACTAAGTATTTTATCTATATATAACGTTTATATCTTCATATTCTCAATTTTTAAAACACAATATTAATTAACTTAGCATTATTTTAATAGTTATGAGTCGCATAACATCTCAAGTGCCCATACAAACATCGTCGGCTCGCTTGACTTGACTTTTGTGCATTCTGTAGGTAATAGGTACCTACACGGCGCCCGTGCGTAAACAACAGCTGTTACATTCATTCTCAATTAGGTATTCTTCATAGAATAAATAGTGACCTTCACATTGAATTCATATCTTGTCTACGTTCTGTGTCTATACAAAAATATTATTAGGTGTTACGTTACAGCTGTTTTAAATAAGTCGGCAAAATATTGAGATTGAACCTGCTCATACCTACTTACATTGTTTTCATTACGTTATTTTGTTTCTAACGCGCCCGCTAAGATTTGTTTATATTCAAACTTCAGGACATTAATATAATATTACAGACGACTTCTAACGCATTAATCTCCGCTCATCAAACATACACTAATACTATATTAGCATCAGGCGATCGGTCAGCTCATTTGTTAATTAACTCGTACACATTTTATGATAAAATTGTATACATTGTCGGCACATTATTAAAATCTATTTTCTGCGTTTTAATTAACTGCGCGCGTATTTTCCGCTCATTACTTTTAAATATTTAACTTAGTTACACGCATATATTTTTAAACATGCCTACAAAATCGCAAGCGGCCATATTTAGGCAAACTATAAAATCTATTAGTCGGCTCAGAGAGATCGCATTGGCATTACACAAAGGTGACTCAAAGTCTAACAAAACGGAGTTTAATGCGCGTTTTAAAGACCTACAAAATTTGAAACAAAAATTAGAAAATTTATACTGCGAAATTTTAGACGACGGCAGTGTTACAGAAGAAATTGAAAAGTTTTATACAGCCGGTTACGAGAACGCGCTATCCGAATATTATGATATTTTAACTGCAGCGGAAAATATAAGTTCCACTTCAGAGTCAAGTCAGCTCACTTCTGCCGTTCTGCCCAAAATTGAACTGCCAAAATTCAGCTCACGCGTTGAGGACTGGCCATCGTTTATTACGATTTTTAGGAGTCTTACAGACGACATGACGTCACTTACAGATGCAGTGAAGCTGCACTATCTTTTGTCTTGCCTATCGGGGGAGGCGCTCAGCATGATTGCGCATTTAAAAATCACAAATGATAATTACAGCGTCGCGCTCGATATACTCACACGTAGGTATGAAAACCGCCGTGTTCTGATAGATGGGTTTGTTGATATAATACTCGGCCTACCTAATATTCATATTCGATCAAGCATACGCGCGACGTTTTTAACTCCGCTCATTTCCGCACAAAGCGCATTAAATAATCTGCGTTTACCTATGGATAGTAATTACGTATTTGTGTCTATTGTAGTTAGAAAATTACGAGGCGAGCTCCGCACCCTGTTCGAAAGAAGATACGGCATCTCGGACACTCTGCCCACCTTAGGTGATTTGATTTCTTTTTTAGAGGAGCACGCGCGCTGTATCGAAACCGAATATTCTAATGCAACGCGCGGTGTTACCTACTCACCACAAACTGGGCCCTCTCGTCAACACACACCCCCCGCAAACTCTCCGCGCAGTCCACGCTTTAGACCAATTAGTCCCGCGTATCCTCGTAATACTCAGCGCTCGCCATCGGCTCACACTTTAAGTAGCTATCACGTCAGCCCGGTTCCTCATTACCCTCAACGCTACTGGCCCCCCTCCCCCCGAACAGAGCGGCGCGAATACTCAGCCCGGAATACAGATAAACGCAAGCGATTCTACTGCCCCTATTGTAGGAATACAGAACACAAACTTATAGCGTGTCCGAAATATAATCATCAGCCCACTCAAGGTCGTTGGGATTTCATAGAAGCCAACGACAGATGTCGTAAATGTCTAGGTCCGCATTTTGAAAATGAATGTCGTTCGACAAACTCATGCAAAGAGTGTGGAAGTGCAAATCACCACACCTCGCTTCATCGTCACGGAACTCCAAATTCTCCGGTGTCGTCAGCGCATTTGGTGCCTCCTCATTTACGTGCACAGCCCCGCCGGCGTGCTCAAGACAAGCCACATACCTACACGGCCTACACACAACATACGCGTGCACATCAATCATCATCATCAGACCCCAACCAATCGTCTGATCATGCACCGTCTACAACTCATCAATATCAAAACAAAAAACAATGACTACCTACAATCACGGAGCACATAGAATTAGAAGATCAACCCAATAATTTAAAATGTCATTCAGCTCATAGTACACCTGCATCACATTCAGCTCATAAAATATCTAAATCTAGTTCAGCCCAATATTCTGTAGAATCAGCCCAAGTAAATTCAACTCAGCACATAGAAAACCCATTAAAAACTCCAGTGTTACTTCCCACAGTCGTTTTAAATATATCTGATAAATGCGGAGAATATCACAAAGCTCGGGCTTTATTGGACTGTGGTAGCATGATAACGCTCATAACTCAGCGCATGACTAGAAATCTAAATTTGCAACCAAAACAATGTTCATTAAAAATTACAGGTGTAGGTGATCAGCACATACAAAATTCTAAAGGTTGGGTCACAATAACATTTAGGCCCACACACCGTGACACGCCATCTATTACTACTACCGCTCATATTCTCAAAGACGTTACAGGTTATTTACCTTTGCAAAAAATACCAGATGTTGTACAAGACTCAGCTCATCAGCTCATTCCATTGGCGGATCAAGCTTATCATACTCCTGCGCCCATTGATCTCATTTTAGGCTCAGACGTTTTGGGTCACGTTTTGGATGGTACTAAGATTGCTTTGGGCCCGGGGAAGCCCATAGCCTTCGGCACGATTTTTGATTTTGCACTCATAGGACTCGTTGAACACTCATGCGATTCACCTGTAGCTCAAGTTAACTCTGCTCATATTACTCATACTCATTATGCACAGTCGGCTCACTCTACACATTCTGCTCATTCTACTCATGATATTTGCAAAAGCCTGGAAAGATTCTGGGAGTCGGAAGAACCCCAGCCTCGTTCTGCTCATTCAAACCCGCTACACGAGCAATGTGAACACATATTCAGCTCAACCACCATTCGTGACGATTCAGGCCGTTACATGGTGACTCTTCCCTTCTTATCAGATGCACCCGTATTAGGTAGTACTCATGCTATTGCTCTACGTAGATTTCTCAATTTAGAAAAACGGTTGCAATCCGATCACACACTGCGAGAAAAATATATAGAATTCATGAACGAATACATAAACTTAGGACACATGACACCGTGTCATCCGTCTACATTTACTCATAAACATCATTATTATATTCCTCATCATGGCGTGTTCAAATCAGGTACTGACAAACTCCGCACAGTATTTGATGGCAGTTGTAAGTCATCCAATGGAGTTAGTTTAAACGATTGCCTGCACACAGGTCCAGCACTTCAACGAGACATTGTAGATATTATTATATCATTCCGCGCACATCGTATAGTATTCAGCACTGACATAAAAATGATGTTTAGAAATATTCTCTTAAGACCAGACCAAAGACACTATCAGCTCATACTCTGGCGATCGTCTCCAGATCGACCTCTGCTCACATATGCACTCAACACTGTTACATACGGATTGCGCTCAAGTCCATATCATGCTAGCCGCACATTATTACAATTAGCTGAAGATGAAGGTCATCGCTATCCTCAGGCTGCCGAAATTTTGCGTAAATTTGTTTTCGTGGATGATGTACTTTGCGGCCATGACACCATAGAAGAAGCATCAGCACTCCAAACTCAGCTCATTGATTTGTTATCACTCGGTGGATTTAAACTTAGTAAATGGACATCAAACACACCTCAGCTCTTGCAAAGATTTCCAGACGATCAATGCGAAATGCCTAAAGACTTTGACATCAGCACAGAGTCTCCATCAATTAAGGTTTTGGGTATTAGATGGATTCCCCGGTCTGATGAATTTACATATCACATCTCATTACCACCAGTTACCCACATTACAAAACGTTCAATTCTTAGCACAGTAGCTTCTCTCTATGACCCAAACGGTTGGGTTACACCCGTCATATTCCGCGCAAAAATACTTCTTCAAAGGTTATGGTTAACTAAATTGGACTGGGACGATCCCACTCCAAATAATATTACAGATGATTGGCAGCGCATCTATCATGATCTTCCGCACATCTCAGATATACATTTTCCCAGACATATTGCTCCACACAAATTCAAATCAACATACTCACTTCACGGATTCGCAGATGCTTCGGAAAGCGGTTTTGCTGCAGTGATATATTTACAAGAATCAGCTCACAACGGATCTGTTAACGTTCACCTCATAATTGCTAAATCTAAAGTCGCACCGTTTAAAAATAAACTCACAATCCCCAAATTAGAGTTGTCTGCTGCAACTCTATTATCTCAGCTCATGTTGCGTGTCTCCCAACAATTGTCTGCTCATCTCACAATTACACATCACGTTTGTTGGTCAGATAGTACCATAGTGCTTGCATGGATAAAAACTCCGCCCCATCGTTTACAAACATTTGAATCAAATAGAGTAACAAAAATTAACTCAAATTCACTCACACTTAAGTGGCGTCATGTACCTTCCCAATTAAATCCTGCTGACTGTGCAAGCAGAGGATTATCAGCTCAAGCTCTCTCCGCTCATGATTTATGGTGGTCTCCTCCATGGCTCAAATTGCCAGAGGATACCTGGCCCAAGATGCCTTCAGCTCATACTCGACAAGACTTGCCAGGGCTCAAACCAAAATACGTACCATGCAATTTCTCGATACCCGGTGTCGATAGTGATCTGCTCACTCGCTTCAGCTCTTTAAAAAAACTAACTGGTGTCACTGCCTACATGAGGCGATTCATTCGTAACTGTAAACTAAATTCAAACTCGCGACAACTAGGCCCTCTAACTGTAAGTGAACGTAGAGAAGCATTACTTTTCTGGATCCGCTCTGTACAGCAAAATGCATTCGCAGAAGATATTCACCGCCTGCAAACCGATAGAATCTGCACAGTACGACTACAACGTCTGTCGCCTTTTACGCAGGACGGTCTCCTCAGAGTAGGAGGTAGACTCACTCGTTCGGAACTCACATACGATGCTCAACACCCATACATTTTGCCTAGTTCTAGTCCGCTCGTAGACCTCATAATAGATCACTATCATCGCATACACTGCCACCCTGGCACGGACACGCTACATGCTATTTTACGTCAGCAATTTTGGATATTATCTGCCCGCCGCATTATAAGGCACAGAACGTTTAAATGCATAAGATGTTTCCGTTGCCGCGCTCAGCCCGAAGTACCTATCATGGCTGACCTGCCAGCTGATAGAGTCATACCTCAGCCCGTATTTAGTCACGTATCAACAGATTTCGCCGGACCGTTTCTGCTCAAATCAAGTCAATTACGTAATGCTAAGTTAATTAAGGGATATTTTTGCATATTTGTTTGCCTCACTACAAAGGCGGTTCACTTCGAACCAGTCTCATCGCTCACTGCCGAAGCGTTTATTGCAACATTACAAAGGTTCTGCTCACGTCGCGGACTTCCGGTATTGATACGTTCGGATTGTGGCACAAATTATGTAGGAGCTAGGAATCATCTACTAGAGGTACAACAATTTCTCAATGACAATAACGACGCCATTTCTCATAAACTCTCAACTCAAAATATAACTTGGTTACTCAATCCGCCTAAAGCCCCATGGATGGGAGGTATCCATGAGATTAATGTTAAATCCACAAAGCAACTTCTATACCGTGTTATCGGTGAGCAACACCTCACTTTCGAGGAATTCTTAACTCTGCTCACTAGAATCGAAGCTGTGTTAAACTCTCGGCCCATTAGTCCACTTTCGTCCGATCCCACGGACTATCAGCCCCTTACTGCTGGCCACTTTCTCATTGGCCGTCCGCCCACAGCTCTCCCCGAGCTGACTCTAGATGAAAGAGTAATATCTCCGCTCAAACGCTTTCAGCTCATTCAATCACTCTCGCAGCGCTTTTGGAACCTTTGGACCAAGTCCTACCTCCATACCCTTCAAATCCGCTCCAAATGGCTTTCCTCTTCCTCTCCACCCAAAATTGGAGAACTGGTTCTGCTCAAGGAGGACAATTTGCCTCCTCTACAATGGAAGATGGGAAGAATCTCACGTCTGCTACCTGGGAAGGATGGAGTCATCAGAGTTGTGGACTTGGACACGACTCAAGGCCAGCTGCGGAGGCCTGTCGGCAAGATTGCCCGGCTCCCACTGGATTCTGCTCAGGATGGGGCTCAGCTCGCCGCCTGTGCGGGCCCCCCAGGATGTTCGCGCCAACCCTAGCGCGACGTTTAGAATAAACACAAAGGACATCACTATTTGAAGTATGGCCGACCGACTCAGGGGCATTGTCAGAGAGTGACGAACACTTGCAGTTAGAACCCCTTCCGCGCTGGATGCATTTTCAGCTCATCCCGAAACCTAGTGAACGCGATCGCGTGTGCGCATATTTATTGGTGCTCGTTAATATAATACCAAATTCGCCGGCGAACCGCGATAAATCTATCGATAATCCGCTCAACAGCTGTGTAGTGTAGTGAGAAGAAACCTCCGCCCAGATCCAGAACCACCAGCTCAACAATAAGGTCAGTCCCAGATTTCTCCAGCCCTCACATTAACCTATATACCTACTTCCCTCAGCTCATAGTCGCATGTGTAAGTTCCTAGCTTACACAAATATGATAGATGATATTTGAAAATTTTGCTCTTTTTTGAAAGTGAGAGAATATTATACTTTAAACGAGACAATCTTATATATATATAACTGGTTTCTCAGAAACTGCTGGTAATACTTGCTGTATTACCATGAAATTTTGTATGCAGGGTGTTTCGGGGGAGAAAAATCTATCTAGCTAGGTTATATCCCTGGGAAACTGCGCATTTATAAGTTATATATGTCGTGCAACAATATATTAATAATTTCGACACTATTATGTCAGTCCGATTGTCAGTTTGGTTTGCGTTTTTTTTTGTTTTGTTCGGAAATTTGGAATTTGGTGGGTTCGAATTTCGGTCAGTTTTTGTGATTCTTTTTATTTCTTTAAATTTATCAGAACTCCAAGCAAAGCTCGGTTGCCCAGGTACTGGATCCTAATACTTGGATACGTAAATAATTCATTATATTATTGTCCACATACAGGCTCCACATTTAAAGCCAAAGTAAAGTGTGTACAAAATACGATTATTACAATTACAATTAACGGTATAAATGTATTATATTACTAAATATTAAGTGCAATTCAACATCTGGGAATATCGCTAGCGGTCGTACTGATATGACGTAGTGAAGTTCGACTTTTTGATTTACGTGACTTTTCCCAGCGGCGCCGCCGGGCAGGTGTGAAAATGCTTCGCTTTCATAAATACAATAACTATTCAATATTACAATTGCATTATTTTATACGTACAAATATAGGATAGGTAATATTATTATTTTTTATTATTTATAAAAATATAAAAGAAAAAGAGATAAAAAGAATCACAAAAATATTCGTCTGACCGGCATTTGAACCCAAAACACCATTTTGACAACAACGTAAAAAGTTAAAATTTAAACAAGTCGCCAACAAGTCTAAAAAGTACATTTTTTCCGTGGGATACTGTATAATTTCGATGACGGAGCCGCGGGCAAAAGCTAGTAAGTTATAACTTTTTACATAATAGTTAGTACGACTTAACTTTTTGTTAGCCGTAATCAGAAAAAATATGGTTATGAGGAGATTCAATATAATAAACTGTAGGATTTAGCTTTATAGAAAACACCGAAACCAACAAATTAAAAGGAAACATTTTTACAAGGTCAAGATAGTAAAAATTAATAACCTTAGTAAATGGAAATAATATTTCGGCAAGATTGTTAGCTCCTCTAATTTCCCGGTTCAGTAGGCGGGATGATGCCGATACTTTACACGGGGATGGTCAGAAAAATAATAATCAGAAAATACGCACTAAGTAATAAAAAGTGGTATAAAAACCAATTTGGTATACTGAAAAGTAGTCTAAAAAACAACTTTTTATACTGAAAAGTGGTATAAAAACCAACTAGTTATACTGAAAAGTGGTATAAAAGTATCTAAATTAAAAAAAAAACCGACTGCGTCATTTTAATATACCCAGTGTCACTCTTGCGACTAAGACGAAGCTAATGATATATCTCAAGCTCAAATGCCACAAGCCGTTTAGGCTCTAGAGCGTCCCAAAGAAATATACATACATACACTCGAAAAAATAACTCTCCTTCTGGCGCAGTCGGGTAAAAAGCAACGGAAATGCGGATGAAGAAATAGAGTACAATGTAAAGGAACGTGTTTTTTAGATCCATTTTAGTCTTTTTGTACATAAAAATCAATAGTAGGTACTATTACGTCACTAATATAATGTCACTCAAGTACCGTTCAATAATGGCACATTAATTTGGCCAAATTTAACCTTTTTGTTTTCGTTAAGATTAAATTTGATCTGAACTGAGTATACCTAGACATGAAAGTTCCTGTCCAATACAATAAAATTAATATAATATTATGTTGTCCTACATAAATAATTTAACGGATTTTATAAAAAGTAATGTGCCTAAAACTTCACAATTCAAAAGATTAATACTTTTATTTTCATATGGCGAAGAAAACATCAAGTAGACTTGTAAACACCTATATAATTCACCTTAAATACATAGCTCTGCAGCTCTGCACACCACTTATAAGTGACAACTGTTACTGTTGTGGCGGACCAATTAACGTCACAATCCTGAATCGCGCTATCGAAGTTCTAAGATCGGCGGTATATATACAACATCTGAAATGCATACAAATGGGCTTCGGCCTGACCGAGCACTGTCTTATATCTAGGTTCGACATATGGTTTTAAAGTCTTAAATAAACTTTTGTCTTGTTTACAATTTTGGATTATAAACCACCTTTAAACCACCAACCAAACAACCAAACCACCACCACACGCCACACGGTAACAATATCTGAATGAACAAAGTTCAAACACGAGGCGTGGCCAGGCGTGTTGACGGTGTCGAACTCCTGACACGTTGCGTGAGCACACGTAATCCGACAAGCCGACTCGCCAACAATGTATCGCCAAAACCGTCAGCTAATGAAATCTGTGGAAAACTTTTAAGCGGATATATTACGGGGGCTTATAATATCAGCTATAATATAATAAGCATCTTTAGGGTTCCGTAGTACTACAAGGAATCCTTATAGTATGAAAATGTCAATTTTGATATATAATTATATAATATTATGCAGTCTGGCATTTTATATAGACCATTATTATAGCTATGGTAATATCATAAAACTAACATAGCCTTAAAAATATTGTTGCTTCGCATATTATATGAAAATTAACGGTTATTGAACTGACCCTAAGATATATTAATTGTATGCAAAGCTTGCAAAAGGCAATGCAAAACATAATATTAAATCAACTTAATACTAGTATAAGTTGTTCAAAGTACCCGTGAGTAAGTGCGAGTCGGACCCGCGCACGTAGGGTTCCACCAATTTTACATGTTTACTTATTATTTCGTTATTTTATAACGATGTTTTCCAAGTAACCGCATTTTACAAGCTTCATCAAGGCATCCATATCTCCTAAACTAGCAAAGTTAAATAAGCCGTTATATATTTTCCTTTAAAGTTCACCATATGGATGATTTTTTTTTAGATTTTTCGAGCCAGACTGACCTAACCAGACCTGTCTAATGATACTCAATAATATGGAGTAGATGCGAGAAAAAAATATCCTCACTCTACGTGTACCCCACCCCGTAGGGTGGTACCCCAAAAAATATTTTTCGTCATTTAATTTTAGTACTTTGTCGACTTGGTAAATACACATCTATTCATGCAAAGTTTCATCTTTCTAGCAATAACCGTTTGGACGGTAGGCCGAAGACGGACAGACGGATAGATGGACGAATGGACATGACGAAACCCATTAGGGGTTCCGAGACGTAAGCTACGGAACCCTAAAAATACATAATAGGTAATATAACTTCAACTAAATCCTCATTTCTCCCATTTAGGCCTTAATTCGCACAAAACTCACAACGTTAAGACAAAGACATATAATTCACGCTTAAATAGTTGGATGAGTTTAATCCCGGGTGTGTCCCCGGGGCCTGGGACACACGCGCTAATGACCGGGACCGGTGATCCGTTACTGTTAATTAGTTCCATTCGTTCAATTACTCATTTTACGGAGAAAAATGAACGTCCTCAGATGAAACTTCGTCGATTGTCACGGCGTTTTTTCGAAAAAACTTAAAAGTTATAGGAGGAGGAGGAGGTGGTATAGGAACTAACGCAAATATAACACGTTTGCTTAAGGACGCGTTTGCAAAATGTGTTTTTCGACAGAGGCCGAGAACGTATAACGTATAACGTCATGCATAATGCTTTTCCCAAATCAATTTTTAATATTGTTGGATTATTTTTAGCCAATTTTATGGTGATGATAATATCCGCTGTCTTTTGGTATTTTAAGAAAATGTAGCTTACATACGAGCAAAAAAATAAATCTAAACGACCTTTTTTTTGTAAATTTTGGGTGAAATGATTCTAGAAAATTGTTTTTGCTATACTAAAAAGCATATTATTTATAATATTTTTTAACCATTGTACAGATAAAGAAGTATTCTATTATTCGTTTTATAGAATTTAGTTTTATTTAGTCTGAAAAACGACCGAAAAACAGCCAATCTATGTCAAACTTGCAAACGCGTCCTTAATAGAAAGTTTTGCGATAATTCTGCATACATTCAGTTGACGTTAGTATCTTAAGTAGACTTTACTTGTCCTAAACCCTTAAAGTGACCATGTTATAGGTACATATAACTCAGAGGTAGGTTTTATTTAATGTTTGATGATCATAATATTATGTAAATATAGTTTGATGGCTCCTAGAGAGAGATTTCGTTTGTTTCAAAGTATATTTTAAGTGCAAAACTTGCAATGAAATTTTGAACTCGTAAAATATAAATTGAAGTAGGTAACTGATCTGATAGAAATGTAATTGTAAAACCCTCGGGACCTACAATTACAGACCTCGTCGTACGTGAGGAATTATTGCGATGACCCACGGGTCTGGGTATAGAATAAGGATGAGTGTCGAACGTGGACAGTCCTTCTAGAAAATTCGATACTGAATCTTAAGTCTGCTACACACCAACCTACTTATTAATAAACATATTTGTACGAGCAAATGTACATTTTATTTTGTATTAGTTTAGTTAGAAATTTCTAATTTGTAGAAAACATATTAAGTTAGTATGCGAAACGCACTCGGCGGATTCGGTTGTTTTAATTTGCGCCCCGTCTATCAATTATATTATTGCTTATCAATATCATTTATCATCACTGTAAGGGGTACCCATAAGGCAACTCTATAATATTTACACTACGGATATGATAATCCATGTTGCCGTATTTCTCTGATACTTTTGGAAAAGCCACATGACAGACAAATACAGCAACATCAATTACGTTAGCCCCTTACGTTAGCCCTTAATAATGAAAATATTTACATCCCTGATACGCATCCATGGTGGAAATATTTTCATTATTAAGGGGCTAACGTTTTATCGTAACGATTTAACGGTGTTAGTCGAACTGCGCAGTTTTATTTGTCATGTGTATGGCAAAACTTAGAAAATTGTCGATAAAATTAACAGCAGTGGCGAATGCTGATTCTCCTTCATAGGGAAGCCCTAGCCTACAGGCTACATTGTACACAATAGGTAGGGATTTAGATGAGGGTATTCGAAAGGTAAGTGGTAAGTGAAGCCGATAGGAACGGAGTTATAGGAACCCCACACCACTGATGCACAGTTTGGACTACACCATTAAATCGTTACAACAAAACGTAAGGTGAGTATCGGGCATTACTCGCGGCTTTGCGCAGTATAGAAATCTGTATCCCACGTTATTTGATAATTTTTTCGGGATAAAAAGTCGCTCTAATCCCGGCTATAATATATCTTAGGTACCTATTATAATAATAACTCCCACACCGATTTCGGTGACGGTGGCCGGTTTTATTGAAAGCGGGCCAGTTACGTAGGAGTATATAGTACCCAAGTGTGTGCGCAGTACACAAGAGCACTATCTCTTCCTTTACTCTCATAACCCAGTGGGACGGATGACAAACACGGCTGGCGAGAGATCAGGCGCAGATCCGACTTTTTACATGCCCATCCGACGCATGGATCATCTTTCATGTCAGACAATCAGGTGATCAGCCTGCATTGTCCTAACCAAACTTGGAACACCAACATTTGGAACACTTGGAACCGACTTTTTTGTTGGTAGAATGCGGGAATCGAAACCACGACCTCCGAGTCGAGAGTCAAGCTCTACCACTAGAATACGGAGGCTGTAGAGGTATTATATAGTTGGATGCTATTATAACAATATTAGAAAGTATAGAAAAATTACCTACCATATTGATCTGTGCTTATCTAATTAAAATGGAAAGCACTAAAGTATTTATAATTATCAACAGTCCAGAGCACCAAAATGTTTCCAATAACCTTTTTTAATTCGCATCTTGATCCTTAATTTTTACCATAAAGCATTTTGCATATTATGTATACATTGGTAGCAAGTTCATTCTAATTCTTGTCTCATTTTACACGCCTCGGCTCACACACGGCACACATTTTTTTTTTTTCACAATTAGAACTCTTGCAATTAATCGTTAATATTTATGTGCAGTAAATAAAGTTCAATTTTGAGCTTTATTTACTACGCGTCGCGTCTCGGTGTCGGTTGTAATATAATCACCACGTCTGGAGCATAACATACTTAGAAGGAAAATATGTGTACACCAAAAAAATGGGGTATTCAGATCCTTTCGGTTCGGTATGAGAGGTCATTTCCAGGGATATACAGTCGCCAAACCCACTGTAAAATTGTTGAATTTTATTTCTATAGCAATAAGGTCGAAATGTATTTTAACCCGGATAATTTGCGAGAAATATACCAATAACGTGTTCTCTGATGCGAAGGAATAGTTTGTGTATAAGATATCGGAAAATGATATTTGTTTTGTAAGTGTGCTCTAGAAAATGTTGTGAAAACAACATAAAATTTTACAGTGGCTGTATTGTATACGTTTAAATATATTTTAAGGGTGCGTTTACAAATTTGGCATAAATTGGCTGTTTTTCCGTCAATTTTAGGACAAATGAAAACAAATCCTACAAAACTATTGTCACAAATAGAGTACTTTTTATCTAAAATAGATTTTTTAGTTAAGGTAGCAATTTTCCAGAACCTTTAAAATTTATTTTTCATCTTTTTGCTCTTATGTAGCTTGCTTTGTTTGTTTAAAAAGATTGCGGATATAATCACCTTAAAATTTGCTTAAAAATAATCCATATTAAAATTTTATTTGGAAAAAGCAAAAAAAAGTCTTCTCAAAATTTTCACGTGTTTTGCTATTATGCAGGAATCATGCGTTGCAAAAAGGCTTATTTTATTTGATCACTGTCTGGATTTACACAAACACAAAACAATTCAAAATAAAAATCAGTCCATACTAGGCCGCTGACAATTAACACATTTTGTAAACGCGCCCTCAATATTCAAATCTATTACCTATTAGGTAGGTATATTAGTATATACAGGTAAAGTTTGTGAGTTTGTGAGGTTGTCGGGGATGATTTATGGATCTACTGAAAATTTTTAAATTCTTTTACCACTAGAAAGCCACATTATTTTTGGGTATTATATATAGGCTTTATATTTACCCGAAAAACGACTTCGTCGTAGTAGCTGGATTTGCAAAATAAAACGGAGGAAAAATACGGTTGAGCGAAAACGTTTCTTATGAACGCTGCCTTAACGATAATATTATAATATTATGAGTGTAGTGTGTTGACACTTAAAATAATAAATATATTCACGCACACTTGTAGGCGTGGTATCGGTGATGTAGTGGTAAACCAGGAGTGGGAAGATCAAGTACCCACTGGGACTACCATTCCACAACCATTCCAACACTGACCATCGGCCTGATGGGTCTGTGATGCAGCAGTCGAGAAGTGTTTCTGTTACCCATACCAATCCTACAATGAGTACCTAGGAGACCGAGCTTTGCTTGGTGTTTTATCAAATCAGCTACTTGTATTAATACAACCACATTTTGTTGTAACTTCTAAAAGGTAAATAGATAAAGTCCTCTTCATGAAAGAAATCCTCTAGACGCGACGCTGTGATCGCGCGACAAAATTTTATCAGCATTTTTTATGCGTATTGGAATACCTTGATTCTGATGTTCTGCTTCTGAAAACTCCTTTAACTTGAGTATAATTTCTCGGGCAGCACTTTTTACAACTTCGGGCATTGTAAATAACAGCTTACCAAATGTAGTTCCAATAATTGCCGCGGGACATATTGACTTCTACTGGGTATCGATCAATGTAGTATTTATCAATTTGAACTTATCGTAATATTATTAATTTGACAACTGACATTAAGGCTACGTTCCTATGAGCGTTTTTTTGTGGTCGCGACAGGAAAAACCGCACTGTAAATAGAACTATGAGTTAGTACATTAAAGCTGAAAATCGAAGTGTCAAATATCAAATTTCAGATTTGACAGCTGTACACGATTTTCAACTCTATTACACTAACGCAGAGTTCTATTAAAAGTGCAGTTTTTTCTGTCGCGAACACCAAAAAGAGGCTCATAGGAACGTAGCCTTACTTTTATATTTTATTTATTTTAAAATGCAATAAAAATAATTGAATTATAGTTGTTTTCTTGTATCATTTACCTTTTTAACCCAATAATTGGTCTTAAAATAAAAAATCGATTATAATAACCTACATTCAGTTTTTTGTATTTTTTTTTTCATTTTAAGCTTGAATCTATAGCATTTTCACGATAATACGTAAAAAAGATAAGGTATAACTTTTTAATCTCGAACACTTTTTTTTATTCGGAGTGCCACCTGTTATTACGTACACGTAGTATTTTTACGTGATTCTCTTTGCTTCGAAGTTTGATTTCATTTTAAATTTCACATTCCTTTTCACGCGACTTCTAGCGGCAAACTGTTATGTTTCACTATTGAATTTGATAAAAAACACGATAACTATAGTAAAAATTCATCAACAGTTTTGATTCTCAAATTTAAGTTCAATATTTACGCTTTTAACTAATAAATACATTAATTGTAATAAATATTATATATATATAATTGTTTAAAACATGAATTGTTATGTTGTTAGCAACGAATAAAACGTTTCAAGAGGCTTGGATAGGCGAAAGCGAAGGATGCTATCCTTCGTTGGACAAGAATAAATAGGTTCTGTCTTTGATTGTGAAACGCAAGTTAAAGATAAACAACAGCTTACTGTTTAACGGGGATAGCTATCTTTCTTTAATTTTAGACATGTTATTGAAAACGGCCGTAAGATTGATAGTAACTAAATATTTCTATTTAAAGAATTGATTTGCTATCTGTACTGAAGACGCTCTAAGAATTGATTAAAAGGTATCAGACTTGTTCAGCCGGGGACAAAGAAAGTTCACATCTTACAGGTTTTACAACTCCAGTAACTGAGCTAATTAGCGCTTTACTCAATTTGCCTTCATTAGATTCATTAATTAATTCTTACAACGTTTACTTTTAAATTATTTGACTTCGTAGGAATCTAATCTTAAACTAAACGTACTTAATCTAAATATCTTGCATTCTAATTTATTTATCACTAGATTTCTTAGGAATCAAATCTTAGGATTTTATATCATGGCGAATCGAGGTATATCACATGGTGTCGTCATCGGTTCTGCCTGGTGACGTCCACAGGGACATAGCCCCCAAATAGATTTCCTGCGACCGGTCGCTCGTAACCTGTATCCACTTTTCTGACTTTTCTCAGGTCGCCTGTTCACCTGGTGGGGGGCCGTACTACTATACTTCCATGTCCAGTTCGTGGGCTCCACTCAAGAACCTTTCGACTCCAGCAGCCAAATTAATAAATAAATAATACATAGTGTAAATAAAAATCATCCTACTACTATTATAAATGAAAGTTCGTGAAGATAGAAAGATATGCATGGATAAACGGATGGAAGTTTGTTACTCTTTACGTAAAATTACTGATCGGTCGATTTTGGTGAAATATGGTATGATAGTAATTTGGGCTCTGGATTAAAACATACGCTACATTAATCCCGGAACAGTTTGTAAGGAACCCTTGTAGTTTCGCTCCATCCGTCCGTCCATCCGTCCGTCTGTCTGTCTGTCTGACCCTTCTAACTTCTGTTATTAAGAATTTAAATCGATGAAATTTGGTATTTATATGATGTGTATAGATCTCGGTTTTGGAATCATAATACACTACTAGTATTCTATTTTAGGGGTAGTGACTCTCCATACATGTGAAGTGGGGATAAAAATATTTTATCATTCTGCCCCATCTTGTGGGGTATCTTTGTATAGTTCTTTTAAAATAATGACAAGGTTAAAAAAAATACTATTTACAAAGTCAATCATTTTCGAGTAATCGGTCTCCAAAGTGGTTTATAAGTTGGTCCTCACCTGGTGTTCAGATTTGTAAGAACATTACACAATATTAACTCTTTAGGCCTACTGTCAGAAATTTTCCTTGTAATTATTTTCTCCTACATTGAATATAGTCATTTTGTAAATATGAACTTTTAGAACTAAAATATTATTATTTTCGGCCACCCGACACCTGGTATTTCTAATATACAGGAGATTGAAACTTGTGAGTTTCCATGCTGATAGATCATGTGAAAACTGTGTAGGAAAATTATTTTGAGCGAAATCGGACAGTAACTTCTGAATTAATTCAAAGAAAACCTATTGCGCCTTGACAGTTATGGATATTATGTCCTGACATGCTTTTGGTTAAGTTATTTTTTTAACTTGTAGGTTTATTTTTAAATTACAGAAGCAAAAAAGAAAAAAAAGACCGACATACAGACAGACGGACGGACAGAGCGAAACTATAAGGGTTCCATGAGTACCACGGAAACTTAAAAACTTCCTGAAATACTCTTGATATAAAAAGGCACATTTCCCGCGCCAGTTGTTATTTTATACACAATTTATCGGTTCACTTTTTCTCACTTACCTCCGCATAAAACGCCGGAATTAAGTATTAAATAAAAATATAGTCGTAAAAGCAAAACAGACACTTAGCACGCTACCTTATGGGGAGTAATGTGCCTCCGGGGCCGCCAGGCTCGTAATAGAATCTTTATGGAACGTTCGAGATTTGTTGCTAGTTAACTGCTGAAATACTGTAACTGATACAAAGTAGAGAGTTCGGAAAAATCCCGCTGGGATATATTTGAACGCTTGCTTATTGAGTTGAATGTTGACAAAGTCTAAAAAACTATTTTGCCAATAATATTATAAAAGAGGGCATCACAGACGGCGAAGATACTATCACATTTTATGTTAAGATAAAATATCCTTGCTATACAATTTGTAGAAATTTTAACAGATGGCTAATATATTATATATTTTTTTATTAGGTACTGTAATATGAAATATATCCAGGCATCTTAAAATGAAAAAAATATTATAGAATCCTCGCCATCTGTGACGCCCACTTAACGCTTGATGCTTGCATTTGGGAATTTTGACAAATTCGAAACAAAAGACAATAGTTCTGGGGCACCAATTGGTTGTGTAAATATTATGAAAAATATTTTATCGGTTTCATAGTGCTTTATTCACAATTTTCGAACATTATCCATGGAGAAACACGGGTGAGAGTCATGAAAATTTAAACAAAAATAAACCGCTGTAAATCCGAAAAGTATAAAACTATTCATTGAAAACTAGCCTACCTTTTTTGCCGTCAATTCGCTATCATTTTTTAAATATTTTTTTCATACAAGCCTTCTCCTGACAATACCGAACACATAAAAGAAATATTTATCCAATTTGGTTCAGTCGCTTGAAAGTTTTGCGCAAACATTACGGTAATTCATTTTTATTTAGGTATATAATATAATTTTCGTGCCAAGACCAGAAACAAACTCAGGTTTACAATACAAAGTAAGTAAAATGAATTTAAAACAAAAAATACTAATTAAATAAGCTTAGAATACACAGAACCAATATGAAGTGGCAACTATTTAACAGATTTGATATGTTTGTAAAGGGTTATAATTTATCCATTGTCCCTTCGTGAGGAACGTGTTGCCTGGGATATTTTACCTCCTAATAAGGGGTAAGAAAAATTATTTAGGGTAAATTCGGTCCCTCGTCCGTCGTGTGGGTTTTATATGGATAGTAAACGTTATGTTCGCTTAGGGCTCAGAGGACCAATTTTCCTATGAATTTTTGGGGTGAAAATGTAATGCAGTCAGACCGTCAGCCTGTAGGCGATTCTGCTATCTTAATCCAACAATAATGCAGCTTCGATAATTGCTCGATACAGTCCATATCCTATCTAACAGCAAAATCGTATTCTACTTAACTTCAAACAGACGTCAAACGACGAATTTCATCGGGATGCTATTATTATTGTATCGAAGCATGATTTTAGATTCTTTTTAGATATATTTATTTTACGCACAAATCACTTGTCTTGCCTTCCCTACCTGCGCGTGGAAGTCCGTCTCGGAAGACAAAAACTTTGTGTATGCGTACACCAATGTGCATAGCCACGCTCCAATTTCGATGATTTTTTGGAAATTAAAAAATATAAACACGAGCCGGAGACGCGCCTTAACTGACAATAAATGGCAACACTGGATCGTACAAACGTCAAGCAACAGATGCCATTGTACTCGATTTCTGAATTGTAGTCAATGTAATTTCAAAATGACTGTGTTGAGATATTAAATTTACTAAAACATCCAATTTATGATAACAGGATGATTAATTTATAATAAATTGTTGGTAAGTTGAAATACTAAGTTAAATACGTATATCGGGCCTCTGATGTGACGTGATTAAGTCATCACCGCTCTTATGCACGTACAATAATAGACTGAGATCCCAACCCCGCCAGACTCCCCTTATATTCTTACTGATAAAATGTATGTAATATTGTAGTATTACTTGAGTACAATGAACGTTTGTATACCCGCCGGATTGTGGGGTCTCGGGTACAGAGCGCCAAAGGTACAAAAAAATTGTACTAACTTTTCTTACAGGCTTTAAAAAGATTTTAACGTATATTATAGCAGAATTATAACATTTCAATATTAAAGTATAATAATTTTCATAATAAAGTTGTTATAAAAAGTAGATATGTCAATGTATTATTGATACTGGTATTTTGCGACTTTAGATTGAGAGATTAGAAAAGATTGTATTAACGATGATAGCTGTTGTCCCTATGGAGAGGCTAGAAAATACCGGTTACCTAACTAGGTCTGTTAGAAGTTTAAACGTCCTAAATTGTATATACATGAAAATTTGATTAGATAAGTAGTATCTTGTTCTTAGTAATGTACTTATAATATTAGTTTGCGTTTTCTTGAAAAGGGAGGCGTTGCATAAAATAGTTATAAAAAGGAGATAATGTCAATGTCTTATTGACAGTCACATTGTCACATGCAAAGCCTATCTAGTTAGATTATTTTAGTTAGCCAAAAGGCTATATATGTAATATATAGATATATTATAATATATAAATAATGTAACCTCATTGCTTTTTAGACTGGACAATGAATATCAACTGTCAAGGGAATGAGACTTATATTTAATTTGTTATGAATTATTTGTATAAAATATTATTTAAATTGTGAAATATTAGCATTAAATGTTGTTTCTTTAGTTGTAAAGCAACACATTTTCTTTTATTTCCATATTGTTAAATAATCTTATTATAAAATAACATTTTCGCTATAACTTATGAACAATGGAAAACTGAGATTTGAATTTGTAGTAAAGGAAAGTGATGATCCAAAATTTAATATTATCTGCTTAACTTCGATTACTGATACTGATAAAAGAATATACTTGATTCCGCAAGAACTTCAGCCGGCTAAATTACATGATGCTATTCTTAAGACGCAAGTATATGATAATATAAAAAAAAATTGATGAAAAGGCATGAGAGATGACAAGTATGGATTACAATGACACAAGAAATACATGATACCTATATAGATGACGACGGAAACATTCAATTTAACGGATATTTTTTAGAGGAAATAACTTCAAAAATTGAAAGAGCACCACAGCATATAGGAATTTCGGAAGAGTATTTGACAGAATTATTACATAAATGCATGGAATAAAATAAACCACAAATTTCGAGAAATATAGTAGACAAATTTATATTGGAAAAGTTTAACAGGAGGACATCTAATGCATCTCAATGGATGAATAGATTTGAAAAGGAATGTTCACGATTATCAATTGTTGAAGATGCAAAGAAAATTGAGATTATAAGAACATTTTTGGAGGACCTAGACTGGTATACCTCCATGATGATTAAATATACAATTAATTCGGAATGGAAAACATGGAAGGAATGTTTCTGTGAAACTTATGCTGACAAAGGTTGGTCACCAGTCAAGTATGCAATTTTATTTCAATACAGACAAGGTTATTTATTAGACTATGCCTTGAAAACGGAGAGACTTTTACTGGAAGTGAACAAAAACATTGATGTTTATACATTGATTGATTTGATTGCAACGGTAGTGCCGTTGCAATCAAATCAACCTACGTTTCTGATAAATAAAATCGACAGAAATATTTTAAGAACAACAGAAGATTTATTTAAACAAATAAGAGGTCTAGAATATTTAGTTACCAGAAAGAATTTTGAAAACAACTTTAGAAGGAATGCTGACAAATAATCAGAAAAACAAAATAAAAATACAAGAAACCCACGAGGAGTAGGAGAAAACAGATTCCCCATAAGAAACGTTAACAATTCAGAGTTAGAAGTTGAATTAAATGAAATTGATCCAAAAAACTTGATATCCCACCAGTAATCAAAATTGAAGTTGAATTAAATGGCTCCTTAAAAATTTAAGGGATCTATGATTCAGGCTCGAATGTGTCCTTAATAAATTCCAAAATTCTATCATTAAAAGGTAGTCAAAATAATAAGAACGGTATAAATGCGAATGTCAAGACGATTAATGGCGTTAAAAAAAGTGTTGGTATGATAACACTCAAAATAAGGATTTTCGATATAGAGAGAAATGTCAATGTATTTGTCGTAGACGAAGAAAACTTCGATTACGATTTTTTGATTGGATTAGACATAATAAAAAAAATATATCATGTTCAAGATGAACACTTAGAAATAAAACAAAGTATTCCGTTTATGGATATAAGACATATTATAAAACAAAGACATTTTATAGAACAAAAAACTTTGACAAAGCAAAAAAGGAATATGTAATTAATTTAACGAACATCTAGAGGAAAAAGACTTTACTATTATGGTGAATCACCTTAATGTGTATCAACGGAACGAGATTGATAACCTTATATCAAAATATAAATCACTTTTCGCAACAGGCAAGTACGATGTTGGTAGAGTAAAAGATTACGAAGCTCATATTGATTTATTGGTCGATAAGTACTGTGCTAAAAGACCATATAGATGTTGTATAGAAGATAAAAAAGAGATAGAAATGCAGGTGGCTAAATTATTGGAAGAAAATTTGATTGAAGAATCGTATAGTCCTTTTGCAGCACTTGTTACTCTGGCATATAAAAAAAGAACCGGACGGAAATCCAGATTATGCATTGATTTCCGAGATTTAAATAAAATTGTAATACTACAGTCACAACCGTTTCCCTTAATAGAAGACTCAGTGGTGAAAACTCGAAATTGTAAATACTTTACAACACTTGATGTTAATTCGGCATTTTGGTCAATACCGCTCAAAATTGAAGACAGGCATAAAACAGCCTTTGTAACTCAAGATGGACATTTTCAATGGACCTGCCTACCCTTTGGATTAAAAACTTCACCAGCAATTTTTCAAAGAGTATTAAGCAATATAATAAGGAAGCACAAACTATCGAACTTTACTGTAAATTATATTGATGACATTTTGATTTTTTCTAAGACGTTTCAAGAACATATTACACATTTATCATTACTACTGGAAGCAATATCAAAAGAAGGATTCAGATTAAAATTTTCAAAATGTAACTTTGCACAAGATTAGTAAAGTACCTTGGTCATATAATTAAGAACAACACGATTGCTTCATTGAAAGACAATTTAATTGCAATAAAAGATTTTCCTGTACCAAAGACGCAAAATAACGTACGTCAATTTTTAGGCAAAATCAATTTTTATGGTAAATACATACCAAATATATCAATTATTTTAGACCCTTTACATAATTTATTGAGAAAAGGGCAACAATTTGTTTGGTCAAAAAGTGTGAAGAATCTTTTCAGTTGATTAGAAACTTGATGTGCCAGAAGCCTATATTAACTATTTTTGATCCTGATTTACCAATACATATTTGTACTGATGCCAGCATACTGGGTATTGGCGCTGTCATGAAACAGCCACAGCTTAATGGAGAGGAAAAGCCGTGTGCATATTTTTCAAGAAAACTGAATGATACTCAGAAAAAGAAAAAAGCTATTTACTTAGCATGTTTAGCTATAAAGGAGGCTGTTAAGTATTGGCAACATTGGTTATTAGGGAAAAAGTTTATAGATTTTACAGATCATAAGACTTTAGAAAAAATGAATAATAAATCTCGACCAGATAAAGAACTACGAGATCTTACATATTATTTATCTCAATACAATTTTGAAGTTATTTATTCGCCGGGTAAATATAACTTGGAAGCTGATAGTCTTAGTAGAAATCCAGTATTGGAACCAGATTGTAATCATGATGATAATTTAAAAATTGTGAAATTTGTTAAAATAGAATATATTCAATGTGCTCAGCAAAGAAATGAATACATAATACAAAATAAAAATAAATTAAAATTTTAAAATTTAATATACTATAAAAAGTCAAAGAAAAAAGAAAAAATCATACTAACGGAAGTATTTAGTAAAAAGCTAATAAAAGATATTCATTACCTCTACTGTCACATAGGAGCAGAACAGGTAAGGAATAAAATAAGCTCATTTATATACTGCAAATAACTTGATGAGAAATATAAAGACTATGTGTGACACATGTGAAGTGTGCATAAGAAATAAGTCCAGAGGTAAATATAATTATGGGTTTATTGTCTCAGTTGGGACCAGCTTCATGTCCTTATGAAATAATGTCAATAGACACTATTGGAGGATTTGGTGGATCTCGATCTACAAAAAAATATTTACACATTTTAGTGGATCACTTTACAAGATATGCTTACATTTTGACGTCGAAAACACAGAAGTCAAATGATTTTATAAAGTTATTGCAGAAAGTGACACAGGAACATAAGGCATTATTTTATCTGATCAATATCCAGGTATAAATTCAAAAGAATTGAAATCATTTTTAGATACAGAAAATATAACTATAGTTTTTACTGCCGTGAACGCGCCGTTTTCAAATGGTTTAAATGAGAGATTAAACCAAACTATTGTAAATAAAATAAGATGTAAGATAAATGAAAATAACAATAACTTAGCCTGGAGAACTATTGCTCATGAATGTATCAAAAGATATAATGAGACAGAAAATACTGTTACAAAGTTTACACCTCAATATCTTCTGGAAGGCAAAAATTACACCCTTCTACTAGCTGAATTAAAAGAAAATTCTACAGTTGAAGATTTAAAAAGGGACAGAAAATTGGCATTTGAAAATTCTATGAAGCCACATTTATACAATAAGCAAAAATTTGATAGAAAGAGGAGAAATCTAGATTTGAAAGTTAGTGATTTCGTATATATTGAAAATGGAAATAAACTTAATAGAAGAAAGTTATATGAATTAAAGATTGGGCCTTTTGGGGTTTTGGAAAAGATATCTGACTCTATATACAGAGTAGACACTGGTCACAAGAAGTGTGAATCAAATTTCTATCACATTACGAAGATGGTTCCAGCTCCTACAGTTGCAGCGGTCGGAGTCTGATCTGGAGGGGGAGATGTAACGTCATTGCTTTTTAAACTGGACAATGAATGTCAACTGTCAAGGGAATGAGACTTATATTTAATTTCTTATGAATTATTTGTATAAAATATTATTTAAATTGTGAAATATTAGCATTAAATTTTGTTTCTTTAGTTGAAAAAGCAACACGTTATCTTTTATTTCCATATTGTTAAATAATCTTATTATATCTATATAGTATCGACGTATCTATGTTAAGCATCTCTCTCATATGTACCAATAAAGAAGAATCACAATTTTTGCTGTATTATTATTATCACCACTCTAACATAAGAAGGATCTGCAAGAACCAAGACGTCGCAGCTCACAACAATTAAAAATTAAAATTTACATATTATTTTTATTTTTTTAATTAAAATTTATTTACATATTTGCTTATTTTTATGTTGTAGTTTTAATTTAAAAAAAAATGGAAAATCACCCACGCAAAAATAAAAATCATTAAACTTCAAAGTCAAAATTTTTTATTCAAAATAGGTATTTTTGTACACTTTCTGAACATCGATCTACATGATGCCTACCACCGGTTCGGGAACTAGCCCGGCGTAAGAAACTCGCGCGGGGCCATCTCTTATCAAAAAGATGGAAAATTGTTCTTTTAAACATATAAAAAAGGCATATAATATAACAATGTTATGACTAAAACTACATAACAAGAGTACAATAATATATGTAACTTAGAAGTAGCCTTGCAGAGGGTCACCTCATTCCCAAGGTGTGCTATCATTCATAAAATCGTTAACTTTATAATAGGCCAAAAGCACACAAACGTTCTTTAACTATTTTTTAAATTTATTGATTGAAAAATTTTGAACGCTTTCTGGGATATTATTGTATAGGCGTATACACTGGCCTTTAAACGAACTCTTTACTTTACTAAGTCTAGTCAATGGTACATCAAGCTTATGCTTATTTCGGGTATTCCTATTGTGGTTGTCACTTTTGTTTTTGAATAGGTTTAAATTTTTTTAACATATAATATATTTGATAGAACATACTGAGAAGCTACAGTTAGGATTCCAGTTTCTTTAAACTTCTCTCTTAATGACGTGTTGGGGGCCAGCTTGTAGATTACCCGAACAGCTTGCTTCTGCATCACAAATATAGTATTTATATCGGCAGCATTTCCCCACAGTAGAATACCATAGGACATTATACTGTTGAAGTAACTAAAATATTGCTGTGTTTTCGTCTGAAAATTGTCTTATCTTACTAATTGCAAATGCTGCTGAACTGAGTCTGTCGGCCAACCCAGCAATATGAGGGCCCCACTGTAGTTTTGCGTCTAAAGTTATACCTAAAAATACAGCTGTATCTACTAGTTCCATATCTTTTCCATTCAATAGAACATTGGTTTTAGTTTGCCTTACATTTGGCAACGTGAACTTTATACATTTCGTTTTTTTGCTATTTAACAATAGATTATTAACACTAAACCAGTGTACTATTTTTGACAGAGCATTATTTACTTCGTCATAGCCTGAGTTTTGGCGATTAATATTAAAAGTAAGTGACGTGTCATCGGCAAATAAGACTATTTGTGACTTCTCACCTTTAGATCCCTGTTCATACTAAGTTTAGAGAATAATGACTATAATAAGTTTTGTTCCTTACGTTATTCCGAATCCAAAAAATAAGATTGATACTTTATCGGAATCTAAGTAAAGTGAGTACAATTTTTTCGCAACTTTAGCGCCTTGTAACTAAAAATTGGCCCACGGCACAATGTGACGGGTATGCATAAGTTCATTGTATACACTAATCCTTTAATATGAAATACATTTTATCAGTAAGAATGTAAGGGGAGTCTGGCGGGGCTGAGATCTCAGTCCATAATATGATTTGTGTAAATTATTTTATTTTTTCCATTCATCATACCACGTACTACAGCACCTGATGAGTTTTGTATTGCTCTGTAGAAATTTATTTTTAAAATTTAAGCATTTATCATTTTTGAAGTTAAGCTCTTTCAGCGAAGTTGAGAGTGAAATGTTTAGATCGCGTCACGTCACGACACACGGCACGACACAATTTTGGATATGACACTATCTGTCGGAAGCTACTTATACTTCTTACAGAAGAACAACTTTCTAAATTACGGCTCAATACACATAATATGTCGCCACTAGTTTTGATTTTTGTATTCTTTTTTGAAGTAATTTTTTGAAGTAACTTTAGGCAAGATGAGAGTATTTTTGGATTTTAAATTGTGAATGAAATTTCACTTTTGGCACGTGTACTCTGTAGTCTATACACGTCATATTTTTATTTTATTTTATATTTGGAAACTTCAAATGTAAGAAAAAATTTTTAAGAATTTTCTGTAAAATAACTATTAAAACAAAAAGTTTTATATGAAACTAAAATAGCTTTAAATAACCATGATAGGTAAATAAATAGGTTGATGTAGTGGCCACAAGGGTCCGTCTACGCATGAGGACAGCCGGACCCTTTTCAACATCATTTACTTCATTATTTAACCTTATCCACTGTATATTAATGCCCTACTAAATAAACCTAATATAAATTATATTAATTTAGTTGTTGAGATTATTCACATAGTTTAGTGAACTAAAGGTGTTTTCTTTTTAACTGGCATATTACGAGTACAATATGTCTTTATAAGACTGGACTGGACTGTAATAAGCTACGATTAGAGAAAATTTTCTTCCGTACTCTCTAACGGCTTTGGTGGCTTAGTGAATTTAAGCACCAAGATGCTATTGACCATGCTATACACGAGCTATAACCTTATTGCATTAGCACTATTCGTTTAAAAACATGCCAGTGCAAAGCTTTTAAGAACATTATGTTTTTTCGCGTATATCGGTGGATGCATTGATAGAACACCACGCTAGCCCCATGCGAGTTGGCAGGATTGATGTTATCATAGAAGATTCTTAGTATTATCAATGCGATGTCGACGTTTTTACGCGGCTTATTTGACTAACTAGCTTTTATCTGCGGCTCCTCCTGCGTGGTTACAGTATCCTACGGGACCACTGTACTATTCCGGGATGAAATGAAGACGAAGAAGTTTAGATCCAGATCTAAACTACTTCCATACAAAATTTTATCGGAAAACGTTCAGTAATTTTTCACGAAATAGTTACAAGCATCCACCCATCTATCCATCAATCCTCACATGCTTTCACATTTACAGCAGTAGAAGAACTTAGACTAACAAAAAAAGTCATTGGTATACGTTAAAACCAGAGATCAAGCCTGGGCCGTCTCAAATGTAAAGCGATTCTATTTTCTTACACTCGTTATTGTCTTGTATACTTACTTAAAACCATTCAATAGTTTATAAGAAACATAAAAGTTTGTTTCATAATAATTACCGAATATTGAATAACTAAACAAGAATTATTATAGAAGATAAAGGTATTTATTACACTCGTATAATACCTGATGATTTATAACTTCTAACAATGACAACGTATAACAATACAAAAGTACCTATTTATAGTTTTTGCAATACAAACAACCAAAGCCCTTTGTATCATAATTTTAATATCCTGCAAAAGACACGTAATACTTTTTTTAAAGGGTTTAAATTTCATTAAAATTCTGATTAAATTCCAGGTTGAGCAGATGAAACATAATGAAAAGCAAACAAGAAACTGCCTGACCGCCTGAAATACCAATTCTATTTTTAAATTATTTTAGTGGAACAAAGGATTGAAGAGAAAGCTACGAAATAAATTAATAACATATATCTTTTGTTTGGTGTTTAAGACTGACCTAGCTACTTTTAAGCAACTTAAATATTTAGATGATAGATGCGTTAAGTAGGTATTCTTTTTAAAAATTGAACATGCTAAGGGGTCTGTATAGTAATTATGTTAATATATTAAAATAGTATTGTACTCTCAAAATAATTATTTAGAAACTTTCAAATAAACTTACCAACCGAATCCGTACATCGAAAAAGCACTGAAACTCCCAAAACAAAATATACAAAAAGTGACGGACACATTATCACAAGATACACCACACTAATGTCACTATTACATTTTACTTTCTAAAAGTTCGTCAACGATTTCGCGGGTTCGTAAAAACAAAATGGCCGACGTAGCGCCCCTGCCGCGTTCGAGTAGCAACTGTTTGCAATCCTCCAGCGGGCCAGGAGCAGTCGACGCGCATGCGGCGTGCCCAGAACTTATAAGTGAATATCTTAGTCTTTATGTTTTTTTTTATTCTTACAATATTCTACTCCTGGACAATATTGAATTTTCTCACATAAAATGATAATATAAAATGTGTTCATAGTTAGGAGTTTTGCTAAATTCAGTGTGAGCTGAGGAATAAAGAAGTTAATATTTTTGTTTGTCTGATATTTTATTTTATTAATTAATCCCGTTAATTGTATTTTAGATCTTCATTACAAGTAAATATTAACTTAGGTACTGTTGACGCAAAAAGTAACTGACTTTTATCTAATCAAAACTATCCTCCAATCCTTCGGTCTTAGTCAAACAAAATAAATGTGAATTTACTAACAGGGGTCTAGTGACACAAGTCTATGCTAACACAAAGGCTATACGGCCACTTACTCCGAACGTTCGATTCCCAGTTGACGTTCCTATTCTTTGAGCAATCTCGTACAAGACTTCCCTCTCTTTCCCTCTTTACCTCTCTCTATACCCTGTGGTATACCTATACCTATAAATTCATACCTGTGTATGCACGGAAATCAAATACTGGATACTGTGTGGTCAATTATTATCTCTCGTTCCATTGATTCAGCAGCGGTAGTTGTTTCGACCGTCCGTACACTCAGCTAGGCATTTGTAACGACAGAATCTGCTGTCGTTATAAACTAGTAGTAACTAAAACTAGTAGGATGTATTCCTGTAGTTGTTTACATACTGACAAACTATAATGCACAAAATATGGAAAACAAATCATCAAGGGCATCACAGACGGCGAAGATACTATAATTGTAAGCTAGGAACTTACATATACGACTTTGAGCTGAGGGAAGTAGGTATATAGGTTAATGTGAGGGCTGGAGAAATCTGGGACTGACCTTATTGTTGAGCTGGTGGTTCTGTATCTGGGCGGAGGTTTCTTCTCACTACACTACACAGCTGTTGAGCGGATTATCGATAGATTTATCGCGGTTCGCCGGCGAATTTGGTATTATATTAACGAGCACAAATAAATATGCGCACACGCGTTCGCGTTCACTAGGTCTCGGGATGAGCTGAAAATGCATCCGGCGCGGGAGGGGTTCTAAATGCAAGTGTTCGTCACTCTCTGACAGCGCCCCTGAGTCGGTCGGCCATACTTCACGTAGTGATGTCCTTTGTGTTTATTCTAAACGTCGCGCTAGGGTTGGCGCGAACATCCTGGGGGGCCCGCACAGGCGGCGAGCTGAGCCCCATCCTGAGCAGAATCCAGTGGGAGCCGGGCAATCTTGCCGACAGGCCTCCGCAGCTGGCCTTGAGTCGTGTCCAAGTCCACAACTCTGATGACTCCATCCTTCCCAGGTAGCAGACGTGAGATTCTTCCCATCTTCCATTGTAGAGGAGGCAAATTGTCCTCCTTGAGCAGAACCAGTTCTCCAATTTTGGGTGGAGAGGAAGAGGAAAGCCATTTGGAGCGGATTTGAAGGGTATGGAGGTAGGACTTGGTCCAAAGGTTCCAAAAGCGCTGAGAGAGTGATTGAATGAGCTGAAAGCGTTTGAGCGGAGATATTACTCTTTCATCTAGAGTCAGCTCGGGGAGAGCTGTGAGCGGACGGCCAATGAGAAAGTGGCCAGCAGTAAGGGGCTGATAGTCCGTGGGATCGGACGAAAGTGGACTGATGGGCCGAGAGTTTAACACAGCTTCGATTCTAGTGAGCAGAGTTAAGAATTCCTCGAAAGTGAGGTGTTGCTCACCGATAACACGGTATAGAAGTTGCTTTGTGGATTTAACATTAATCTCATGGATACCTCCCATCCATGGGGCTTTAGGCGGATTGAGTAACCAAGTTATATTTTGAGTTGAGAGTTTATGAGAAATGGCGTCGTTATTGTCATTGAGAAATTGTTGTACCTCTAGTAGATGATTCCTAGCTCCTACATAATTTGTGCCACAATCCGAACGTATCAATACCGGAAGTCCGCGACGTGAGCAGAACCTTTGTAATGTTGCAATAAACGCTTCGGCAGTGAGCGATGAGACTGGTTCGAAGTGAACCGCCTTTGTAGTGAGGCAAACAAATATGCAAAAATATCCCTTAATTAACTTAGCATTACGTAATTGACTTGATTTGAGCAGAAACGGTCCGGCGAAATCTGTTGATACGTGACTAAATACGGGCTGAGGTATGACTCTATCAGCTGGCAGGTCAGCCATGATAGGTACTTCGGGCTGAGCGCGGCAACGGAAACATCTTATGCATTTAAACGTTCTGTGCCTTATAATGCGGCGGGCAGATAATATCCAAAATTGCTGACGTAAAATAGCATGTAGCGTGTCCGTGCCAGGGTGGCAGTGTATGCGATAATAGTCATCTATTATGAGGTCTACGAGCGGACTAGAACTAGGCAAAATGAATGGGTGTTGAGCATCGTATGTGAGTTCCGAACGAGAGGCGACAGACGTTGTAGTCGTACTGTGCAGATTCTATCGGTTTGCAGGCGGTGAATATCTTCTGCGAATGCATTCTGCTGTACAGAGCGGATCCAGAAGAGTAATGCTTCTCTACGTTCACTTACAGTTAGAGGGCCTAGTTGTCGCGAGTTTGAATTTAGTTTACAGTTACGAATGAATCGCCTCATGTAGGCAGTGACACCAGTTAGTTTTTCTAAAGAGCTGAAGCGAGTGAGCAGATCACTATCGACACCGGGTATCGAGAAATTGCATGGTACGTATTTTGGTTTGAGCCCTGGCAAGTCTTGTCGAGTATGAGCTGAAGGCATCTTGGGCCAGGTATCCTCTGGCAATTTGAGCCATGGAGGAGACCACCATAAATCATGAGCGGAGAGAGCTTGAGCTGATAATCCTCTGCTTGCACAGTCAGCAGGATTTAATTGGGAAGGCACATGACGCCACTTAAGTGTGAGTGAATTTGAGTTAATTTTTGTTACTCTATTTGATTCAAATGTTTGTAAACGATGGGGCGGAGCTTTTGCAAATATCATGAGTAGAATGAGCAGAATGTGTAGAGTGAGCCGACTGAGTATAATGAGTATGAGTAACATGAGCAGAGCCAACTTGAGCTACAGGTGAATCGCATGAGTGCTCAACGAGTCCTATGAGTGCAAAATCAAAAATCGTGCCGAAGGCTATGGGCTTCCCCGGGCCCAAAGCAACCTCCATAGGTCTTTAAAACGCGCATTTGTTACTCCGATTTGTTAGATTTTGAGTCACCTTTGTGTAATGCCAATGCGATCTCTCTGAGCCGACTAATAGATTTTATAGTTTGCCTAAATATGGCCGCTTGCGATTTTGTAGGCATGTTTAAAAATATATGCGTGTAACTAAGTTAAATATTTAAAAGTAATGAGCGGAAAATACGCGCGCAATTATATTAAAACGCAGAAAATAGATTTTAATAATGTGCCGACAATGTATACAATTTTATCATAAAATGTGTACGAGTTAATTAACAAATGAGCTGACCGATCGCCTGATGCTAATATAGTATTAGTGTATGTTTGATGAGCGGAGATTAATGCGTTAGAAGTCGTCTGTAATATTATATTAATGTCCTGAAGTTTGAATATAAACAAATCTTAGCGGGCGCGTTAGAAACAAAATAACGTAATGAAAACAATGCAAGTAGGTATGAGCAGGTTCAATCTCAATATTGTGCCGACTTATTTAAAAACAGCTGTAACGTAACACCTATAATATATTTGTATAGACACAGAACGTAGATAAGATATGAATTCAATGTGAAGGTCACTATTTATTCTATGAAGAATACCTAATTGAGAATGAATGTAACAGCTGTTGTTCGCACGGGCGCCGTGTAGGTACACAAATCAAGTTTTCTGTATCGAAGCGAGCCGACGATGTTAGTATGGGCACTTGAGATGTTATGCAACCCGTAACTATTAAAATAATGCTAAGTTAATTAATATTGTGTTTTAAAAATTGAGAATATGAAGATATAAACGTTATATATAGATAAAATACTTAGTAATGCAACGACGATTTACAATTCTGTTATGAGCCGAACGTAATTCACAATACGCACTAGTTATTACTTATTTTATATGCGAGTCAAACATTAAAATATTTTGTAAGTAATTAAGAGCTGAGAAAATTATATGAGATATTATTGGCACAAATTATGTATTAGGTACGTTAGGGAAGTTCTGGAATGTTCGAGTTCTTTGTTCGACAATAAGCCGACAACCTACCCACTATTTTTTTTTTTTTGGGTTTTTCCTATGAATTTATGGGCCGTAATATGCACAAAATAATTTAAATAATTAACATATAGGTTAATATCAATGTACATAATAGGGGTTTAATGTTAAATGTGCCGAATTGATAATGGAATGGACTGTAACTTGGTTTTAAAATGGCGGGGCGGCCTGGCCAGAATTAATTGGACAAAATATAAATAATCGAGCTGATTTTATGTGCAGATTTGGGCGGAGTGGAACCGCAGGTGCTGGTTCTAATGAGGCCCAACGCCGGTAATAGGGAGAAGGGCTTCACGAAGGCTCGATGGGCCAAGAAATATGTAAGCTAGGAACTTACATATACGACTTTGAGCTGAGGGAAGTAGGTATATAGGTTAATGTGAGGGCTGGAGAAATCTGGGACTGACCTTATTGTTGAGCTGGTGGTTCTGTATCTGGGCGGAGGTTTCTTCTCACTACACTACACAGCTGTTGAGCGGATTATCGATAGATTTATCGCGGTTCGCCGGCGAATTTGGTATTATATTAACGAGCACAAATAAATATGCGCACACGCGTTCGCGTTCACTAGGTTTCGGGATGAGATGAAAATGCATCCGGCGCGGGAGGGGTTCTAAATGCAAGTGTTCGTCACTCTCTGACAGCGCCCCTGAGTGCGTCGGCCATACTTCACGTAGTGATGTCCTTTGTGTTTATTCTAAACGTCGCGCTAGGGTTGGCGCGAACAATAATATTTTATGTTAAGATAAAATGTCTCTTGCAAAGTTTGTATGAACTATCACAGACGGCTAATATGCAATATATTTTTATATTACGTACTATATAATATGAAATTAATAGCTTCGTGGTGGTCGAAACAAATCAATAAGGGCATCACAGACGACGAAGATACTATAATATTTTATGTTAAGATAAAATGTCGCTTGCAAAGTTTGTATGAACTATCACAGACGGCTAATATGCTATATATTTTTATATTACGTACTATATAATATGAAATTAATAGCTCCGTGGTGGTCGAAACAAATCAATAAGGGGATCACAGACGACGAAGATACTATAATATTTTATGTTAAGATAAAATGTCGCTTGCAAAGTTTGTATGAACTATCACTGACGGCTAAGATACTATATATATTTTTATATTACGTACTGTGTAATATGAAAATGATAGCTCCGTGGCCTATGGGTAGACCGTTTGATTCGCACTCGAGAGAGTTCAGGTTCGATTCCCAGGTTGTGGCGACACATTTGGCGGTTGTACCAATGAGACATATTATACGGGCGCTCTAACGGTGAAGGAAAACATCGTGAGGAAACCCGCACATGGTTGGCCCCAGAAGTATTGACCAGTCATTCCTCTGGACGGACTGACTTTGCTGTGAGAATGCCGTATGTGCTTGGGCAACCATACGATATTTAAAAACCAACTGTCCCAGGCACTACAGTATTTCAAGAGCGGTTACTTCGCTCGGAGAATACTGCATAAATCATCGAATAAGGGATGAAAAAGCCTAAGTTTTTTTATATGAAATATATCCCGGCATCTTAAGATAAAAGTACCCGGGAGACCGAAATTTGCTTGGAGTGGTTAGTAGAATGAAAATATATTTTTAACGACGACTTCCCAAAAAAGGAAGCGGTTATACGTTCGGCTGTATGTATTTTTATTGTATGTTCTTTTATAACTCCGCCGTCGGTTGACCGATTTTCAAAACTTTTTCTTTGATATAAAGGGTATACTTTGAAGTTGGTCCCGTTTTCACAAAAGTGGTTACCTGATGATGGGATCCATGAGGAATCGAGGGAGCTCTTCAAAATTTATATAGACACATATAGTGATTTTGACTTTTTCTGAAGTAACCTAGGCATGTGCTACCAGAAAGTAAGATTTTGCACCAAGGTATACTCTGGATCCAAAGCACTGAACAGAACTCCTCAGTCCTTAAATATACGCATTTGGCAATTTCGACATTGTTTAAAGAACTGCAAGTATATGCCGTTATATTATTTACAGTAATCATCATCATTATCTTATATAGAATACCTAATGGAAGCTTGGCGCGTGTTCTATAATACATTCGATCGTTTATTTAAAACGATCTTAAAATGTGTTAATAATATATTAACAAACATCACTAAAAAGGGAAAATCAAATCCAAAACATTTATTCACATAGGTCACACAGTAACACTTATGAACGTCAAGATTATTAGAATTCAATACAATTAACAAATTATTATATTATATCGATGTTACAAAACAAATATAGATATTACGAAACAATTGAACAGTTCAAATTATGTTAAAATTATATTATTTAAACATTTTATTTTCCTATTAAAATACTATAATAGTTTAATTATCATCGTCTTATACACTTAGTGTAGTTTGTTAGTTTTATACAATTTATTATCATACTTTAAACATGCAAAATTATTAATTAAATTCAAAATATATCAATTTTAATTTACAGAATGTTATTACTATTATTATTTCCATGGTTGAATGTCATTAAAATAATCATTAATTGTGTAGTAGCCCCTTTTCATTGAATGATATTTGACACATTCCTTAAATTTGTTAAAGGGTAAGTTTAGGATATCAACAGGCAACCTATTATAAAAGCGTATACCGAGTCCCACAAATTTGTTTTGAACCTTATGAAGCCGTGAATAACTAGTAGCTAACTTGTTCTTATTCCTCATATTTAAAGAGTGGGTATCGGCTTTTCTGTCATAATAATGAATATTTTTCCTGATATATATAATAATATACACTATATGACTATATTTATCATATTTATGATATTGTGAAAAATATTCTGTGATGCTACTGTCAAAATATTTCTTTCTTTAAATTTTTCTCTTAAAGAAGATCTGGGTCCTAACCTATATATAGCACGTACTGCTCGTTTTTGCGATAAAAATATTGTTTGAATATCAGCAGCACTTCCCTATAAGAATAAGCCATAAGATAGTATGCTATGGAAATAACTAAAGTAAACTAGACGGGCTATTTCATCGTTTGTCAATTGTCTTACTCTTCTAACGGCAAAGACTGCCGAACTGAGCTTCTTTGCTATATTAGAAATGTGAATGACCCATTAAAGCTTACAGTCAAGTGTAAGAGCTGAATTCATTGTGGAATCAACAAAATTTAAATTGTCATTACCAATTATTATATTAACTGTGCTTGTAAATTTTACATTGAGCATTGAGAATTTGACACACTTTGTTTTCTTGGCATTGAGTACAAGATTATTAGATGTGAACCATTCCAATATAAGTGTAAGTGTTCTATTTATAGTTTCAACATCGGGATTTTTACGGTTCATTCAAGGGAAGGGTTTCAAGAGATGTATCATGTGCAAATAACACAATGTCAAAAAAGTATTTTATAAAAGAAGGTAAATTTAAATAAATTAGATATAGAAAAGTTCACAAGATTGAACCCTGAGGTACTCCCATTTTTATTGGTAGTCCCGATAATTTATGACCATCAATAACAACAAATTGTACTCTGTCCATCAAATAATCTTTAATTAGATTGAGAGCAGTATCTTTAATGCCTTGTTGCTATGATCAACGCAGTCGAATGCTTTGGAAAGATCACAAAATACACCAATAAGCTTTAAAAATAAATCTAATTAAACTTACACCCGCGTCGGTAGTTGAAACACCCTTAGTGAAACCGTATTGACGATTGTGCAATAATTTATTAATACCGAAGTGACTCTGCAGCTGAATTAGTATCGCTTTTTCGAATATTTTACTTACTGCCGGAAAAATAGAGATAGGTCTAAAATTACCAGGATCACTTTTTGAACCTTTTTTAAACAAGGGTATGATTCTAGACTGCTTCTAAAGACTTGAGAGAGAAAATTATTAATATTATTAAACAAAAAATTTAGCCTACTTCCTAAGTAAAAATGCACAAAAAAGTAAGAAATAAAGCTTATTTTCTAAATAATTCCCCTTTTAAATTTGGCTGAAATTTTAACTATTTCTCTACTCAATATTCAAAATGTTAAAGTTGGTAGCAGCTAACTTGCACGTGTGTTCTATTTTAAATATTGTTTTATTAGGATACTAAATATTATTCGGGCTGGTACCGACTTCAAAATTATTAAGATTGAGTAGAGCAATAGTTAAAATTTCAGCCAAATTTATTAGTATCCTAAGTATTTAGTATCCTGATAAAACAACATTTAAAATAGAACACACGTGCAATTTAGCTGGTACTGACTTCGACATTTTGAAGATTGAGTAGAAAAATAGTTAAAATTTCAGCCAAATTTTAAAGGGGAATTATTTAGAAAATAAGTTTTATTTCATACTTTTTTGTGCACTTTTACTTTGGAAGTCTTTAATTATTTGTTTAAAATAATTAAAGAGAAATAAATACAATCATAAAATTATTCATCTCATTCGAACCCGAGACACTTATTAGCCAACAAAGCTAAAAGTCTGATGCTAACCAAGCCGCCAACTGGATTGAACAACAATTAGAAATCGAAATCACTTATATATGATATTACGCGACAAAAGAAAAAGCATCCCAGGGATAAGACCTAAATTGTTTTTTCTCATCCGTAACTCCCTGCATACTAAATTTCATGGAAAGACTTGCAGCTATGTCTGAGATTCAGATTATATGTAATATACAAGATTTGATCGTTTAAAGTGCAAGATTGTACTTATGAAGTATGAACCTAACCTATATTATAATACTTGTCAGTACTACTAGTCAGTAATGACAAGTAGATTTGGCTGTCGTTTTATCACAATTCTCACCGTGACATTTTCTTTCCTCTGAGCATATTATTAAGCCCTAAGGTCAGATCACACCGCGACGAGACGCGACGCGACGTGGAGCTGTATATTTTAAGTTAACTATTCAAAATTTAACTTTATTCACTACACAAGAAGATACACGTTTCATTACAAAAGTTCGATTGTCAAGTCAATTAAAGTCAATGTCGAAGGCGCGGCTTTTGGAATAAAATTGCAAAAGACACGAAACGTGTCTTTTTTGTAGAGAATAAAGTTCAAACATTTAATAGCTATCTTAAAAATGCGTCATCACGTCGGGTATCGTCGCGATGTAAATTGACCCTCTATGAAAAAAAAGTAGCAAATATTATCCGAAAAAATACCACAAAACCATTTTGATTTTAAGAAGAATTTACTGAATTATTAACTCTATTAAAATAGAATCGCCTACTACAACTAACGCCTGATTTGATTTAACTAAATTTCACCGTACAATATTGACTATTAGACATATTATTATTGTCAATACTACGTTACGTAATAATATAATATCTGGAATGAATAGCAAATAGCAATACATATTGAAATCAAAGATCGATATTACGATATTCATGAATCTATTAAATAGAAAAAAAAAAGAAATAGAATCAAGAAGGTGTCCAAAGAGTAACACACTTGATACCATACCAAGTCTTGTGACTTGCTAACCTGGTCGTACCTGCAGGGCAATCGCGCTTTTCGGCAAATCGGCAAAGTTTTTTCAGTTGAACCCAAAACGATCTTTTTGAATGTTTCGTTATCGCGCTAACGTTTTGACAGATAGTTGGAACGCACCGCAGCCCAAGCGCAAATGCTCTCAAAATAAAAAGTTGATACGATGCTACTTTTTCTCCCACGTTTTTGAAACGATTCTTGTTTTGGTGTGTTAAATTGTTGAGAATATAAGGTAAAAATGAATTTACCGATATATATGATATTTCTAGCTTTAATACAACAATGGCTCGAGCTGTATCCAGACGCGAAAATTTAAGTGATCGCATAAAAAGAAATGCCTTTATGTTATCCGATCGTATGTTCAATAAAAGGTTCCGTCATTCAAAGGCATTAACAAGAGCCCTAATTAAAAAAGTGGCACCCAACGTGCCACCAATATGCGTTCAAGATACTTTTAAAACTATAACGAACTACGAAGTATCGTAGCCTCAGTGATGTCTTTGAGAAACACCCATAAGACCACAAACCAACGAGCGCGAGTGCGCAAGCAAACTAAATGCTCATTTATGCTAAAATCACAGATATTAGGTTCGCATCCCTAATGTCTATCGAATGTTTCGTTCGAGTTTCGTCTAAGGTTGAGTAACGTTTGAAAGGAGAGTGCGATACTGAAATCTGATCAGACGCATCGGAGCCGATCCGAAACTAAATCACAACCAAAGCAGAATTGAACCTGATTTCAAACGGTAAACAATAGCGCGGTTGCTCTGCTGTTCCCCACGTCCCTCAGAGCTGCTTAACGCCCAAAATGTATATAATCAATCTTAATCTCATTTTAAATATCTGAGATCAAGATTTCAATACATTTCAACGATCCTAGGATTAACTTTACGTCAATTTACGTGAATTTTTGTATGAGAATCTGAGATTGAAGTCAATTTAAGATTTTAGATACGTTATTAATTTCGGGCGTAAGCCATTTGTCGACTCTGAACCCGTGCCTGTTTAACTTTGATTAGTTAAAAACTGCTACTTTGCGTCTGAGAGACGCATGTCTGATGGTTACGTAACTTTTTTAAAACTGTATTTTTTTTTATTTGAAAAAAAAAAGAAAAAACATTAAAAAGTTCATAAATAATTTAAAAAGAGTAAATAAAAGTCTCTGTTGTTTGTGTGTGTGTGTGTGTGTGTGTGATCTTAATTTCCAACTGTGGCTTACAATATTAGTTTGTAAGCCTAAAAAAGTAGGTATTTATATTAATATTAAAAGAGTTTAAATAAGATTTTTTTTTGATTTTCATGTTAATTTCTTTTGTGATAAAGTAAATAATAATATTTTTCTAATATAAAATATGTTATTCTTAACCGTTTTTTTTATTAAAAACGAAACCTTTTTTAATGAAATTTTGAATTATACTATTATTTTGCTCTCGGATCTCATAGAGGTGGTCGTGTGATGATAATATATAGTAGGTGGTCATGGGTTACTACACTAGCAATTAATCAAACGTCTGTATGACTGTACCTATATACAGCACCGTGCAGCGTAGACGAATCTGCCGCAGTCTAGAGTCGGACAGAGGTGATTTATAACGTTTATTTTGCAGCGCTGGCTAATGTGTGTGCATAGCGCCCTTACCGCCGCCGCGTACATAGAGACTAAGCAGAATCTACATTCAAATTTAGATTTAAGTGTGTTTGTTAGTCGTACTACTCTATATTAGTAAGATATTTTGTAACATGTAGGTAAGTGTTTGCTGTGCAATCAAAATAAAGATTAAAATTCAAGTTGTATTAAGTTCTCGTATCTAGTAGTAGTAGTGATAGCTTATTGATAGTGCTATTGGCTAGGATGCTAACGAATTCATGAAAGGAACGCAAAAAGAATATTATTTTGTATCGGCAGAGTTACTCTATGACTCAACAGCTCGCGCGTGTGGCGGAACACATCACCCATCGTCTTAACCTTCGCGAGTCAACCGGTTTGATCCTTCTTGACATATAGAAAGCGTTTGACACAGTATGGCATGATGGGCAGCAGGGCATTCTACACAAGCTACTTCTTCGAGGAGAATCGTTGTCCTTAGCCAAACTGCTGCAGTCATAGAAGTATTATATTTAGTTATCAATGACTGCAGTCATATTTGCTTGATCGCAAAGTCACAGTCCATATTGGGAACGCTAAATCTATTTACTGTGTTCAATTTGTTATTTGATTGTCAAATATTTTTAGGTGCGTTCAGTTTATCTGTTTGGTTTATTTCAAAAAAAATCTGCCGGACCCAGTAGGTGTAGATGTAGTTATTTGTTTATTACAAACAAGTAACATACACAAGCACAGTTACTACTAATCACAATCAGTCACCACAATATCCCACAATCCATCACAAATACGCATAATCTTATAATTCTCTCGATCATATTGCGCCGGCCGCCGGCCGCCTGCGTCCGCAAACCAATTCAGCTGATATTAATTATCCCGCCCAAGAGCTCCCATTAATTTCTGGAGACCAAGATGCAGTTGCTCTTGTACTATATCACATCTTGGACACAAAGTTTCATACATGCGATTCAATTGAGAAATTCTGTATTGTGCCAAACAAAAGATTTTACAAAATAGGGATGTTGCATAGTGTGGAATATCACATTTTTATAAATTAAATTTTAAAATTGTTGATTATAGATGCATAAATCTAATACAAATAGCTATTTAGATTGACGCGATTAAAAAATATAAGCAAATAAATAATATTGCCCATCTCTTTCTCGCAAAATAATTTGTTACGTCACAAGTTGATACCGTCGTACATTTTGTAATGACAAATGTATGGCGGGCGCAACTCGTGAAGTCACAGGCCGATATATGGCTCAATTTCATATTGTAAAAACATTTTATTATAGACAACAGTCTAACATCGAATAAACGAAAATAATTTTTTAGGCAACATACCTATTCTGCCTCGAAGAGGATAAAACGCACAACTAAAGTGTGATTTAAACATCATGAACAATGCCGCGCGACAAAATAATTACGTAGTACATAATACTACGAATCAGTTTCCCCAAAAGTACAAAAAATATAATAACCTAACCTTACCAAACCAAAAGCATCTCAGGACATGTCTAAGGAGGGTTCCGTAACTACAACGCGCAATAGTTTTTTGTTGAATTACTCCAAAAGTTACTGTCCGAATTCACTCGAAATAAGTTTCTATCTCCTAACTTTAGAAAAAATATTTTTCATCCCCACTTCACATGTGTAGAGTGCCAACCCTTAAATATAAAATAATACTTATTTTATGATTCCAAAACCGAGATCTATACATAATCTACAACTGTACCAAATTTCACCCTGAATGGATGAAATTATATATTCATAATTACAGAAGCTAGAAGCGCGGGCAGACAGACAGACAAACGGACGGACAAAGCGAAACTATAAGTTTCGCTTTGTCCGTCATGTACAGGAAGTATTTGCTCACTCTAGCACTAACAAGCTACCTGGGCATAAACTGATACTCCATACATTATTCATCGCCGGACCAATAGCGCTCTATACAGCTAAAGTGCACTATATTGGTCGCAGCCAGAAGCACACGATCTTGTGTTTCTGACAAGCCAAGCAAATATTCTGGAGAAAAACGGGTTATAATAATATTATCTACGTTTTCCGACAAAGGACAAACCGATTATTGATTAAATTTTATAATATTTTATTGATTGAAACTGAATATAATAGCATATAGTACTCGTAAGAAATAAAATACGTACTTAAGATCTCTTGACTTACATAATCTAATTGTAAGCAACACAAGTAGTTTTGTTCAACGCTGCATGGTCGTAGGATAATTAGAAAAATCTTATATTCTTGCGAAAATCTTAGGATTTTTGCTCCTTAAAGTTGTTAGGAAGATGGTGAAGTTTTACTCTTTGCATTAATCCTAGGATTTTTGCTCCTTAAAGATGTTAGGAAGATGGCGAAGTTTTACGTCAGAATCAAATAACCCGGCTCTTTCCAATAATGATTTTCGAAAAAATACTAATTTTCCAATTATCCTACGATATACCTATTATAGCAGCGTATTATATAAATTACCGCTGCAGGCTTGCGTTGCGCTAGCGCAGCGTCGAGGCCGCGTCGAGGCCGCGTCGTTTTTCTTACATTTTATTACACGTCTCATTAGTGCGTTGCGTCGTCAAACGTGACTTTTTAACGGAATGAATGACAGGAGACGAAGAGGGAGGGTGGATGATGCGCTGCGCCATCACCCACTTGCATTGTGCTGCAAGTGCGTCGACGCATGCAGGTATGGTATACAATGTGTTTGAGTCAGTTCACACCGCGATACGCGACGCTACGCGGTGCTGCATTCTTAAGATAACTACTCAAAACTACATTTTATTCACTATACAAAAAAAAACATTCATATGACATCAGTTATACACTGCACATGCACTGTGTAGCGAGCTGCCACTTCACATTGGAACTCTTACAATGAAACGTGTATCTTCTTGTACTTATAATGAATTAAGTTTAATTTAAATAGATTTCTTAAAAATGTAGCGCCATGTCGCATATCGTTTCGTTTCGGTGCGAATTGCCCTTTAACCCGTTGCGACGACACGACGCAACGCACTAATGGGGCCTCAGCCTTACAGTCTTTACGTGCCTTCGAAGTAGTTGTTATGGAATGTTTTTAGAATTGAGAGAGGCCTGAGTGTAATGGGGGATTCACATTGATTGATTTTCGCCGCTCGATTTCCCACGTGATAATAAAGGTCAGTTCACACCGCACCGCACGATACGCGACGCTACGCCGCGTTGCATTTTTAAGACAGCTACTCATAATTTCATTGTATTCACTACTCAAAAAGATTCGGTGTAAATCGACCCTTAAGCTAGGTCGCAGGGCAATTTTGCCAACAAAATTGGCAAGACGATTTGTCAAATGACTCGCCGCACGGTAAAATCGACCCATGTAAATCCCACGTAACCAGATTCACATATCTAACGAACTGAATAATGTAAACGTTACTAACAATCACATAATGTACAATGCGGTGAAGATTTGATTACATTTACCAATAATTAAAATCACTTCACAATGCAAACGCAAATTTTGTTTACCCACAATTTGGTATTAAATGAGCAGCAAATCCTCCTGTTATGAGCGTTTCGTGTTTCGATATTTCCCTATTTATATTGGAAGCCACGTGGAATCGGGTTTGGAAAATTTTGCATATTCTTCCGACACATAAATCACAGATGGTTATTAGTATTATGCTTACAATCCTACTACTTTTATAAATTTGAAAGTTTGTGAGTATGGATGGATGGATGGATGTACACTTGCACGCAAAAACTACTGAATGGGATTAGATGAAATTTGATTGGAATGGAATTTCGATGGAAAAAAATCCCGAAAAAGTTCAGTGTTCCAGTGAATATATTTACGCGAACCAAGCCGCTGGCTAAAGCTAGTATATGATGATTTGTAAAAACTCAATTACGTCAGTTAACTTTTAGTTTGGGTTTTTTTTTAATCATTAAAATGAAGTCTCGCACTTGAAGCCCACATGAAAGTGAATGGTAAAAAAATCCTCATTTTATTATTAAAACAGAATTTCTAATAGCTATGTTATATTTATGTACGTTAAACTAGTGTAAAACATTTCTGTAATTTTGACAAGCAGATTAATTGCACATTTAAATAAAACATGCATATAAAACCCCTGAAAACCACTTCAGAATCTTTTTCTCTCTAAATTTAGGGATAAGTCCCAACTTGGCATCACAGATAAACCGCCCTACATTTTGTTTTGATAAGTTAAGAATCTCTACGCGCGTAGGTTTACGCATGTATTTTGCCTTTCTGGATAAGGTCTAAAAGTATATGGTGCCATGACTACGTCAGTAATTCAAAGGCATTTTTATTAGGGTTCCGTAATACTTAAGGAACCCTTATAGTTTCGCTCTGTCCGTTCGTCTGTCTGTCTGTATGTCCGCTCTCCTAGCTTTATGAATATAAATGGATAAAATTTAATATAGTTATAAAATGTGTATATATCTCGGTTTTGACATCATAAAATAATAATAATTTCATATTTTATAATATAATAATAATATCTATGGACGCTTCACACCACGTCAGTCTGGTCCCGTGGTAAGTATCCGTAGTATTTGAATTATTTAAGGGGTGGCTCCATTTATATGAAGTGGGGATGAAAACTATATTTTCATTCTATCCCATCGTTGAATAGGTCTTTTAAAATATATACATGATTTTTTTACAGTCAACCATTTTCGAGTAATCGGCCTCCAAAGTGGTTTGTCAATCGATCCCCCCCCTAGCATTTCTAAACTATAGGAGATAGAAACAAGCTGATAGATCATGCTAACAACTCTTTAGGAAAATAATTTTCCTAAATAGTTTTTAAAATAATTATTTTGAGCGAAATCGGACAACTTTTAAAGCAATTCAATGAAAACCTATTGCGCGTTGATAGTTACGGAACCCTACTTAGACATGTCGTGACATGCTCTTGGTTAGGTTATTGTAAGTATTTTTGAGTTTTGATTAATTTTACTCTTAAGCTCGTTACGCTTGGCAATAATCCTATAATTGTAAGTAAATGTACAATTTTAATTCACATTTCATTTCCTGTAATTATTTTAATTCATATCAACGAAGAAGTGGAAATTATCAATATATTATAAATCATATTTTATATGAATATTCATTGAAATTAGTAAAATATCACAGTATATTCAGCTTTTGTCTTGTGCTTGTAGTATATTATACTCGCTATTTGTACTCGCTTCGGCAGTACATATACTAAAATTGGAACGATACAGAGAAGATTAGCATGGCCCCTGCGCAAGGATGACACGCAAAATCGTGAAGCGTTCCACATTTTTTTTTGTTAGATATGCCAGTGTTCAGACTAAGCAAAGTTAGTAAATCCTTTAAAGGCCAATGTATACGCTTATACAATATAATCCCAGAAAAGGTTCAAAACCTTCCCATTAATAAGTTTAAAAAAGTAGTTAAAGAACGTTTGTGTGCCAAAGCGTATTATAAAATTAATGACTTTATTCAAGACGGCACACCTTGGGAATAAGGTGGCTCCTTATCTTATCTTATTATTTGTTACATAGACATAAGTAAACATTGTAATAATTTTGATTTTAAAAGAATAATTTTCCATCTTTTTGGTAAAAGATGGCCCCAGACGAGTTTCTTGCCGGCTCTTCTCGCTGGGTTAGTTCTCGAACCGGTGGTAGGCATCACATAGTATCGACGTTCAAAAAGAGTATTTAAAAATACCAATTTTGAATAAAAAATTTTTGATTTTGATTTTGATTTATAATGATTTTACTTGCCAAATTTCATAGTTCTAACGGTAAGTTCCTAGAATTTTGATTCCCTAGAAAGTGTTTGAATATGCGTTTTTGTGGTAATATTTTTATTTCTTTAATATCTTCTTTTACTTACACTTAGAAGTCTGTTTTTTTTCACAGCTTCAAGGGACCGAAGACCTGAGTAGACAGTATATTAAAAGTAGTATTTCAGGAGCGCTTGGAGATTCAACTTGATACCTCCACGCGTTCCTGAAATAAAAGGTCTTGACAGACAGGCGGACGAACGGACAGACGGAAGGACGGACGGACTTGGAATCACCTTATAGGGATTCTGTTTTTCCTTTTGAGGTACGTAACCCTAAAAATGATAAAATATTTCAAACTGTAATATAAAAGTCGAAGAAAAGTTCGAAAAAAGATGTTACTGGTATCAGGTCGCGGTTGTAGTATTCCGCGAATAAATCAAAACTTTTTGCAAACAATTATCGTAAATTCCGATTAAAAAGTGTGAATCTGTCAGCCCACTGCGTCAAGTATTCTAGAGAGGTCTCCATGGTCCGACTGGAAAACCCATAGAGTAGGTAAATGGAAATTCAATTACATCTATTCTGGGCATATGATCTACTGCTTATGTAAGAACGTTTAGGCAGAAAAATACAAAAAAATGTATTATACGGTCTACTACATAAAATAACGTTGCGCTCTCTAAGGCGCTGGAGTCATTAACCTCACAAAAACAGCTGATTTGAATGCGAAAGCAAAGACTTTTCCTAAATAATAATGTTTGATAATATAAAGAATATTTAATCTATGTTATTTATATAATATGTACGTTAAACTAGTGTAAAACTTGACTTGGGGAGTAAGCTGGTGATTGCATGACGAGAGCGTTTCGAAAAGTGTGATCAGGCGAGGTGAACGGAAGTTGAGAGGAAGATATAAGTTAGTGAAGATGAAAAGAGAGAGAGTTACATTTCGTAAATTACTATAGGAGCAAAAGGGAGCAGTGCGCGCACACATTTTCTGTCTCTCTTTCTCTCATAGCCAATGCATGAAATACCTATACATATCTCTGTCAGTAGTTCGTTTGCGAATTTTACTTCAGTCGTGTAGTCTAAAGCACACTCGTTTTTTTATTTTTATACATATGTTTCTATTAAATATTGCAACAACATTCCAACTGTACATAATTAAATTTTATATGATAATGAGGGTTTTTGATATTATTTTTGCCTTTAGGAGGCAGAACAACAACAGACACAAGTGTTGTCTTGGTGGCGGAAGTGATTTCGAAAACTATCAATAAGAATTTTCGATACTTTTCTGCTACCAGTCGGCGCTCCGTAAAGCTCTGGTCCTAGAGATTGTGTTTAACAGCTGTCAGATGTCACGAACTAAAAAACCCTCATTATATGAAATCTAACATGAATAATTTTTAGTATGATGTCACTGTTTCCGCTTGGCATACTGACAAGTGCCACTTAATTTGAGAAGCGTTTGAGTGCGGCGGATAACATTGTACGCATTATCGTACACGAGTATTTGTACGCGAAATGTACAGTTCAATATCAATTGTCATTGATATGTCACTCGCCGCGGAATTTGTCAATAAATATACGACACAATGCGCGTCAGTGAAAATGTCGGCCGTTTTCAATCGTCCGATTGTTTATATTGTAACCGTCCGATTTATAGCGTCCGAACTTCGTTTATTTTATTTCAATTGTACTTTAAGGTTATTACTTTCTGGGTACAACTATAAATTACGAAAATAAGTAGGGCCGTACAAAGGTTTTTTATTGGGATTCGCTTGCCTTCACAAAGTTGAAATAGAGGGCATTGCATGGACTTTATTTTCTTACATAGAGCGATTGCTCCATCTACCTAATACGATTTTGAATCGCGTGAATGTAAAACCGTGGTTTGAATCAGTGGTTCTAGAGTAAATCGCGGACAAACATACATACATACAGGTAAAACAGAGAACCTTACTTGGTTTTTGAAGTTGTTTAAAAACTAGTGTGAATTGGTAACAAAACTTATCGAAGACACCAGAAGCCAGGTTCAGAGTTCTGAATTAACGACTCGGGGAGTTCTGAAACCACGAGCAGTGGCGTAGCGCGCTTTGGTATTATTGCCATTTAAGCTACTGAATCTTAAGAATGAAAATGGAATCGCAGCTGTAAAAGCCATTTCCTTAAAAATAAAGTTCAAAGTGCTACTGTTTTAATTAAAATCCCCCGCGACGACATTCAGGATTACAGTGCGCGTTAGAGAAGCACTCTGTATCGCGCCTGCTAACTACAATTTACTGGAATCTTATAGATGTCCCGCATTCTTCAGTTAGGGTGACTATTAGCTTAGAAGTTTTGTGGAAATAAGTGCTTTAAATATCACGACGGATGTTGTTATTATAATATTGTCATAATCGCAGACGTGTTACTTCATCATATACCAATTCATAATGCTCTAAACCTCTTTATGTTTATTTATCATATATTACTGTACTATTGTGCCTAAATTGGTAATAACTATAAGGGCCTGTTTTACAATCTACTGACGAGTGTCAAGATAGCTTATTTGCATATTTTTTCTCTGTCGCTCGATATAAAGTACGCAGCGACAAAATTCCGAATAAGCAATCCGACACTTAAAATTAGAAGATTGCGAAACAGGCTGTAAATGTAACAGATTTATAAATGTAATATGGATTGTCGCCTCCGTATTCCAGAGGTTTAAAGCTCAGCTTTCGTCTTCTGAGGTTAATGGATAGGCTAATCACCTGATTGTCTGATAAGAAAAACAATGGATCATTCCATGCGTCAGACGGGCTTGTTTAAAAACGATCCTGCGCCTGCTCTCTCTGTTGGTCATCCGTGCCACTGGGTTACGAGAGTAAAAGAAGAGAGGATGCTCTTTTGTATTTCGCACACACTTGGCCACTACAAAATAACACCAGCATAGCTGGTCTATTTTTGATAATGAAACGGGATACCGTCACCGAAATCGGGGGGCCATAATGGATGGGAAAGTTTAATTTATTCTCAACTTATCTTTCGATTTATTTCGTTACGAGACTCGAGACAATCAGTTCCCTCGGGACCTCTAAGTGCATATTAAGTAAAATATTAGAACGATGTTGCTGAATTATTATAACAATCATTTTGATTATCTAAAGTGTGCCTAATTTTATATTTTACATCGATTATCTTGAATATTTAATATTTAATAAATTTTATATGGGGGAACATATAAAATGTTTAGGCACTGTTTTTGTACGAATAACATACAAGAGCGGACGCGGGAATTGGCTTTGTATGTCGTACAAATTGGCGGACCTTCGCTTTTAGGTCGGAATTTTATTCGCGATTTTGATTTAGAGCTGACCGTATATTTAATAAATATACGGTCGAGTTACGTTTGAAACCCGAATCGAAGCCAATTTTTTTAAAGGTAGACCCGTGCCATACGGAACGTACGTCTTCTCACGCCGGGCCTTGGGCGGGGAACCAAAACCAAGGGCCCTTCTATTTGGGGTGGGGATGACGCGCCCAGTACGAGTACTGGACGCATTTTGTCGTTAAGTTTTTGGGGAAGACCCCCCGCGGCAGAACGCGGGGGAAACCCGTGGGCGAGCAATTCAGAGCGACGATTGCCAATACCAGGCACGACCAGGACCAGGAGGGCTCCAAACGACGCGTGGGGGTCCCGACCCGGAGGCCGAGAAACTTGTTTGGGTCCACTCCCTCACGCGCCGCGTTTACCGCACCGTGGATACGAGCGACCTGGGGAAAGGGTGGGAGTTTTAAAACTTCCGGGTCCCGACTTTTGGTGTCGGGGGTGAAGGTACGCCACGGTGACGACGGGGTGGCAATAGGGCTGCCACTCGTCAGGCATCGGACGCGCCAAGACGGTTTGCAGCGGCATCTGGTTTGCCGGTGCACGGAGATGTAGAGTGGGGATTTCGATCCAACGGTGATGTGGCGCAGTTGCGCCAAGGCGCATCATTGCGCTGGGGTGTGGCGCATTAGTGCGCTAGTGCTCCTCCTCTTCGGGGTCGGTGGGGCGGGCTGCGTGGCTCCGCCGGGTCCTCTGGCGGGACGGCATCTCTCGGCAGGCGGTGGTGGTCGGGCGGGCGGGCATGCCACGGCGCCAGGTCGGCCAACTCGACCAGGCGCGAGGCATCCGCTCGCGCGAACATCTTCGCGGAGAGCTGGGCCACAAAGGCCTCCACGCTCTCCACCCTGAGGTCCCTCGCTATGGTAGTGTTGCGGACGTACCACGGCGTGTCCGCAATTCGGCGCAGCACCCGGTTTTGGGCTCTCTGCAGCAACCTTTTCTGGGGTGCAGAGAGCAAGTGGTGCCACGCGGGTGCCGCGTACGTTAGGCGGGACGTACGTACGTCCGGTAGAGGGCGATGCGCATCCTCAGGGGGATCTGCGGGAACGCGTAGGCCCGACGCAGCTGGGCTGCCACCGAGTTCGCCTTCGCCACCGTCGATGAGCACTGGGCGACCATGGATAGTCGGCGGTCGATGATGACCCCGAGATATTTAGCTGTTCTCCCCCACGGGATCACAGCATCACCTATCTTCAGAGGCGCCGGAAGGGAGTACTTCTTGCTGACGGCGAGCGCCTGGGACTTGCCTGCGTTGACAGATAGTCGCCAGTTGCTCGGCCAGTTAGGGAGGAGATCCAGCGTCCTCTGAAGTTTGATGGCAGCATGGTCGGTGGTCAGCGAGGTAGCGATGAACGCCGTATCGTCGGCGTACAGCGCCACAGTGGTGCCCTGGTCTGCGGGCACATCACTCGCGTAAAAGCTGTAGAGTTCCAGGGAGAGAACGCTACCTTGTGGGACGCCAGCGGTGATGGGACGCTCGCCGGAGAGGACAACGTTGACGCGAACCTTAAAAGTCCTACCTGTGAGGAAGGATGCCATCAGCCTTACCAGTGGGGGAGGTACGTTGGCTCTGATGAGCTTGCAGAGCAGACTCTCATGCCAAACACTGTCGAACGCCTTTTCCATGTCCAGGAATACGGCGACCGAGGATACCTTCTTGTTTGCCGCAACGGAAAGGTGGTGGATTACACGTACCAGCTGGAGAGTGGTACTCAGCTGCTGGGACCTGAACCAAACTGTTCCTCACGAGGAACCTCAGGGAGGTAGGGAGAGAGGTTTTTAAGGAGAAGAAATTCAAAGACTTTGGATAGGGTTGAGAAGAGTATTATGGGCCGGTAGCCCTTGGCCTTCCTCAGGTTTTTATTGTGTTTGGGGATTGTGATGATGAGTCCCAGCTTCCAGGGGGTGGGAAAGTGGCCGGTCCTCACAATGCCGTTATAAAGGCGAGTGAGGGCGGCCACCGTCCTGAAGGGAAGGTGACGAAGAGCGGAATTTGGGATGCCATCTGCACCGGGGGCCTTTCTGGGTCTTAGGCGAGAGAGGGTCCTTTGGCCCACCCTCGGTGAGAAGGAGAAATTTGGAGGGGAGGGGGGAGGGGAAGCAGGAATATCTTTACCTCCTCGGAGACCATTTGGGCGTGTTCCGTTGCGGTCGTAGGCAGCGGCGAGAACTGGGGACACTAGCGGGAGTGGCGCGTATGACGGCCAAGACCGGGAGGTGGTCGGACCCGTGTGCCACATCAAGCACCTCCTGGTGGAAGTCACCTGGGAGCTGGTGGGTGATGGCCGCGTCGAGAATATCCGGAGAGGAATGGGGGTTATCGGGGTAGTGCGTGGGAGTATATGTACCCACCACCGAATACCCGACCCGTTCTGAGTCAGCATATAGACGGTTGCCGTCTGCGTTGGGGGTGCGGGAGCCCCATCCGGGGTGCTTGCAGTTCATATCTCCGGCAATCACAGTCGGCTCGTCTGATAGGAGCCTGTGGATGTCGGAGATATCTAAACGCGACCCCGGAGGTTTGTAGCACGCATAGAGGTGCGTGCGGTGCGAACCGAGGAGTAATTCCACTTAAAGGGCGTACAACGACGAGAAGGGTGGGGGGGGGGGGGGGAGTTGGTGCAGAATCTTCCTGCCGACCAGAACGGCGAGGCCGTTGCTCACCCGTTCACCCCCCAGAAAATCCTGGTGGTAAACATGGTAGCCGGGGGCACTGAAACGGTCCTGAGGGGATAGGAGGGTCTCGCTAAGCAAGGCGACGTCCACCTCGTACTCCCGGAGGAGGTGGCGAATCGGGGTCACCTTGCCGCGGATCCCCCGGACGTTCCAGTGAACGACCTTTTAACAAACTGGGGCGTGGGAGACCATTTGGAAATGATTTGTGCGAAGAGGGTGGCCCCCTCGGGGAGGACCCTTAAGAGGGTTGGGAGGATTTCCTCCCCGGCCAGGATTCTATTGAAGACATCCAAGGCCAGGGAGAGCAGAGTTTGTATAAGCTGGGCCGTGGTCCTGGGGGATTCACGGCGATAAGAAGAAGAGGGGGCACGTGAGGGCAGAGTGGCGGTTGTAACCGCCGGGTTTGCGGGCTCAGTGCAGACCTCGGTCACCTCGGGTTTGGAGGTCGGCTGAGCAGAGCGATTAGTGCGCTAAGCGCGCGGAGGGCGCGGGCGAGGGGTTCAAACTCCGAATCCGTGGCGGGCGGTGGAGGTCGCTCCGGATTTGGCCCTCTTCTTTGTTTTAGTCCGTTTCCGATGCTTCCGAGCTGATGAGGGAGGGGCGGCGGAAGCGGCGGGGCGGGGGGTGGGGTCATTGGCCTCCGCCATTAGAGATGTGCCGTGCCATACGCGCTAAAAGATAAATTAGATAAGGAGTTAGATCGATTATTAGATTTAGGTATTATAAAACCCGTCGGTCATTCGCAATATGCATCGCCTATAGTGCCGGTGTTAAAAAAGGACGGCAATATTCGATTGTGCGCGGACTACTCAGTAACAATTAATAAACAATTGATAATAGATCAATACCCTTTACCTACGGTGAACGAGTAGTTGTCCAAATTACATGGGGGTATTAGATATAGTGAAATTGATTTATCAAGCGCGTGTAATCAATTCAAACTTAACAACGGTTCCCAGGATTTGACTTGCATAAATACGCATCTGAGCCTTTTTAAGTTTACCAGGCTGGTATTTGGGCTAGCTAGCGCGCCATCAATATTTCAGCGGGCCATGGAGTGTCTTCTCACTGGTATAGACGGAATTATATTTCTGTTAGATAATATTTTGGTGACAGCGGCTGACACTGAACAACACATAAGACGGTTGATAACAGTATTAGAGCGATTAAATGATGCGGGATCCACAGTACAGCGTAGCAAGTGTGAGTTTTTTGAAAATGAAATATCGTATCTGGGGCACGCGATAGACAAAAACGGAATAAGAAAATCATCTGAAAAAGTGAAAGCTATTTTACAGGCGTCTATCGCAACTACAATCGGTTTTAAGATTAGCTAATTACTATCGGAATTCTGTACCAGATGCGTCTTCGTTATTAAGTCCGCTGTATAATTTACTTCATAAAAATATTAAGTGGGAATGGACTAAAGTACATGACGACACATTTTTTTAAATATAATATATATTAGCATCAGACAAATGCCACATTTTAATCCTAACGCTAAGATTATTTTAACGGTAGATGCGTCACCGACAGATTTAGGGGCTATTCTTTCACAAGTCGATAGTGATGTGATAGAAAGGCCAGTGGTCTACGCGTCCAGAACGCTTTCACCTGCTAAAAAGAACTATGCACAAATTAAAAAAAAAGCAACAGCGATTATTTTTGGGTAAGGCGATTTCACCAGTACCTTTACGGTCGATCACAGCCGTTTGTTCTAAGGACGGATCATAAACCTCTGCTAGCTATTTTTGGAACTCATAAGGGCATTCCTGAAATTTCAGCCAACCGCCTGTGCAGCGGTATGAAATGTTCCTAGCGGCTTATAATTATACTATAGAATTCATAGGGAGTAAACAGAATAGCGCAGATTATTTATCTCAGGGCGTTTGTAGATGGTGTCTCGCGCGCGGTCGGTCCGACGCGACCCGACGTGGCGACAGACGAGTTATCGGCGTGCGAGGAGCGTGCGGCCTACGGTAACTTTGTAACTGACGGCGATCTACCGGTGACGCTGGATGACATGCGCCGCGAGACCTCTAAAGACGTATGCCTGTCTATAGTAAAAAAAATTGTATCAATCGGGTGGCCTAGAAAAACTTACGATGTCAATTTAAAACCTTATTTTTGTTGCCGTTCGCAACTTTCCCTCGAAAACGGAATTATAATGCGCGGACATAAGGTCGTAATTCCGATGTATTTAATAGACGTTATATGTAACGAAATGCATAGTTCATTTTGGAGTCGTTAAGATGAAAGTGGAAGCGCGCAAGCGGCTATGGTTCCCGGGGTTAGACGCGGCGCTGGAACAGCTGGCAGCGCGGTGTGGCGTGTGGGCGCAGCTACGCCCCGCCCCGCCGCACGCGCCGGTTCGTCCCTGGCCGCTACCGCCTCAACCTTTTTATAGAGTACATCTCGACTTTCTAGGGCCTGTTAATAATAATATTATATTTTTGATTATTGTAGATGCTTATAGTAAATGGGTTGAATGTTATGATGTGTCGGTAATGTATGTGTATATGTGATTATATGTCGCGTTTTGGAATTCCGTGCATATTAGTGACCGACAATGGGACATCATTTAGTTCGAAAGAATTTAGCCAGTTTTGTTTAATTCACGGCATTAAACATATATTTTCCCCTGCGTATCACCCGGCTAGCATCGGTCAGGTGGAGAGTTTTGTAAAATTGTTAAAAACCCTTTGTGACCACAAAGGGTTACTTTTAGAGGGTTGCAATAAAATATATACGTGTGGCTCTCGGGGACTGCCGCGGTAAAGCTATTGCATAGCATTTTTTATACATTCTCACAAACAGAGCTGCTTACGTATTCGTCCGATTTCGGAGCAGCTCGTGTCGATCCGTGCGAGCTTCGTACAGTCGTACCATATACATACGCGTTAAGGTTCAACTAGTCGCGGACTCGAACTCGCTTGTGGACGCGGCCAAAAAGCACGCTGTCTCACTTAGCATTGTGTCCAAAAGAGATAGAATCAGTTATGAGCAGTTAGCAGCTAGTCTACACGCATACGTCTAGTCGCACGCACACAAACACCGTGCCGAAGTCT